>CM029020.1:62129974-62698045 GCA_016801055.1 Panax notoginseng | reverse complement strand
ATAATATAAGGATAATATATGACATATCAATTAATTTTATTTTTGTACAGTATCTGAAAATGGCATCTGAGAATGTTGAGAATAGCAATGGAGCACAGGCGATTATTATTCACCACATATCAATAATCAGGATAATGTTCATCAGGAAGGTGTCAATCCTCATGCAAACAACAACACTGACCAATGATGAATGATCAAATGTTCAGAGGTTTTATGCAATTCATGCAACAACAGGTGAAAGCGGCTCCTGTCCACAACGTAGGTGGAAATACTGGAAACTCTCAGGCGGTCACCGCTAAACAGTTTAAGGAGCTGGGACCACCGGAGTTTAAGGGAGAACCCAAACCACTTGTAGCTGAAACATGGATAAAGCAGATCACCAAGATATTTGATGTCTTGGGTTGCTCCGAGGAGCAAAAGGTTCCCTTTGCCGCCTTTATGTTGCGAGGAGAGGCAGATTACTGGTGGGAATCGATAAAGCGTACTCAACCTGCCGCACTGAAGATGTCTTGGGAGAAGTTCCAAGAGCTGTTTAACGACAAATACTTTCCCGAGAGTATTCGTCACATGAAGGAGGTGGAGTTCATCAAATTGGAGCAGAATAATATGACCGTGTCGCAGTACGAGGCAAAATTTGCGGAGTTATCCCGGTTTGCGTCCCACCTGGTGGATAATGAAGAAAGAATGACGCGGATGTTTTTAAGAGGTTTGAAGCCGGAGATACGTCAACATCTTGTTTCTCATAAACTGTGTTTGTATTCAGATGTTGTAAATAGGGCTCAGTTGGTGGAGCGCGATAACGAGACAACGCAACCAAAAGAGAGCAGCCGCAAAATGATAATACCAGTGAGAGCAGTCATCGAAGCGGTGACAACAAGCGTGGAGGGAATCAACAGGCCAGAAATGGTAACCACTTCGGTGGTAATCAGGGCCAAAACAATAAGAATGGACATTTCAAGAAGAGGAGATTCAACAATGATGGAAAGACGTCAGCACCAGCACCTGTCGTTAAGGAAGGAGAACGACCACCTATCATATGTTTCAAATGCGGAGGGGAGGGGCACATCAGTCCAAACTGCGCGATGCCGTCCAAAGCATGTTATAATTGTGGAAGAGAAGGTCATTTAGCCCGATTTTGTCGTTTACCGAAGACAAATTCAGCTAGGATGGAGGCACAAAAGGCCGTCCCAGAAAAGTCAAAACCGGTTGTGCAAGGGAGAGCGTTTGTTGTGAACTCCCAGAGAGCAAGGAACCCGAATGAGGTCATCACGGGTAAGCTTATCATAAACTCTAAAGAAGTCTATACTTTATTTGATACCGGTTCTACCCATTCTTTTATTTCTCCTACTTGCGCTCATCGATTAAATTTGATTCCGGAGAAATTAGACTTTGACTTATCTGTGGAAACTCCGTTGGGAGAAACCTTCATTACCTCCACTGTTTATAAGTCTTGTTTGGTTCAAGTTGGTACCCACACATTACCTATCGATCTGATTTCATTAAAAATACTTGCATTTGACGTGATTCTAGGGATTGATTGGTTAACTACTCATTATGCAAAAATTGATTGTTTTCGTAAGGTTGTTAGCTTTCATATTCCTAATCGACCTATTATGCGAATTCAAGCAACCAAACCATTAAAATCAATCGCTGTCATCTCAAGCCATAAAGCTATTCGTTTATTGAAAAACGGATGTCAAGCTTTCTTAGCTCATGTCACAGATCTAAACAAAAATACGTCAGCTTTGAATGATATTTCTGTTGTTAATAAATTTCCTGACGTATTCCCGAAGAACTTCCTGGCCTACCCCCAGAGCGTGAAATTGAATTTTGTATCGACCTTGAACCCGGTACAAAACCCATTTCCAAAGCCCCATATCGAATGGCTCCTATTGAACTTCAGGAGTTAAAGATCCAACTGCAGGAATTGTTAGACATTGGTTTATTCGTCCTAGTACTTCTCCTTGGGGTGCTCCTGTTCTGTTCGTGAAGAAGAAAGATGGGAGTATGCGACTTTGTATTGATTATCGGGAGTTGAATCATGTCACCATCAAAAATAGGTACCCATTGCCACGTATTGATGACCTGTTTGACCAGTTGCAAGGAGCACAATTCTTTTCAAAGATCGATCTTCGTTCTGGATATCATCAGCTGAAGGTTAGAACTGAGGATATTCCAAAGACTGCCTTCAGAACTCGGTACGGGCATTATGAATTCTTAGTTATGTCCTTTGGATTGACTAATGCTCCTGCTGCCTTCATGGATATGATGAACAGGGTATTCAAGGAATATTTGGATCACTTTGTGGTCGTCTTTATCGATGACATCCTTATTTATTCCAAAAGCCGTGAAGATCATGAGCAACACTTGAGGCTGGTACTCCAAAAGCTTCGTGAATACAAACTTTATGCCAAGTTGAAGAAATGCGAGTTCTGGCTGGAAGAGGTAGCATTCCTTGGGCACGTAGTATCAAGTCGTGGAATATCGGTTGACCCGGCAAAGATTGAAGCTATTCAAAGCTGGGAGCAACCTAAATCAGTGACCAAGGTACGTAGCTTTCTTGGTTTAGCTGGTTATTATCGGAGATTCGTGGAAGGATTTTCTCGAATCGCTACTCCATTAACTCAGCTGACTCGGAAAGATACAAAGTTCGGTTGGAGCGAAGAATGTGAGCAGAGTTTTCAAGAACTCAAGAGGAGACTCATTTCAGCACCTGTTCTAACAATACCATCTGGCTCGGAGGGATTTGTCATCTACAGTGATGCTTCGAGCAAAGGGTTGGGATGCGTTTCTCATGCAACATGGAAAAGTCATAGCCTATGCATCAAGACAACTCAAGGAATATGAGAGGAATTATCCTACTCATGATCTAGAGTTGGCAGCTGTTGTCTTTGCACTTAAAATTTGGAGGCATTACTTGTATGGGGAGAAGGTGGAGATCTTTACGGATCATAAAAGCCTCAAATATTTCTTCACTCAAAAGGAACTCAACATGCGACAACGACGTTGGCTTGAACTGTTGAAAGATTATGATCATACCATTCAATACCATCCTGGAAAAGCGAACGTGGTAGCTGACGCATTGAGTAGAAGATCATATGCGGGTACAAGTGCAATATTAACAACGCAAAGGCCCATTTTGTGTGACTTGCAAAGGATGGAGATAGAGTTAAAGACTCCAGGGACCCATGTGATGATGGCGAATATACGAGTAGAACCGACTTTAATCGATAAAGTTAAAGCTGCTCAAGCTACAGACCTGGAGCTGATGCGTATGAGGAAGAAAGTGCAAGAAGGTGCTATGCCGGAAGCAAGAATCGATGAAGAAGGAATACTTCGAGTCAACTCCAGACTTTGTGTTCCTAACAACCCTGATTTAAAGTATGAAATCATGATGGAGGCGCACAACACACCGTTTGCAATCCATCCTGGAAGTACCAAAATGTATCATGATCTTCGTCATACATTTTGGTGGAGCAATATGAAGAGAGAGATAGCGTTGTTTATCTCAAGGTGTCTAACTTGTCAACGAGTCAAAGCGGAGCATCAAGTACCAAAAGGTCCATTGCAACCACTTGAAATTCCAGAATGGAAGTGGGAGCACATTACCATGGATTTCGTTACCGGTCTTCCTAGGGTTTCTCAAGGTATTGATGCGATTTGGGTCATTGTTGATAGATTGACCAAGTCTGCTCATTTCTTACCGATACGAGAAACTTATACACTTGAACGTCTTGCTCGTATGTACATAAACGAGATTGTAAGACTGCATGGTATGCCAGTATCCATAGTTTCTGACCGAGACCCAAGATTCACTTCACGATTTTGGGTTAGTTTACAAAAAGCTATGGGCACGGATTTACGATTTAGTTCAGCATATCATCCTCAGACGGACGGACAATCAGAGAGGACTATTCAAACTCTTGAAGATCTATTAAGACTCTGTGTCTTTGACTTCAAGGGAAGTTGGGACAAGTTCTTACCATTGGTGGAGTTTTCCTACAACAACAGTTATCAAGCAAGTATTGGCATGGCTCCATTCGAAGCATTGTATGGAAGAAAATGTCGTTCTCCAGTATGCTGGGATGAGGTGGGCGAAGCAACGTTGTTGGGACCGGAGTTGGTACGTATGACTACAGAAAAGATTCAAACGATCCGACAACGTATAAAAACCTCACAAGATCGACAAAAGAGTTATGCTGATCTTCATCATCGAAAGGACGTGGAATTTGATGTAGGAGATCATGTGTTCTTACGTGTTGCTCCATGGAAAGGAGTTACGAGATTTGGAAAGAGAGAAAAGCTAAATCCTCGATTCATCGGTCCATTTTTAATCCTCGATCGAGTAGGAACTGTGGCTTATAGACTCGCTTTACCGCCAAGTATGTCTCGTGTTCATAACGTTTTTCACATATCCATGTTACGCAAATATGTGGAAGACCCGAACCACATTATTGAGTTAGAACCGGACGAAATAGCGGAGGATTTGACGTATGAAGAAGTTCCTGTTCAAATCTTGGATAAGAAGGAACATATTCTACGCTCCAAGGTTATACCTCAAGTTAAAGTTTTGTGGAGAAACCACGATGTTGAGGAAATGACTTGGGAGTTAGAATCAGAAATGAAATCAAGGTATCCTTACCTCTTCGACATACCAGGTACGTACCCTAATTTCGAGGGCGAAATTTCATAAGAAGGGGAGGTTGTAAGACCCCAATTTTTATAAATAAAGATGAATTTTCTATAAATATCATTTTTGAATATTATGGAGTTAATTTGATATAATGTTATAGTTGTGGGTAATATTTATAAATTTTGCAAAGTAAGCAAGTTGTTATAAAATATTCGTTTGGTCGGAGAATATTCTTTTTGTCGGGAAATATTCGTACGACGGCACAATCATTGGTGGACCCCACAACGAAATTATTGTCGGATTGAGAAAACGACAGAATTATCTTTCTATAAAAATAACGGCTGAGGTGTTACCGTTAAAATCGTTAAAACTGTTGAACTACTCGGTAGTAAAAGTACAGTAATACGCGTGGTTGCATAGTAGCACACGGTATTGATTATTGATGCTTACGTGAGAAGTCACTCAGCTATACTCAATTATTGCTACAGTAATTGCTGCATCATATCTCTTAAATTATTGTCATAGTATCATCTGTATAATATGTTATATTATTGAGACGTTGTGGTAAGTTTGGTTATTTTATGGGGGGCCATATGTCATCATCTAAGAGTCTCTTCGTCAATAGTAATTACCGTCGTCAATAGTATTACTTGGTCAATAGTAATTACCTTCGTCAATAGTATTACCTTGGTCAATAGTAATTACCTTCGTCAATATATATTTACCTTGGTCAATAGTATTTACCTTGGTCAATAGTAATTACCTTCGTCAATAGTATTTACCTGGTCAATAGTAATTACTTTCGTCAATAGTAGTTGTCCCTTCAATATTACCAAGAGTCATTTGACCCTTCGTTAAGACCAAGAGTCATTTGACCCTTCGTTAAGACCAAGAGCCACCCTCAGTTTTTCTATAAATAGAGGCCTAGGCTTCATTATTTTTCACGAATTCATTCAAGCTATAGAGAGAGAAAGTATAGAGAGAATAAGAGAGAGAGATAAAAGTATTCTGCTACATCACTTTTCCAATATCCAGTTCTTTTAAGGTAGGGAATATTATTTCTTTTATATTCATGAAGAGAACTTCTGTTATTCCATTTGTTATTATTCTGTTGGAATAACCAGTATACGCGGTCTACCCTATACTTGGTGACATTCTTCTATTATTCTGTTGGAACATCCTGTCTGTGTGTTTTACACCGGACCTGGTTCCGTTTATTATTCTGTTGGAACATCCTGTCTGTGTGTTTTACACCGGACCTGGTTCCGTTTTATTATTATTCTGTTGGAATATCCTGTCTGTGTGTTTTACACCGGACCTGGTTCCATTATTTATTATTCTGTCGGAATATCCTGTCTGTGCGTTTACGCCGGACCTGGTTCCATTATTTATTATTCTATTGGAATAACCTGTCTGTGCGGTCTATCGCATGCATGGTGATTTCTTTTGTTATTCCATTCTTTATTGTACTCAGTTGGTTAAGTTTTGACTTCTATACTCTCCATGAAATTTGTGGAATATCCTTGATAGTTGCGTTTCATCCAGTATCTTTTCAAGAAAATATTCTTCTAAGCATTCTTGAATTTTACTCCACAATGCAGTATCATGTTGACAATTTGGACGTTGTTAATTCCTGGATAAATTAATTCTTGAACTTGTTTTATTGAATTCTTATATCATTGTCATCATCCTCATGTTTATAAAATGTTGAAAGTCATCTGTGGCATGTAGTGCATAGATGGACTTGGTATGATTATGACCAGGGATTATTCGGTATAATCATGACCGTAATGTTACAAATGATGTGGTAAAAGTCCTCATTGGCCCGTAGTGCATTGATGGACAGTTGTTGGCATGATCATGACCATTAATGAATACACGAATATCCTTGGCCGTAGTGCAGGGGTGATTCGATGATGTGGATTATTTTATTAAGCTGAGTCTCAGCGATTACAGTGTTGAAAAACTTTTTAAATCATAAAAGATAGTAGAGTTTATTTTCTACTTGACTCTTTTAATGGATTGCTTGTTCCGCTACAGTTAAACTTGATGTCTATTATATTTTATCAGTTTAACATTGTTGAAGGCTAATGATAATTTATTCTGCATTATCTTAGTCATAATATTTCTTACTGGGCTAGTTGAGCTCACCCTTTCTTTCACTGTTCTCTTCAGGAAATGAGAACGTAGCTGGGACAAGTCGGGGTACGGAGTGATGGTCCGAATGATAGTATTAGTTAGTAGTCCTCACTATTCTATGTAATGGTGTGTTAATAAATGTAATGAGGACTCCTTTTGAGTATGAATACTCTCTAGAAGATAATATTTGTATTCAAACTCACAGTTTATGTTTTGTCGTATTGTACACGACAGATGTATTAATCAGTTGTATTTGTATTCTGTACTATGTATCTGACGACCCAAGATGGGTGATGTATACCTAATTTTGGGGGCGTCACATTAAATCATCAATGGTCATGACTATACCGAAAAATCCCTAGTCATAATCATACCAAAAACTGTCTATCAATGCATTACAGGCCACTGAGGACTTTTACTACACCACTTATAACATCACAGTTCATGATTATACCGAATGATCCCTGATCATAATCATACTAAGTCCATCTATGCACGTAAGCCAAAGATGACTTTCAACATAAAATAAACATGAGGATGATGACAATGTTATAGGAATTCAATTAAACAAGTTCAAGAATTAGTTTATCCAGGAACTAATAATATCCAAATTGTCAACATGATACTTCTTTGTAAAGTAACAGTCAAGAATGCTCAGAAGAATATTTCCATGAAAAGATACTGGATGAAGCGCAAATATCAAGGATATTCCACTAATTTCATGGAGTGTAGAAATCAAAACTTTAACCAAATGAGTATAATAAAGAATATATCAAACTGCAAATAGATTTTTACCAGCCATACGGTAATCCACGTATACAGATCATTTCCACAATTTAATAAGGAATGAATATAAAGGATCATTCACCATGCATGTGGCAATCCACATAGACAGGTTATTTCAACAGAATAATAAAGAATGGAATAACAGAAGGATTCACCATGCATGCGATAGAGACCGCACAGACAGGTTATTTCCAACAGAATAATAAATACGGAATAATAAATATGGAACCAGGTCAGGTGAAATTCACACCGATATGATATTCCGACAGAATAATAAATACGGAATAATAATGATGGAACCAGGTCAGGTGAAATTCACACCGACATGATATTCCGACAGAATCATAAAGAACGGAATAATGAAAGAGTTTTACCAAGTATGCGGTACTTCGCATAAACAGGTTATTCCAAAATAATAATAAAGAATGGAATAACAGAAGAAGATCACCAAGTATTGGGTAAACCGCATATATAGGTCATTCCACCAAGTATAGGGTAAACCACGTATACATGTTATTCCAACAGAATAATAAAGAATGGAATAACATAAGGATTTCACCAAGTATAGGGTATGCCACGTATACAAGTCATGTATAGGGTATGCCACTTTTACAGGTTATTCCAACAGAATAATAAAGAATGGAATAACAGAAGTTCTCTTCATGAATAAGAAAGAATAACACCCCTTACCGTTTTAAAGAAGAACTGAAATAAAGAAGTAGTTAAGTGGCATAATACTCTTCTTCTTTCTCTCTATAGTTTCTCTCTCTAGAGTTCAGTGAATTCGTAAGAAAATAATGAAGGAATGAACTTCTATTTATAGAAAAATGGAATGCATAGTAACTAATCCATGAACGGTCCAGATTGATTTACTTTAATCTGACGGTCCATACTTAAAGCAAAATCTTTTAAATAAAATATAATATATTCTAATTATTGCCTAATAAAACAAACAACTTTAATAAAGTATTCTGTTTTATATAAAAAGATGTTTCTGTTTTATTACGTTAATAATACGAATAAAACAAAATTTCATTATCGCTAAATAATTCATATTATTAATTGACAATAATTGAATCAAACTGAGTGTCTTCTCACATAAGCATTAATAATCAATACCGTGTGCTACCATGCAACCACACGTATTACTGTACTTTTACTACCGAGTAGTTCAACAGTATTAACGGTAAAACTTCCGCCGTTATTTTTAATAAAATATTTTTGTCGTTTTCTCAATCCGACAATAATTCTGTTGTGGGGTCCACCAATAATTGTACCGTCGTACAAATATACCCCGACTAATCGAATATTTCCCGTGAATAGTAACTCGTGAATAGTAACTCATGAATAATAACTCGTGAATAGTAACTCATGAATAGCAACTCATGAATAGTAACTCGTGAATAGTAACTCATGAATAGTAACTCGTGAATAGTAACTCATGAATAGTAACTCGTGAATAGTAACTCATGAATAGTACTCCGACACAAAAAGTATCCCAAAAACTCGAGTGAACAATACTAGAGTGAATAGTAACCGGGTATTTTATGACAACTTGTCTACTTTGAAAAATTTTCACATATCACCTTTAACTTTAACCTTTCATCAATTTAACCATTTATCAAAATAAAAAAATTGAATACTTTTATTTCATAAAATTCGGGGTCTCACATGTACATATATAACATGACTGTGCATTATAAATGTTTATTCGGGAATGGAATGAGGATACATACCAAAACAAATGTACACATCATGAGATCAAATATCCAAAACAAATGTACATACCAAAACATATGCATTGGGACAAGTTTACATCATTTTTTTTGCATATACGTAGGTATAATATAAATATACGTCTCTGTACAGTTACCTGACCAACGAAAAAAATTTCGTCAGTTTTTCCTATAATATGGACTATCCACATGCACGAGGGCATGCATATATGTCCATTTGTAGGCACCCAAGACACAACCCAATAGAAATATACAAACTCCCAATATAATAAGACCAAAATAATAACGAATGGATGCAAAAGTAGTAAAAAATATTGTTATTCTTATTTTTTAGTAATTTTAATAATAAATTCAACTATAATAAATAGATATATTTATTAGTAATAATAGATATATTTATTAGTAATTTTAATAATAAATTCAACTATAGTTATTCTTATTTTTAATAATATATACTTATTTTTTATATAATACTTATATAATACTCTTATAGTTTTAGTAATAAATTCAACTATTGTTACTCTTATTCTATTGGTTCGTCGGTCTCTTCCTCATAACACTGCTTTCTGTCTCGAATGAGTTCCCCCTATTTTCTTAAATTATTTTTGTTTCCTGTGAATGTGTTAACCAATAACTATGTATATCATTGTCTTAAAATTCTTTTGTTACCCTATACTAACCAGTAATTGCTTGAGCCTGGTCTATATTTTTTTGGGTGGTTGCTTGAGCTTCTGATATCTTTCGTTTGCTACTTTTATTTTTATTTCTTGCAAAATATTTCGTTTGCTACTTTGTAGAAGGGTTTTATCTTTTAGTCATATTTAGTAGAAATATCTAAATTTTTCTCCTTTTTCTGTGTTCATTTTCAGCAGCCAATTTTACATTTATTTTTTTATTTGTAATTTTCTTCTATTTGCAACAATCTTTCAACATTCTTAAAGTTTAGAGAGCTTAGTTTGTTCTAAAGTCTAAATTAAGCAGCCCTTCTCATTTGTTTAATTTCCTGTACAATTTAACTAATCTAATTTCACTTTATTTCACTGATACTTAGTACATATTTGGTACATTTCAAAATATATGAGTATATTAGTGCACAAGCTGTACAGAAACAACACATGCAAGCATATATCTCTCAACAACATATTCACAACTAAAGTAACAATACATAGCAGTAGAGGATTAAAATACTTATAATAGTTAGATTAGAATACTCAAAATGCCTTCAATCAATTTCATTCGTTTTAAAATACGAAAAAACAACTTAAAGAACTTTTAGGCGGCCTAAATGAAACAACAGATAAATGGTATTCATCATAAATACAAATCCCTAAATCAAAAAAAAAAATAAAATAAAAAATAGCAAAACCAATATAGAATCAATGAGTTCTTACCTTAGCTCGGTGGGATGCAGGCGTGGGCGGTGGGCGACGGTCGGTGGGGTGACGTGGGCGGCGTCCAGCCGGGCTATCTTCTTCCTCTCTTCTCTCTTCTCTCTTCTCCCTTCTCCCACTCTTTTCTCTTCTCCCTCTCTTCTTCTTCTTTCTTCTTCTGTTCGACTGAGTTGGGTCTGTTCAATTGTCTGGGATTAAAATACATTAGTGACCGCACGCGGTCGCTGTTTTTTATTGACGTGGCTGTATTTGTGTTAGAATTATAGGATCACACACACGCACACTAACGATAGAGAATTAGGAAGAACACAAGAGATTTATGTGGTTTCCCAATTTGGGTACTCCACAGGCGGCGTCTAGTTGATTGATGATTTCTTAGTTACATAGGGTTGTACAATAGATAGTATATATACTTACTAATCCTATTCTAACCCTACTTCATATTATGGTCAATTACCCATAATACCCAATCCAATTAACAACCAGCAAAACAGAATTGCCGAAGCAGCGCGGCCGCCCCATGCTATTAGCCCAGACGCCTCCTGCCGAGACAGCGCGTCCCGCGCTACCTTCCTGTTAGCTCCAGCGTGCCCCACGCTATTAGCCCAGACGCCTCCTGCCGAGACAGCGCGTCCCGCGCTACCTTCCTGCTAGCTCCAGCGCGCCCCACGCTACCACGGCAGTACCATACCGTGGGGGGGGGGGAAAGCCCCCTCGCACCCCCCGAGACCTCCAGTGCAACCCTGAAAGGCTTCTTTATTATGAGTCACAAGTTCCCAACAAATCTCCACCTTGACGAATAACCTCGTCCCTTCAGAAGATACATCACTTGTCTTATCTAGTCTCGAGGGGTAATCCTCCAAACTAACATTTGAAGATATTGATTATGTCCAAGCAATGCTTGAACTTGTCCGCGGTCACAGTCTTTGTCAACATGTCAGCTGCATTTTTAGAAGTATGCAGCTTTTCCAATATCACTTCCCCAGTAGCTATCAGCTCCCTCACCTTGTGATACCTTACGCTAATATGCTTGGTCCTTGCGTGATACACTTGATGCTTTGCCAAGTAAATGGCGCTCTGACTATCACAATACAACTGTACTCCACCTTGATCTATGCCCAGCTCATTCACAAAACCCTTCAACCACAATGCTTCTTTGCCAGCCTCAGCCAATGCCATGTACTCAGATTCAGTAGTAGATAGAGCTACTAGAGATTGTACCATGGATCTCCAACAAATCGGTCCACCTGCCAAAGTAAACACATACCCTGTTGTAGATCTCAAATCATCCAACCTTCAAGCATAATCTGCCTCCACATACCCTACAACTGAAATTTGAGTCTGTTGCTTCGCAAACATAATCCCATGAGTTGCCGTTCCTCTCAGATATCTGAACACCCACTTAACAGCTTTCCAGTGCTCCCTACCTAGATTGGCCATGTATTTGCTCACTGTGCTGACTACATGTGCCAAATCGGGTCTCGTACACACCATCACATACATCAAACAACCAACTGCGCTCGCATATGGCACGTTTGACATATCCTGAATTTTTTTCGTCGATTTCGGACACTGTGCTGTAGATAGCCTGAAATGACTCGCTAATGAAGTGCTAACCGATTTAGCATTAGCCATACTAAACCTCTCCAACACTTTCTCCACATAGTTCTTTTGTGTTAACCATAACTTACTAGCTGTTCTATTCCTGCGAATCTCCATCCCAAGTATTTTCCTAGCAGCACCCAAGTCCTTCATGTCAAACTCATCTCCCAACAAGTTCTTCAACCTATTTACTTCAATCATGCTCTTTGCAGCAATAAGCATGTCATCCACATATAGTAACAGAAAAATATAAGAACCATCCTCAAGATTTTTCACGTAAACACAACAATCATACTCACATCGACTGAACCCAATCCGGATCATGAAGGAATCGAACTTCTTGTACCATTGTCTTGGAGACTGTTTCAGCCTATACAGTGACTTCTTCAAGCTGCATACCATGTGCTCAGTCTCCGGTTGCTTGAATCCCTCAGGCTGCTCCATGAAGATCACTTCCTCCAAATCACCATGAAGGAAGGCTGTCTTCACATCCAGCTGCTCTAATTCCAGATCATAGCTAGCCACCAATGCCAAAATAATCCTGATTGAGGTATGTCTCACCACCGGAGAAAACACCTCATCATAGTCAATTCCCTTCCTCTGCGAGTATCCCTTTGCTACCAATCGAGCCTTAAACCGTTCCTTTTCCTTTTCTGATACAACATCCTTTTTCTTGTACACCCACTTGCACCCCACTGGTTTCTTTTCCTCAGGTAATTCTGACAATTTCCAAGTCTTATTTTTCTTCAACGACTCCATTTCCTCCACCATGGCCTCCATCCATTTGTCCCTTTCAGAACTAGCAATAGCTTTCTGAAACGTGGACGGGTCCCCACTAGTAGTAGATAAAGCACATGCAACCATATCATCAAACATGTACCTCTCTGATGGTTTGATAGTGCATTTCGGTCTCCTTGCGGCTATGCTTTCGTCTTGCTGCTGCTCATTTTCTTGTTCCACTGGTGGTGAATTTCCAGTGTCATAATTCTCCAGTTCAATTTGAATTTCCTGCTGCTGTTTGCCGATGTCTCCACCAACCTCAGTTTTGTGACCTTCCTGTTGTGACTTAACCATGGAAGCCTCATCAAAAACCACATCTCTACTGATCACTACCTTCTTTGAATTCGGATCCCAAAGCTTGTACCCCTTTACACCTTTCTTATAACCAAGAAAGATACACTGTTTGGACTTGGCATCAAGCTTTGATCTCTCATCACCCGGAACTTGAACGTAGGCTGGACATCCGAAGATCCTCATACCTGAGTAGTCTACCTCCTTACCTGTCCATACCTCTTGTGCCATTTTATTACCCAGAGCTGTAAGACCCCGAATTTTATGAAATAAAAGTATTCAATTTTTCTTATAATTACTATTCAGTAAATGGTTAAATTGATAAAAGTTTAAAGTTATGGGTGAAATATGAATTTTTTTTCAAAATAAGCAAGTGGTTATAAAATAATCATTGTTGTCGGGGAATATTCGTTTGGTCGTGGAATATTCTTTCTGTCGGAGAATATTCGTACGACGGCGCAGCTATTTGTGGGCCCCATAACGAATAACTGTCGGGTGAAGAAAAACGACAAATTTGAGTTTTTACAAATAACGGCGTAGTTGTTATCGTTAATACTGTTGAAATACCCGGTGGTTAAAATACAGTAATACGCGTTATTGCACAGTAGCACACGGTATTGCACAGTATTTTTGAAATTATTGATTCTTACGTAAGAAGGCACTACTCAATAATTGTTACAGTAATTACTGTTCAATATTTTATTTTATTGATTCAATAATTGCTACGTTGAAATTTTATATTATTGTTGTTCAATAATTGTTGCTGCACAGTATTTTCCATTATCAGATCAATAATTCATATTATTTGAATAGTATTATTAGATAGCATTATTGGCAATGTCTAGAAAGTTCTGTCTAAGGAGAGGTTTGGTCATCTAATTGCGCGCCAGTAAGGAGAAATCCTTATTGGAAAGCCCCCTCTTTCCTGGGAACGGCCTGGTTGTCATAAATGTGATTCTGTAATATTATTTGTGAATAATTAATTATTGATTCATATGATAAGAAAATATTTATTTTATGTGGATATAAATGAGGGATATATTTTTGTGGTTAAAAATGAAGGAGTTAATGTTGAGGTTTTTATCAGTATTTTTGTCGGAATGGAGGTATTAAAAATCAGGGTTTTTGAGATATTTTGCGGGGGTTATAATTTTTAATCCGACCGTTGGATCGTGGTAATTTTTGGATATGTTATACATATATAAGTTGAGTATATGTCCACAAATTTTGAACCGTTAAAAATGAACGTATGATTTTTTATGAATTTTACGAGATGACTGGTTCAGAAATTGTTGAATTTTCGGAGTTTATCATTTTGGTGGAAAATTCTAGAATTGGTGGGCCCCACTTGTGGTTGGTGAAGAAATGTGCTGAATTATATTTCAAATGTGGTGGGTGGGAATAGTAGCAGGTAAAGCCATCAGGTTGCAGGTCAAACCTACCAAAATTTTCCTATAAATAGAGGGCTAAGTTAGAATTGAAAATCACACCAGAAACATAAGCTTTCTCTCTTTCTCTCTCTAGATTATTGAGTGTATTTTGTGAGTATTTAGATACTTGGTGAGTTGCTATTCATCAGTGCAAGTTTCCTTCAGCCTTATACCGATCAGAAGTACTGCTCTTTTGAGGTAAGGGATAGTAAGGGATATTAAGGGATTTTAAGGGTTGTTATGATTTTCAGTTTCGTAATTTTTCTGATCTTCAAAAATTCTGGAAAAATTTGAAATGATATTTTGATGAGTTTTCTTGATTGTGTCCAAAAATGGTGATTTTTGGATGTATAGATTGAGAGTTATGAATTTTATGAGAAAAGACTATTTTAAAAGTAACAGCTTATAATTCCTTGTGGTTAACTCCAAAATTGATGAAATTTTTATTGGGAGTACATGTATATGATAGAAGTATACTCTGTAAATTTCAGAATTTTTAGACAAAAGTACAATTTTTGATAAATGTCTAAATATTCGGCTGTTTTGGCCATATGAAAAATAGTAAATGACTTTTAAAAATTCTGAGAAAAATATATGTTCACTATGGGACTATATTATGCTAAATCTCAGAAAAGAAATATTTTTGGAACTGATTTGGTATTTTTCATGAAAATGGTCTAGTTATGAGTAAATGAATTAAATATGTTTTGTGAAGTAAGAAAATTAGAAAATAGGATTTTATGGCTTGAGAATCCTATATATGAGGTATATGCAGATTTTTGATGAGGGTTTTGGTTATTGATGATGAAATTGTAAGAGTTGGCATTTTATGATGATTAAATGCATTAATTAGTAAAGTGTAAACAATTAAAATAAATTGTTTATAAATTTAAGAAATGTTATTCTTTCAATATCATTATACCGAAATATTGGTATGTATTTTATTGTGGAATTTCTATCTTTTGTGTCGGGGTTACTATTCATGAGTTACTATTCACGATTTACTATTCATGAGTTACGAATATTACTCTTGAGATTAAAACTATATGTTGATTATATTATTTTTATCATCATATATAACATTTTCATAACCCTGATGTTGAAATTCTCTTTCACTGGAGTGTAAAGATGGGTAGATTATTGGTATGATCATGACTAGGGTTCTCTTTGGCCTGTAGTGCAAAGTTGAATTGTGACTGGTATGATCATGACCATTGAATTTATAATTGAATATCTTAAGCTTAAGTGCAAAGGTGAATTGATCAACATGGTTATAATTATTGTTTATATAAATTCTGAAATGATTATATATTTCTTTGAGATATGAATATATTTGGCCTGTAGTGCAAATATGAATTGTTGATGAATATTTTTGGCCTGTAGTGCAAAGATGGTCTGTTGATGAATATCTTTGGCCTGTAGTGCAAAGATGAACTGTTGTTGAATATCTTTGGCCCGTAGTGCAAAGAAGGTTTGTTGATGAATATCTTTGGCCTGTAGTGCAAAGATGAACTGTTGTTGAATATCTTTGGCCCGTAGTGCAAAGATGGTTTGTTGATGAATATCTTTGGCCCGTAGTGCAAAAATGGATTTGTTAGTATGATTATAAACAGGAACTGTGATTTGGTATAACCATGATCTTTGATGTTTCAGGTAAAGACAGGTGATGAAAATATTCTTCGTCCTGGGTGCGAAGAAAAATTTATAGTCACAATTATGATTATGAGTTATTCATATGATTGTGGAAAGGAACTGTTGAGTGATGTTACATGGATAAAACATTGTTGATGGATTTTTAACATGGAGAAGATAATAGACTTTATAGTCTATTTGACTCTTCTAATGGATTGCTCGTTCCGCTGCAACTATGGTTGAAATTTTTATCATTTACCATATGTTCTAAATCTCTGATTTATTATTGATGAAGGCTATTGATAATTTAATTATCTTTAGTCATGATATTCTTTACTGAGCTAGTTGTGCTCACCCTTTTGCTTCACAATTCCTTTCAGGTAATAAGAGTGTAGCTGGGTCGAGCGAGGGTAACGGGGAAATAGAACAGTGGTCTCTAGCTGTGGATGTTCTCCCGAAGCAGTATAGAAAAGTTCATTTAGTAGTTATATTTGGTGAATCCAATAGGGTAAGGTGTACCCAACGTTGGAAGGGTGGTTTGCCACTATCATACAAGATGTCTAACGACATACAACCTCGTGTCATCATAAGACAGGGATGTGCTCATCCACTTGCTGAGTATATATACGAGCACTACCTATATAATCTTGGTGTTTGTTTAAAGTATAATTCTCAATTAGAGACAGTAGAGATAATGATATGTCAAGAGAAGACTCACCATTGGGAAGAATATGATAGTAATCTTCTCGTTTTTCTTTGGGGTCTATTGGGTCAACCAAGGATAATTCTGTGGCCATATGATATCTATCATAACCTAGACGCGTGGCCTCCCATGTACGAAGGTTTCCTGGAGCACTTCCCAAAGATTCTAATTTCTAAAACAGTTTTTGACTATACCTTTATGTAAGGTGTTATTGTGAGGTGATGTCCACGGTTGGAACATGAGTCACATTTGGTATATATTTGTATCCAAACTCACAGCATATGTGTTGTTGTATTTTGCACGACAATTGTTGTAATAAAGTTGTAGTTGTTTTCTGTACCATGTATTTGACGACTCAGAATGGGTTGGGTGGAATGAACCTATTTTGGGGTCGTTACAGTTGGTATCAGAGCTTAGGGATATGATCTCTGGTGGAGATCGGGGAATATAACTAGGAGGGGAGAGATGCGTAAATCCTTCGCTAGTGTGTCCTACCTAAGCTTATTTGTTGGTTAGTCATAATATTGGGATATTATGTGATATGTTAATTTGTTTAATTAACCCTTATTTTATGGCAGTATTTGAGAATGGCAGCTGAGAATGCTAACAATGGAGTGAATGAGACTGTGGGGATACCTCTAATCACTAACCATGATAATGTGATGTCAGACGAAGAAGGAATTAGAGATATCTATGTGGTGAGTGAAGAATTGATAGTTGCACCCGAGATAGTCGCAGAGGTAACAGCTGAGACTGAGGAAGAAGAGGAAGAAGAAGTACCAGAGGAGAGTTTATTAGAGGTATTATATGATCAAAATGTAGAATTTCAAAATCGTATTCATGAGTTAGAAGAGCAGGCAGAAGAACGACAGGCGGTCGTGGAACAAAAGGATGCAACAATTCAAGCTTGTGTTACCCGATATGTGATGCTTGAACAGAAGCATTCTTTGGCAGAGTATAAGATGATAAAAATGGAATCTGAGCTGAAAGAAGAAAAATTGAACGAGTGAGAATAAGTGATGCATGGGCAAAAGCCGCACGACACGTGGATATTGTGGAAAGAGATGTTCGATCTAAGAAGGCTAAAATAGATGATATGAATTTCTCTTTTTGGAAAGCAATTGGGAGAACCCAACATCGAGTTTTGAATTACCCTGTACATAGCGGTCAACCTGAATCCGATATGGATCGAAGATTGATGATTCAGATCATGAATGAGGAGTACGAAGAGGCAGTTGAGGGAGGAATATGTCCTATAGAAAGGTATATTCCAACGGTAATGATGACGCCAAATGCTGCTCCAGACAAGTCAAAGCCGAGTAGTTCGAGGGATGGCGGTTGTCATGACTTTCCAACAAATGAAGAACCCAAATGAAGTTATCATGGGAGATGAGCAATGGAGAAATCATGATGATCTGAGAGATAGAATCTGAAATGGAAGCAAGGTATTCTCAACTCTTCGAAATACCAGGTACGTAAATTTCGGGGACGAAATTTCATAAGGAGGGGAGATTGTAAGACCCCGAATTTTATGAAATAAAAGTATTCAATTTTTCTTATAATTACTATTCAGTAAATGGTTAAATTGATAAAAGTTTAAAGTTATGGGTGAAATATGAATTTTTTTTCAAAATAAGCAAGTGGTTATAAAATAATCATTGTTGTCGGGGAATATTCGTTTGGTCGTGGAATATTCTTTCTGTCGGAGAATATTCGTACGACGGCGCAGCTATTTGTGGGCCCCATAACGAATAACTGTCGGGTGAAGAAAAACGACAAATTTGAGTTTTTACAAATAACGGCGTAGTTGTTACCGTTAACACTGTTGAAATACCCGGTGGTTAAAATACAGTAATACGCGTTATTGCACAGTAGCACACGGTATTGCACAGTATTTTTGAAATTATTGATTCTTACGTAAGAAGGCACTACTCAATAATTGTTACAGTAATTACTGTTCAATATTTTATTTTATTGATTCAATAATTGCTACGTTGAAATTTTATATTATTGTTGTTCAATAATTGTTGCTGCACAGTATTTTCCATTATCAGATCAATAATTCATATTATTTGAATAGTATTATTAGATAGCATTATTGGCAATGTCTAGAAAGTTCTGTCTAAGGAGAGGTTTGGTCATCTAATTGCGCGCTAGTAAGGAGAAATCCTTATTGGAAAGCCCCCTCTTTCCTGGGAACGGCCTGGTTGTCATAAATGTGATTCTGTAATATTATTTGTGAATAATTAATTATTGATTCATATGATAAGAAAATATTTATTTTATGTGGATATAAATGAGGGATATATTTTTGTGGTTAAAAATGAAGGAGTTAATGTTGAGGTTTTTATCAGTATTTTTGTCGGAATGGAGGTATTAAAAATCAGGGTTTTTGAGATATTTTGCGGGGGTTATAATTTTTAATCCGACCGTTGGATCGTGGTAATTTTTGGATATGTTATACATATATAAGTTGAGTATATGTCCACAAATTTTGAACCGTTAAAAATGAACGTATGATTTTTTATGAATTTTACGAGATGACTGGTTCAGAAATTGTTGAATTTTCGGAGTTTATCATTTTGGTGGAAAATTCTAGAATTGGTGGGCCCCACTTGTGGTTGGTGAAGAAATGTGCTGAATTATATTTCAAATGTGGTGGGTGGGAATAGTAGCAGGTAAAGCCATCAGGTTGCAGGTCAAACCTACCAAAATTTTCCTATAAATAGAGGGCTAAGTTAGAATTGAAAATCACACCAGAAACATAAGCTTTCTCTCTTTCTCTCTCTAGATTATTGAGTGTATTTTGTGAGTATTTAGATACTTGGTGAGTTGCTATTCATCAGTGCAAGTTTCCTTCAGCCTTATACCGATCAGAAGTACTGCTCTTTTGAGGTAAGGGATAGTAAGGGATATTAAGGGATTTTAAGGGTTGTTATGATTTTCAGTTTCGTAATTTTTCTGATCTTCAAAAATTCTGGAAAAATTTGAAATGATATTTTGATGAGTTTTCTTGATTGTGTCCAAAAATGGTGATTTTTGGATGTATAGATTGAGAGTTATGAATTTTATGAGAAAAGACTATTTTAAAAGTAACAGCTTATAATTCCTTGTGGTTAACTCCAAAATTGATGAAATTTTTATTGGGAGTACATGTATATGATAGAAGTATACTCTGTAAATTTCAGAATTTTTAGACAAAAGTACAATTTTTGATAAATGTCTAAATATTCGGCTGTTTTGGCCATATGAAAAATAGTAAATGACTTTTAAAAATTCTGAGAAAAATATATGTTCACTATGGGACTATATTATGCTAAATCTCAGAAAAGAAATATTTTTGGAACTGATTTGGTATTTTTCATGAAAATGGTCTAGTTATGAGTAAATGAATTAAATATGTTTTGTGAAGTAAGAAAATTAGAAAATAGGATTTTATGGCTTGAGAATCCTATATGAGGTATATGCAGATTTTTGATGAGGGTTTTGATTATTGATGATGAAATCGTAAGAGTTGGCATTTTATGATGATTAAATGCATTAATTAGTAAAGTGTAAACAATTAAAATAAATTGTTTATAAATTTAAGAAATGTTATTCTTTCAATATCATTATACCGAAATATTGGTATGTATTTTATTGTGGAATTTCTATCTTTTGTGTCGGGGTTACTATTCATGAGTTACTATTCACGATTTACTATTCATGAGTTACGAATATTACTCTTGAGATTAAAACTATATGTTGATCATATTATTTTTATCATCATATATAACATTTTTATAACCCTGATGTTGAAATTCTCTTTCACTGGAGTGTAAAGATGGGTAGATTATTGGTATGATCATGACTAGGGTTCTCTTTGGCCTGTAGTGCAAAGTTGAATTGTGACTGGTATGATCATGACCATTGAATTTATAATTGAATATCTTAAGCTTAAGTGCAAAGGTGAATTGATCAACATGGTTATAATTATTGTTTATATAAATTCTGAAATGATTATATATTTCTTTGAGATATGAATATATTTGGCCTGTAGTGCAAATATGAATTGTTGTTGAATATTTTTGGCCCGTAGTGCAAAGATGGCCTGTTGATGAATATATTTGGCCTGTAGTGCAAAGATGAACTGTTGTTGAATATCTTTGGCCCGTAGTGCAAAGATGGTTTGTTGATGAATATCTTTGGCCTGTAGTGCAAAGATGAACTGTTGTTGAATATCTTTGGCCCGTAGTGCAAAGATGGTTTGTTGATGAATATCTTTGGCCCGTAGTGCAAAGATGGATTTGTTAGTATGATTATAAACAGGAACTGTGATTTGGTATAACCATGATCTTTGATGTTTCAGGTAAAGACAGGTGATGAAAATATTCTTCGTCCTGGGTGCGAAGAAAAATTTATAGTCACAATTATGATTATGAGTTATTCATATGATTGTGGAAAGGAGTTGTTGAGTGATGTTACGTGGATAAAACATTGTTGATGGATTTTTAACATGGAGAAGATAATAGACTTTATAGTCTATTTGACTCTTCTAATGGATTGCTCGTTCCGCTGCAACTATGGTTGAAATTTTTATCATTTACCATATGTTCTAAATCTCTGATTTATTATTGATGAAGGCTATTGATAATTTAATTATCTTTAGTCATGATATTCTTTACTGAGCTAGTTGTGCTCACCCTTTTGCTTCACAATTCCTTTCAGGTAATAAGAGTGTAGCTGGGTCGAGCGAGGGTAACGGGGAAATAGAACAGTGGTCTCTAGCTGTGGATGTTCTCCCGAAGCAGTATAGAAAAGTTCATTTAGTAGTTATATTTGGTGAATCCAATAGGGTAAGGTGTACCCAACGTTGGAAGGGTGGTTTGCCACTATTATACAAGATGTCTAACGACATACAACCTCGTGTCATCATAAGACAGAGATGTGGTCATCCACTTGCTGAGTATATATACGAGCACTACCTATATAATCTTGGTGTTTGTTTAAAGTATAATTCTCAATTAGAGACAGTAGAGATAATGATATGTCAAGAGAAGACTCACCATTGGGAAGAATATGATAGTAATCTTCTCGTTTTTCTTTGGGGTCTATTGGGTCAACCAAGGATAATTCTGTGGCCATATGATATCTATCATAATATAGACGCGTGGCCTCCCATGTACGAAGGTTTCCTGGAGCACTTCCCAAAGATTCTAATTTCTAAAACAGTTTTTGACTATACCTTTATGTAAGGTGTTATTGTGAGGTGATGTCCACGGTTGGAACATGAGTCACATTTGGTATATATTTGTATCCAAACTCACAGCATATGTGTTGTTGTATTTTGCACGACAATTGTTGTAATAAAGTTGTAGTTGTTTTCTGTACCATGTATTTGACGACTCAGAATGGGTTGGGTGGAATGAACCTATTTTGGGGTCGTTACAAGAGCAGTACTCGGCGACCTGTTTATTATGTAAACTTCCTTACTCACTGCTTCTGCCCAGAAATTCTTTGAAATCCCTGCATTTAGTCTCATACACCGTGCCCGCTCTGCTATAGTTTTGTTCATTCTCTCTGCCACTCCATTTTGCTGTGGACTTTTCCTGACAGTCCAGTGACGTTGTATCCCGTGCTCTTCACAAAACTTCACAAATGGCTCGTACTTGTACTCTGTCCCATTATCTGACCTGAGGCACTTAATTCTTCTACCTGTTTGATTTTCCACTCCAGCTTTCCACACCCTGAACTTTTCAAAGACCTCAGACTTGTGCCGCATGAAGTACACCCAAACCTTTCTCGAAAAGTCATCGATGAAAGTTAAGAAATACAGCGAGCCTGCTTTCGAAGCTAGTCTCACTGGCCCCCATACATCAGAATGCACATAGTCGAGTTTCCCATTCATTTTGTTCACCGCACTCTTAAACTTTACCTTACACTGTTTTCCCAAGACGCAAAACTTATAGAAGTCTAACTTGCACGACTTTATCCCTTTCAGCAGATTTCTCCTATGTAATTCTAGCATCCCACGTTCTCTAATATGCCCTAACCGTATATGCCATAGTGTAGTATCATCAATATCTTCCGTTGTAGTGGCAGCAGCTCCACTTACAACTATACTCCCTATCATCCGATAGATATTCCTGTTAACCTTAGTACCTTTCATTATTACCAGGGCACCCTTTGTCACTCTCATGGCTCCACCACCAGTTTTGAACTCACAGCCATTTGAGTCTAAAGTTCCCAATGAAATCAAATTCTTCCTTAAACCTGGAATATACCTCACCTCAGCCAGAGTTCTTACAACACCATCGAACATCCTTATCTTCACTGTGCCTATCCCAATGACGTTGCACGAAGCATCGTTACCCATTAGAACTGTCCCACAGTTCACCGACTTGTAGGTGTCAAACCACTCCCTGTTAGGTGACATGTGAAACGAACATGCTGAATCCAAAATCCATGAGTCTGTCACGTCTGTGTTTGTTGACACTGACAACATATCCCCATCATCCGATGATTCCTCCACGACGTTTGTCGATTTTGTAGATTCTGATTGCTTCCCTGTTTCTTCACCCTTATTCTTATATGGACAATCCCTTTTGAAGTGTCCTGTCTCGCGACATCTGAAACACTTACCCTCCTTTGGTTTAGGAGTCTTGCCCCTCGACTTAAATTTCCCATGCGTTCCTGATTTCCCTCTATCCGATTTTCTGCCACGTTGCTCTCCACCTTTTACCATCAACCCTTCACCCGAAATACCCTCGTATTGTTGCTTTCGCTGGTTAAACATCAGTAGAGCATAAGTGACTTCTTCCAATTTCAGAGTTTCTTTTCCCCATAAGAGGGTCGTCACAAGATTCTCCATGGAACCCGGTAGAGAACACAATAACATCAACGCTTGGTCTTCTTCCTCGAATTTCACTTCAATCCTTAGCAAGTCACTAATTATTTGATTGAACGTGTGAATGTGTTGAATAAGCTCTGAACCTTCAATCATCTTTAGCCCAAACAGTTTTTTCTTCAGAAACAATTTATTCGTTAACGACTTTGATATATACCTGGATTCCAATTTACTCTATGCACCCGATGGCGATTCATCACCGATCACGTGATACATAACCTCGTCTGCTAGACACAAACGAATTGTACTTACCGCCTTTGCTTGGAGTTCATCCCAGTCATCCGTCGTCATGGAATCTGGTTTCTTCTTTAACGCCTTTCCCAATCCCTGTTGTACCAACAGATCCTTTACCCTCTGTTGCCAAAGCCCAAAATTCCCAGTCCCATCAAACTTCATCACATCAAACTTTATTACTGATGAATTTGATGTCATCGTTACCACGTGTTATACCTATGCTTTGATACCAATTTGTTAGAATTATAGGATCACACACACGCATACTAACGATAGAGAATTAGGAAGAACACAAGAGATTTACGTGGTTCCCCAATTTGGGTACTCCACAGGCGGCGTTTAGTTGATTGATGATTTCTTAGTTACATAGGGTTTTACAATAAATAGTATATATACTTACTAATCATATTCTAACCTTACTTCATATTATGGTCAATTACCTATAATACCCAATCCAATTAACAACCAGCAAAACAGAGTTGCTGACCGCGCTGTGGCAGGGGCTTCCGCAGCGCTCCCCGCACTATTAGCCCAGACGCCTCCTGCCGAGACAGCGCGTCCCGCGCTACCTTCCTGCTAGTTCCAGTGTGCCCCTCGCTATTAGCCCAGACGCCTTCTACCGAGACAGCGCGTCCCGCGCTACCTTCCTGCTAGCTCCAGCGCGCCCCACGCTACCACGACAGTACCATACCGTGGGGGTAAAAAGCCCCCCGCACCCCCCGAGACCTCCGGTGCAACCCTGAAAGGCTTCTTTATTATGAGTCACAAGTTCCCAACAATTTGCGACCGCATAGCGATCACAACTTACATCCCCGCCAACATTTGCGCCAAAATTTTTTAGGAAAAATTAAATCAGCGACCGTATGCGGTCGCTGATATTAACTAGCGACTAGATTAACACTCAGTCGCTAATAGCCGTCGCTATTACTCACATTAGCGACCGAAAATAGCAGTTGCTGAAAGTCTTGGTCGTTGTTGGCCCATTTTCTTATAGTGTTTTATATTTGTAAAGTATAATATATACTACATATATTTTCTCATTTTTAAGTAAAATAACAAATTTAATTTATAATTATATTTATTATAAAGCTAGTTATTATGTGGATACTCGAATTCGAGTTTGAATTTGAAGCTCGCGAGTAGTTTGAATATAATTCAATCTGAGTTGGATCGAATTCGAGTAATAAATATTCGAGTTGAATAGAATCTGAGTAGAATTTTTCAAATACAATTCGAATTTGAGTCGAATTCGAGTATGAATTTAATGTTTCAAGTCGATTTTGAGCAGCTCTCTGTTCGTTTCGATTCGACACGTTTACACTCTTAAATAACATACATTTATTAAAACTACGTTGTTTTAAAGATTATTTTAAAAAATAAAATAATATTAAAAGATAGTGGTCCCACTTGTTTTCCTTTTATTTATAAAAATACCACCCGCGGCCCCACTTATTTTTAAAAGAATTTTTAAAATGACGTAGTTTTAATAAAGATATACTATTTAAGAAATATACTTTAGATCTATCATCTATTTATATATACTTTGGAGGCGAAGGAAGAAGAGTCAACTGTAAGATGGAAGAAGAGTCAACTGTAAGATGGAGTTAAGAAGATATAAAATTTTAGAAGCATTTCATATGGAAGAGATCTCAAGCAGTTTTTCAAGGATTGGGGGGAGGACCGGTACATAATGTACCGGTCATTAGTACAGTGTTCATTTTGGGCCATTAGATTTTTTAAAACTGATCTGATGGTCACAATTTAACCCTCCCTATCTCAGCCTTTTTTTTATTCCAGTCCCCACTTTCCTCAACCTGTCGCCATTTCATTTCCACCACCACCGCCGCTCGTTCTCTTTCCTTCGCCGCCATCGCCTCTACCACGGACCTTTTCATCGCCCACCCCTCACACCACCACCTCTCCGCCATAAAATCCAAAAACCAACTCCTTAAATCCTACACAATCACTCCCCCAATAAAACCCTGGCCCCAAAAGCTCTACCCCAAACGCCTCATCTCCATCATCACCACTTCTTATTTTTGACAGGAGATGATGAATGTTCGCTACCACTTCTTATTTTCAGCTAGGTGCTATCTCATTGTTGAGTGAAGTAAGATATTCTGGTTGGAATGTTGGCTTATTTGTCCTTTTTTTTTCTTGTCCTCGTAACTTGGAGTATCGTTGGATTGAAGTTTTGATCATCTACGTTGGATTCATTTTTTTGAATTTTTCTAAAAATTTCCCTATTTATTTACTTGTTTGAATTTGATTCGTCTAAGAATGGCTGGAAGCTGGGAAATTGCAAAGGGTAGTTCTTGTGATAATGAGTAAAGCAAACAATATAATTTGGTTCATATATTGTTTAAGCATTGTAAAAAGAAGTTCAACATAATACCTAATGTTTTTACTTGCAACATTTTTCTCAAAGGTCTTTGTAAAAACAATGATATTGAAGGTGCCCTTAAGGTGTTAGATGAAATGCCAACAATGGGTCTGGTGCCAAATGTGGTGAGTTATACTACCATATTGGGGGTTTATGTGTCTAGGGGTGATATAATTGGTGCAAAGAAGATATTTGATGAAATTCTTGACAGAGGGTGGATTCCGGATGCAACGACATATACAATTTTGATGGATGGGTTTTGTAAGCAAGGGAGGTTAATTGATACAATTAAGGTTATGGATGACATGGAGGATGGGTGGGTGTTGTGTTATAAGTTGATAAGCAGCAACAACAATTAATATAGTATGTTCATTAATCAGCAGGTTATTCATTTGCAGGATGCTTTATTGAGGAAACAAGGAAAGGGAATGGGGGTGTGGTGGGGTAGATTTATTTGGTGCAATGCTTGTGATAACATAATATAATTGTCACTCTGTCAGTCGAATAGTTCAATATTATTTTTGTCTGTATCCATAAAATATTTTAACAAATCTTTTTTATTTGGTTGTCTTTTGCAGATACTATTTTTAACGTGGATACCTCTATTGGCACACTTGATGATAGTCCTCCAATAATATATGGGGAGCAAGATTGGATACCTAAGATTGGTATAGAGTTTGACACAGTAGATGGTGTATTTCAATTTTGGAAAGACTACTCAAAGAAGGTGGGGTTTGGTGTTAGAAAAAAGTATGATAATAAGGATAAAAAAACTGGAGTTGTGATTAGTAAATTGTTTGTGTGTTGTAAAGAGGGTCAAAAGAGAGGAAAGAAAAATGATGATGATGACATGATTCGCCACCGCTCTTCCTCGAGAATCGATTGCAAAGAAAGGTTAAAAGTATTTTTAGATAAAGAGAGAAAGAAATATATAGTGAAATAGTTTTTAGAAGAATATAATCATGAGTTACAACCTCTGTCTACTGCTTACATGCTCATATCACATAGAGAGCTTACTACGGCACATGTATTAGCAATTGAATTGGCTTCTGATTCAGGGCTTACACCCAAAGTAACACAAGAATTATTGAGCAGGGAAGCTGGTGGTAGGGGTAAGCTTGGGTTTGTTATTGAAGATCAAAAATCGTATTTAAGATCTAGGAGAAAAAAAGATATGGGTCACGGGGAGCTTGGCAATATTTTCACATATTTTGAGAAGCAAAACATGAGTGATCCTAAGTTTTATTATATTCTACAACTTGATAGTGTTGATCAAGTCACTAATATATTTTGGATCGATGCAAAAATGGTTGATGATTATGTTGCTTTTGGTGACGTGCTAACTTTTGATACCACTTTTGGTACTAATGATGGAATGAGGCCCTTAGGTGTGTTTACTGAATATAACCATCATAGAAAGATAATGATTTTTGGGGAAGCACTTTTGTATGATGAGACTATTGAATCTTTCAAGTGACTTTTTAACACTTTTATGAATGCACATGACGGTAAGGATCCTTGTTCAATTTTTACAGATCAAGACGCTGCTATGGCAAGTGCTTTAGAGAGTGAATGGCCAAAAGTATCTCATGGATTATGTACTTGGCACATTAGACAAAATACATTGAAACATCTTGGTTGTTACATGAGGAATAAGTCTCCATTTATGATAGATTTTAATAAGTGCATGTACGAATATGAAGATGAGGAGGAATTTAAGAGTAAATGGAATAAAATGCTTGATGATTATAATTTAATGGAGAATAGTTGGTTGGCTCGCATATACAAAAAAAAAAAGAGAAATGAGCTAAAGCGTATATGAAAAATTCATTCACATTGGGCATCCGAAGCACACAAATGTCTGAAAGTTTAAATAGTGATTTGAAAGATTATTTGAAAAGCACTTTGAGCATCGGTGATTTTTTCAAACATTTTGACAGGGTGGTTGATAAGTGGATTTTATACCCGCGAATTGGTTCCAAATTCAAGTTTAGTCGGTGTTAATTCCTTGTTTTTTATGTTTATTTTTATTCATTTAGTGTTATTTTGTGTGTAGGTTTTGTGGTGTTGCAATTGATCAAAAAGGGTGGAGCTAAGGTGCATTGTGGCAAGCAAATGAGCAAAACAGGATAGAAGTCATAAGCCACCCCCGTCGGGGCGGGTGTGACGACCCCAAAATAGGTCCATTCCACCCAACCCATTTTGAGTCGTCAAATACATGGTACATAAAATAACTACAACTTTATTACAACAATTGTCGTGCAAAATACAACAACACATATGCCTTGAGTTTGGATACAAATATATACCAAATGTGACATTGGACACCATCATGTGTCAGCACCTCACAAAGGTACCTTACATAAAGGTACAGTCAAAAATTATTTTAGACACTAGAATCTTTGGGAAGTGCTCAAGGAACCTTCGTACATGGGAGGTCATGCTTCTAGGTTATGATAGATATCATATGGCCACAAAATTATCCTTGGTTGACCCAATAGACCCCAAAGAAAAACGAGAAGTTTACTATCATATTCTTTCCAATGGTGAGTCTTCTCTTGACTTATCATTATCTCCACTGTTTCTAATTGAGAATTATAGTTCAAACAAACACCAAGATTATATAGGTAGTGCTCGTAGATATACTCAGCAAGTGGATGTGCACAACCCTGTCTTATGATGACACGAGGTTGTATGTCATTAGACATCTTGTATGACAGTGGCAAAACACCCTTCCAACATTGGGTTCGCTTCACCCTAGATGATTCACCAAATATAACTACTAATGATGACCACCGTTCTATTCCCCTGTTACCCCCGCTCGACCCAGCTACACTCTTATTACCTGAAAGGAATTGTGAAACAGAAGGGTGAGCACAACTAGCCCAGTAAAGAATATCATGACTAAAGATAAATAAGTTATCAATAGCATTCAACAGAATTAAATCAGAGATTTAGAACATATGGTAGATGATAAAAATTTTAACCATAGTTGCAGCGGAACGAGCAATCCATTAGAAGAGTCAAATAGACTATAAAGTCTATTATCTTCTCCACGTTAAAAATCCACCAACAATATTTTATCCCTGTAACATCAATCAACAATTCCTGTTCACAATCACGTGTATAACTCATAATCGTAATTGTAGTTTTAAATTCATCTTCTCATCCAGGATAAAGATAATTTTTATTACCTGAAACATCAAACATCATGGTTATACCAAATCACAGTTCATGTTCATAATCATACTAATAAATTCATCTTTGCACTACGGCCCAATGATATTCATCAACAAGTCATCTTTGCACTACATGCCAAAGATATTCAACAGCAGGTCATCTTTGCATTACGAGCCAAAGATATTCATCAACACTTCATCTTTGCACTACAGGCCAAAGATATTCAACAACAAGTCATCTTTGCATTACGAGCCAAAGACATTCATCAATAATTCATCTTTGCACTACGGGCCAAAGATATTCATCAATAATTCATCTTTGCACTACAGACCAAAGATATTCCTCAACAGTTCATATTTGCACTACATGCCAAATATATTCATATCTCAAAGATATATATAATCATTTTAGAACTTATATAAACATTAATTATAACCATGTTGATCAATTCACCTTTGCACTTAAGCTAAATATATTCAATTATAAATTCAATGGGTCATGATCATACCAGTCACAATTCAACTTTTCCACTACTGGCCAAAGAGAACCCTAGTCATGATCATACCAATAATCTACCCATCTTAACACTCAAGTGAAAGAGAAATTCAACATCAAGGTTATAAAAATGTTATATATGATAATAAAAACAATATGATCAACAACTGCATTTATTTTCAAGAGCAACAATCATAAATCAACGATAATTTGGTCAGAAAAAGAAACCAATTTTTGTCATAAATAGTAACTCGTGAATAGTAACTCATGAATAGTAACTCGTGAATAGTACTCCGTATTCGTACATAGTATCGTATACGTAAATAATGTCATATACGTAAATAGTGCCATATACATGAACAGTGCCGTATACGTGAATAGTGTCGTATACGTGAATAGTAATCCCTACTCAAAAAGGTAGAAATTCCATAATAAAATTCATACCAATATTTCAGTCTAATGATATTGAAAGAATAACATCATTATGAAGAATATAACATCCCTTAATATCCCTTACTATCTATTATTATCCCTTACTATCCCTTACCTCAAAAGAGCAGTACTTCTGATCGGTATAAGGCTGAAGGAAACTTGAACTGATGAACAGAAACTCACAGAGTATCAAAATACTCACAAAATACACTCAATAATATAGAGAGAGAAAGAGAGAAAACTTATATTTTTGGTGTGATTTTCAATTCTAACTTAGCCTTCTATTTATAGGAAAATGTTAGCACGCCGAAACAGACTTAACCTGCAACCTGATGTCTTTACCTGCTACTATTCCCACCCACCACATTTGAATAAAAATCTCAGCACATTTCTTCACCAACCAAGAGTGGGGCCTACCAATTCTAGAATTTTCCACCAAACTGATAAATTCTGAAACTTCAACAATTTCTGAACCAGTCATCTCGTAAAATTCATAATAAATTATACGTTCATTTTTAACGGTTCAAAATTTGTGGACATATACTCAACTTATATATGTATAACATATCCAAAAATTACCATGATCCAACGGTCGGATTAAAAATTATAACCCCCGCAAAATATCTCATTTATATCCATATAAAATAAATATTTCCTTATCATGTGAATCAATAATTAATTATTCACAAATAATATTACAGAATCACATTTATGACAACCAGGCCGTTCCCAGGAAAGAGGGGGATTTCCAATAAGGATTTCTTCTTACTGGCGCGCAATTAGGTGACCAAACCTGTCCTTAGACAGAACTTTCTAGACATTGTCAATAATGTTATCTAATAATATTATTCCGATAATATGAATTATTGCTCCGATAATGGAAAATACTGTGCAGTAACAACTATTGAAACAACAATAATATAAAATATCAACGCAGTAATTATTGAATCAATAAAATAAAATATTGAACAATAACTACTATAACAATTATTGAGTAGTGCCTTCTTACGTAAGAATTAATAATTGAAAAAAATATTGTGCAATACCGTGTGCTACTGTGCAATAATGCGTATTACTATATTTTAACCACCGGGTATTTCAACAGTGTTAACGGTAACAACTACGCCGTTATTTGTAAAAACTCAAATTTATCATTTTTTTCATCCGACAGTTATTCTGTTATGGGGCCCACAAATAGCTGCGCCGTCGTACGAATATTCTCCGACAGAAAGAATATTCCACGACCAAACGAATATTCCCCGACAAAATGAATATTTTATAACCACTTGCTTATTTTGAAAAATATTCATATATCACCCTTAACTTTAACTTTTTATCAATTTAACCATTTACTAAATAGAAAAATTGAATACTTTTATTTCATAAAATTTGGGGTCTTACAATCTCCTCTCCTTATGAAATTTCGTCCCCGAAATTTACGTACCTAGTATTTCAAAGAGTTGAGAATACCTTCCTTTCATTTCAGATTCCATCTTCTCTGTCATAATAATTTCTCCATTGCTCATCTCCTGTATTTCAAATATCATTCTAGAATACAGCTTCAAAACAAGCGTTAATTTAACAAATTAACATATCACATAATATCCCGATATTATGACTGACCAATAAATAAGCTTAGGTAGGACACACTAGCGAAGGATTTACTCATCTCTCCCCTCCTAGTTATATTCCCCGATCTCCGCCAGAGACCATATCCCTAAGCTCTGATACCACCTCTGACGACCCCAAAATAGGTCCATTACACCCAACCCATTCTGAGTCGTCAAATACATGGTACAGAAAATAACTACAACTTTATTACAACAATTGTCGTGCAAAATATAACAACACATATGCCGTGAGTTTGGATACAAATATATACCAAATGTGACATTGGACACCATCATGTGTCAGCACCTCACAAAGGTACCTTGTAAGACCCCAAATTATTAATAAATAAAATTTAAATTCCTTTATTTATTATTTTGAAATAGTAAGGGTTGATTTGATTAATGTGGTTAGTTATGGGTAAAATACGCAAATATTTTAAATAAGCAAGTGGTTATAAAATATTCATTGTTGTTGGGGAATATTTGTTTGGTCGTGGAATATTCTTGTTGTCGGGGAATATTCGTACGACGGCGCAGCCTTGTGTGGGCCCATAACAGAAAACGATTGGATGAAGAAAACGACAAAAATAAGTTGTTTATAAATAACGGCGTAGTTGTTACCGTTAATACTGTTGAAATACCCGATGGTTAAAACACAGTAATACGCGTTGTTGCACACTAGCACACGGTATTGCACCAATTATTGATTCTTACGTAAGAAGGCATTACTCAATAATTGTTACAGTAATTACTGTTCAATATTGTATTTTATTGATTCAATAATTGCTGCGTTGATATTTTATATTACTGTTGTTTTAATAATTGTCACTACACAGTATTTTCTATTATCGGAACAATAATTCATATTATCTGAATAATATTATTAGATAACATTATTGGCAATGTCTAGAAAATTCTGTCTAAGGAGAGGTTTGGTCATCTAATTGCGCGCCAGTAAGGAGAGATCCTTATTGGAAAACCCCATCTTTCCTGAGAACGGCCTGGTTGCCAGTACTGTGATTCTGTAATATTATTTGTGTATAATTAATTATTGATTTATATGATGAGGAAAATATTAATTTTATGTGGATATAGATGGAAAAAAATTTTAATGTGACAATTGTTGAAAATTAATATTTTATCTTTTTTTGATAAAATAATTCATTTAAATATATTATTTTAATAATATATTGATGGTGATATTTTTACAATGAATGTGGGATATATGAGTATATGAGGAGGAAGAGTATTTTTGTGGCATTAAATGATTAACACATGTTTTGTGTGTTGGTGGACACAATTCTTGACCGAAAATTTATTATTGACTGTAAAATCGTCCGTTTGTAGATTTCGGTCAATTTTTGTTTGGAATTTGGAAAAACTTTCTTCTGAAAAGTTGTAGAGAATTGAATTTCCTATAAAAACTCGCAAGATTCGAATTTTCTGATAAAAGGGCTATTTATTACGAATTATTGAAGTTCCGAATTATTGAGTCTGAATTGATTTTTGTTACAAAAATTGTTTAAAACATGTTTTTCATTTTTGGTGCATTTGTGTGAAAAATGTGTTTTTGATGTGGTGGGCTAAGGAAAATTTGGTTATAAATATATTATTATATTCAATTTTCTACTTTGGTGTTCTAAGCATTTTCCTATAAATAGGGTGCTTAGGTTAGAATTGAAAATCACACCAGAAACTGAAGTTTCTCTCTCTTTCTCTCTCTATATCGAGCGTATTCTTGTGAGTATTTGATACTTTGAGTGTTGCTATACGGTGCAAGTTTCCTTCAGCACTATATCTAGTATTCCAGTCAGAAGTACCGTATTTTCGAGGTAAGGGATGTTATTTCTTCTTAAATGATATTATTTTTTTCAATATCATTATGCCGAAGTATTGATCTGAACTTTTTATCAAATTTAGAACTTTTCATGTCGGGGTTACTATTCATGAGTTACAATTCACGAGTTACTATTCACGAGTTACTATTCACCGAAAAATAAAATTTTCTTCTTTTCGTCCAAAATATCTATTCTGGATACTAGCTTTGATTGTATCCATGTTTTGATCATTCTTGAATTTTACTTCACTATGATTGTTTATGAGGTATTTTTGGACATGGAATAGCTGAAATACGAATCCTTAATATTTACTCTTTTGTTTCACTGGATTCGTTTTCTCTAAAATATTTTTTATCATCCTCAGTCCTAAATGATGATGTTACTGAATATCTTTGGTCTGTAGTGCAAAGATTGATGATTTTATGATGAATATCTTTGGCCTGTAGTGCAAAGATTGATGATTTCTGATGAATATCTTTGGCCCGTAGTGCAAAGATGAACAGGTGTTGAGATGAACATGATCGACTGGTGATACAAATGAATATCTTTGGCCTGTAGTGCAAAGATGAATATTTGATTAAAGATGGTTATTGATTGTTGTTACAGGGATAAAATATTGATGATGGACTTTTAAATCTTAGAAGATAGTAGAACTCATTCTCTACTTGACTCTTCTAATGGTTTGTTGTTTCCGCTGCGAATATTGATTTAAAACTTGTTATCTATTGTATTCTATTAAATTTTTCCCTGTTGAAGACTAACGATAATTTGTTGTATATTATCTTAGTCATAATATTCTTTACTGGGCTAGTTGAGCTCACCCTTTTCCTTGTTGTTCCATTTTCTTCTCAGGAGGCGAGAATATAGCGAGTACTAGTCGGGGTATGGAATGATGGTTCAAGACAGTTATTTTAGTAGTCCTCACTATTTTGTAAAATAGTATATCAATAAGTATAATGAGGACTTAATTGAGTATGAATACTGTCTAGATGACAATATTTGTATTTAAACTCACAGTATATGTGTTGTCGTATTTTGCACGACAATTGTAATAATAAAGTTGTAGTTATTTTCTGTACCATGTATTTGGCGACTCAGAATGGGTTGGATGGATTGGACCTGTTTTGGGGGCGTCACAGTTGGTATCAGAGCTTAGGGATATGATCTCTGGCGGAGATCGGGGAATAGAACTAGGAGGGGAGAGACGAGTAAATCCTTCGCTAGTGTGTCCTACCTAAGCTTATTTGTTGGTCGATCATAATATAGGGATATTATGTGATATGTTAATTTGTTAAATTAGCCTTTGTTCTATGGCAGTATTTTAGAATGTCGACTGAGAATGTTAACAGTGGAGTAAATAAAATCGTGGAGACGCCTGTACTCACCAACGAGTAGAACGACCACCGGTCATATGCTATAAATGCGGAAAAGAAGGACATATCAGCCCAAACTGCCCACAACAGTTTAAGGTATGTTATAACTGTGGAAAGGAAGGACATATCGCTCGAGATTGCATTGTAGCGAAACCAAGTCCAACGGGGGTGGTGACTCAAAAAGTTATCCTAGAAAAGTCAAAGTCAACGGTTCCTGGAAGAGCGTTTTTCGTGACTGGTCAGAATGCGAGGAACCCGAACGAAGTTAGCACGGGTTAGTTAATTATAAATTTTTGCGAAGTATATACCTTATTAGATACCGGTTCTACCCATTCATTTATTTCTCCTACTTGTGCTCAACGTTTAAACTTGACTCCGGAGAAATTAGACTTTGACTTATCTGTTAAAACTCCGTTAGGGGAAACTTTCATCACATCCATTGTTTATAAATCTTGTTTGATCCAAGTTGGCACCATCACATTACCTGTTGACCTTATCTCTTTAAAGATACTTGCTTTTGATGTGATTTTAGGAATTGATTGGTTAACTACTCATCATGCTAAAATTGATTGCTTTCGTAAGGTTGTTAGTTTTCATATTCCTAAGCAACCTGTTATTCAAATTCAAGCAACCAAACCATTGAAGTCAAACTCTTTCATATCAAGCCGTAAAGTCATTCGTTTATTGAAAAACGGATGTCAAGCTTTCTTAGCTATGTTATGGACTTGAACAAAAAAAAATATACGTCAGATTTGAATGATATTTCTATTGTTAGTAAATCCCTGACGTATTTCCTGAAGAATTTCTTGGCTTACTCCCAAAGCGTGATATTAAATTTTGTATCGACTTTGAACCCGGTACAAAACTCATTTCTAAAATCTCATATTGAATGGCTCCTATTGAACTTCAGGAGTTAAAAACCTAACTGTAGAAGTTTGTACCCGAGCCTTTATCTGGTGACTTCCTTTGTGAAATGTACTGAATCTAGACTCTCCGTAGGGGACGCCATATTCGTGCGGTAGTAAACTGATAGGTGACATTGTGACGTGCTATCCAAGATTGAGATATGAGTCACAGTTGAGAGCAACCTAAGTCAGTAATCGAAATACATAGCTTTCTAGGCTTAGCTGGTTATTATCGGAGATTCGTAAAAGGATTTTCTCGAATCGCTATTCCATTAACTCAGCTGACTCGAAAAGATACAAACTTCGAATGGACCGAGGAATGCGAGGAATTCAACATGCGACACCGACGTTGGCTCGAGCTGTTGAAAAATTTCGATCACACTATCCAATACTATCCTGAAAAAGCGAACGCGGTAGCTGACGCGTTTAGTAGAAAATCATATACAGGAACGAGTACGATATTGTCAAAGACCTATTTCGTACGACTTACAGAAGATGGAGATAGAGTTCAAGATTCCAAGAACCTGCGTGAAGAAAACGAATATACGAGTAAAATCGACTTTAATCGATAACGTTAAAGCCACTCAAGCTACAGACCTGGAGCGGATGAATATAAAGAAGAAGGTGCAAGAATGTATTATTCTAGAAGTAAGAGTCGATGAAGAGAAGAAAGCTCAAGCCTTCAATTTATTTGAAATCCTCGATCGAGTAGGAACTGTGGCCTATAGACTCGCCTTAACGCTAAGTATGTCACGTGTTCATAACGTTATTTACGTATCGATGTTACGTAAATATGTGGACGACCCGAACCACGTTATTGAGTTAGAACCAAACGAGATAGCTGAAGACTTAACGTACGAAGAGGTACCTGTCAAGATCTTAGATAGGAAGGAGCATGTCCTACGCACGAAGGTCTTACCACAAGTTAAAGTTTTGTGGAGAAACCATGCTATTGAGAAAATGACCTGGGAGTTGGAAACAGAAATGAAAGCGAGGTATCCTCATCTTTTCGAAACACCAGGTACGTATGTCAATTTCGAGGACGAAATTTCATAAGGAGGGGAGGTTGTAAGACCCCAAATTATTAATAAATGAAATTTAAATTCCTCTATTTATTATTTTGAAATAGTAAGGGTTGATTTGATTAATGTGGTTAGTTATGGGTAAAATACGCAAATATTTTAAATAAGCAAGTGGTTATAAAATATTCATTGTTGTTGGGGAATATTTGATTGGTCGTGGAATATTCTTGTTGTCGGGGAATATTCGTACGACGGCGCAGCCTTGTGTGGGCCCATAACAGAAAACGATTGGATGAAGAAAACGACAAAAATAAGTTGTTTATAAATAACGGCGTAGTTGTTACCGTTAATACTGTTGAAATACCCGGTGGTTAAAACACAGTAATACGCGTTGTTGCACACTAGCACACGGTATTGCACCAATTATTGATTCTTACGTAAGAAGGCATTACTCAATAATTGTTACAGTAATTACTGTTCAATATTATATTTTATTGATTCAATAATTGCTGCGTTGATATTTTATATTACTGTTGTTTTAATAATTGTCACTACACAGTATTTTCTATTATCGGAACAATAATTCATATTATCTGAATAATATTATTAGATAACATTATTGGCAATGTCTAGAAAGTTCTGTCTAAGGAGAGGTTTGGTCATCTAATTGCGCGCCAGTAAGGAGAGATCCTTATTGGAAAGCCCCATCTTTCCTGAGAACGGCCTGGTTGCCAGTACTGTGATTCTGTAATATTATTTGTGTATAATTAATTATTGATTTATATGATGAGGAAAATATTAATTTTATGTGGATATAGATGGAAAAAAATTTTAATGTGACAATTGTTGAAAATTAATATTTTATCTTTTTTTGATAAAATAATTTATTTAAATATATTATTTTAATAATATATTGATGGTGATATTTTTACAATGAATGTGGGATATATGAGTATATGAGGAGGAAGAGTATTTTTGTGGCATTAAATGATTAACACATGTTTTGTGTGTTGGTGGACACAATTCTTGACCGAAAATTTATTATTGACTGTAAAATCGTCCGTTTGTAGATTTCGGTCAATTTTTGTTTGGAATTTAGAAAAACTTTCTTCTGAAAAGTTGTAGAGAATTGAATTTCCTATAAAAACTCGCAAGATTCGAATTTTCTGATAAAAGGGCTATTTATTACGAATTATTGAAGTTCCGAATTATTGAGTCTGAATTGATTTTTGTTACAAAAATTGTTTAAAACATGTTTTTCATTTTTGGTGCATTTGTGTGGAAAATGTGTTTTTGATGTGGTGGGCTAAGGAAAATTTGGTTATAAATATATTATTATATTCAATTTTCTACTTTGGTGTTCTAAGCATTTTCCTATAAATAGGGTGCTTAGGTTAGAATTGAAAATCACACCAGAAACTGAAGTTTCTCTCTCTTTCTCTCTCTATATCGAGCGTATTCTTGTGAGTATTTGATACTTTGAGTGTTGCTATACGGTGCAAGTTTCTTTCAGCACTATATCTAGTATTCCAGTCAGAAGTACCGTATTTTCGAGGTAAGGGATGTTATTTCTTCTTAAATGATATTATTTTTTTTAATATCATTATGCCGAAGTATTGATCTGAACTTTTTATCAAATTTGGAACTTTTCGTGTCGGGGTTACTATTCATGAGTTACTATTCACGAGTTACTATTCACGAGTTACTATTCACCGAAAAATGAAATTTTCTTCTTTTCGTCCAAAATATCTATTCTGGATACTAGCTTTGATTGTATCCATGTTTTGATCATTCTTGAATTTTACTTCACTATGATTGTTTATGAGGTATTTTTGGACATGGAATAGCTGAAATACGAATCCTTAATATTTACTCTTTTGTTTCACTGGATTCGTTTTCTCTAAAATATTTTTCATCATCCTCAGTCCTAAATGATGATGCTACTGAATATCTTTGGCCTGTAGTGCAAAGATTGATGATTTTATGATGAATATCTTTGGCCTGTAGTGCAAAGATTGATGATTTTATGATGAATATCTTTGGCCTGTAGTGCAAAGATTGATGATTTCTGATCAATATCTTTGGCCCGTAGTGCAAAGATGAACAGGTGTTGAGATGAACATGATCGACTGGTGATACAAATGAATATCTTTGGTCTGTAGTGCAAAGATGAATATTTGATTAAAGATGGTTATTGATTGTTGTTACAGGGATAAAATATTGATGATGGACTTTTAAATCTTAGAAGATAGTAGAACTCATTCTCTACTTGACTCTTCTAATGGTTTACTGTTTTCGCTGCGAATATTGATTTAAAACTTGTTGTCTATTGTATTCTATTAAATTTTTCCCTGTTGAAGACTAACGATAATTTGTTGTATATTATCTTAGTCATAATATTCTTTACTGGGCTAGTTGAGCTCACCCTTTTCCTTGTTGTTCCATTTTCTTCTCAGGAGGCGAGAATATAGCGAGTACTAGTCGGGGTATGGAATGATGGTTCAAGACAGTTATTTTAGTAGTCCTCACTATTTTGTAAAATAGTATATCAATAAGTATAATGAGGACTTAATTGAGTATGAATACTGTCTAGATGACAATATTTGTATTTAAACTCACAGTTTATGTGTTGTCGTATTTTGCACGACAATTGTAATAATAAAGTTGTAGTTATTTTCTGTACCATGTATTGGCGACTCAGAATGGGTTGGATGGATTGGACCTGTTTTGGGGGCGTCACATACCTTACATAAAGGTACAGTCAAAAACTGTTTTAGAAACTAGAATCTTTGGGAAGTGCTCAAGGAACCTTCGTACATGGGAGGTCATGCTTCTAGGTTATGATAGATATCATATGGCCACAGAATTATCCTTGGTTGACCCAATAGACCCCAAAGAAAAATGAGAAGTTTACAATCATATTATTTCCAATGGTGAGTCTTCTCTTGACTTATCATTATCTCCACTGTTTCTAATTGAGAATTATACTTCAAACAAACACCAAGATTATATAGGTAGTGCTCGTAGATATACTCAGCAAGTGGATGTGCACAACCCTGTCTTATGATGACACGAGGTTGTATGTCATTAGACATCTTGTATGATAGTGGCAAAACACCCTTCCAACTTTGGGTTCGCTTCACCCTAGATGATTCACCAAATATAACTACTAATGATGACCACCGTTCTACTCCCCTGTTACCCCCGCTCGACCCAGCTACACTCTTATTACCTGAAAGGAATTGTGAAACAGAAGGGTGAGCACAACTAGCCCAGTAAAGAATATCATGACTAAAGATAAATAAGTTATCAATAGCATTCAACAGAATTAAATCAGAGATTTAGAACATATGGTAGATGATAAAAATTTTAACCATAGTTGCAGCGGAACGAGCAATCCATTAGAAGAGTCAAATAGACTATAAAATCTATTATCTTCTCCACGTTAAAAATCCACCAACAATATTTTATCCCTGTAACATCAATCAACAATTCCTGTTCACAATCACGTGTATAACTCATAATCGTAATTGTAGTTTTAAATTCATCTTCTCATCCAGGATAAAGATAATTTTTATTACCTGAAACATCAAACATCATGGTTATACCAAATCACAGTTCATGTTCATAATCATACTAATAAATTCATCTTTGCACTACGGCCCAATGATATTCATCAACAAGTCATCTTTGCACTACATGCCAAAGATATTCAACAACAGGTCATCTTTGCATTACGAGCCAAAGATATTCATCAACACCTCATCTTTGCACTACAGGCCAAAGATATTCAACAACAAGTCATCTTTGCATTACGAGCCAAAGATATTCATCAATAATTCATCTTTGCACTACGGGCCAAAGATATTCATCAATAATTCATCTTTGCACTACAGACCAAAGATATTCCTCAACAGTTCATATTTGCACTACAGGCCAAATATATTCATATCTCAAAGATATATATAATCATTTTAGAACTTATATAAACATTAATTATAACCATGTTGATCAATTCACCTTTGCACTTAAGCTAAATATATTGAATTATAAATTCAATGGGTCATGATCATACCAGTCACAATTCAACTTTTCCACTACTGGCCAAAGAGAACCCTAGTCATGATCATACCAATAATCTACCCATCTTTACACTCAAGTGAAAAAATTCAACATCAGGGTTATAAAAATGTTATATATGATAATAAAAACAATATGATCAACAACTGCATTTATTTTCAAGAGCAACAATCATAAATCAACGATAATTTTGTCAGAAAAAGAAACCAATTTTTGTCATAAATAGTAACTCGTGAATAGTAACTCATGAATAGTAACTCGTGAATAGTAACTCATGAATAGTACTCCGTATTCGTACATAGTATCGTATACGTAAATAATGTCATATACGTAAATAGTGCCATATACATGAACAGTGCCGTATACGTGAATAGTGTCGTATACGTGAATAGTAATCCCTACTCAAAAAGGTAGAAATTCCACAATAAAATTCATACCAATATTTCAGTCTAATGATATTGAAAGAATAACATCATTATGAATAATATAACATCCCTTAATATCCCTTACTATCCATTATTATCCCTTACTATCCCTTACTATCCCTTACCTCAAAAGAGCAGTACTTTTGATCGGTATAAGGCTGAAGGAAACTTGAACTGATGAACAGAAACTCACAGAGTATCTAAATACTCACAAAATACACTCAATAATATAGAGAGAGAAAGAGAGAAAACTTATATTTTTGGTGTGATTTTCAATTCTAACTTAGCCTTCTATTCATAGGAAAATGTTAGCATGCTGAAACAGACTTAACCTGCAACCTGATGTCTTTACCTGCTACTATTCCCACCCATCACATTTGAATAAAAATCTCAGCACATTTCTTCACCAACCAAGAGTGGGGCCCACCAATTCTAGAATTTTCTACCAAAATGATAAATTCCGAAACTTCAACAATTTCTGAACCAGTCATCTCGTAAAATTCATAATAAATTATACGTTCATTTTTAACGGTTCAAAATTTGTGGACATATACTCAACTTATATATGTATAACATATCCAAAAATTACCACGATCCAACGGTCGGATTAAAAATTATAACCCCCGCAAAATATCTCAAAAACCCTATTTGATTTTCAATACCTCCGTTCCGACAAAAATACAGATAAAACACCTCAACATTAACTCCTTCATTTTTAACCACAAAAATATATCCCTCATTTATATCCATATAAAATAAATATTTCCTTATCATGTGAATCAATAATTAATTATTCACAAATAATATTACAGAATCACATTTATGACAACCAGGCCGTTCTCAGGAAAGAGGGGGCTTTCCAATAAGGATTTCTTCTTACTGGCGCGCAATTAGGTGACCAAACCTGTCCTTAGACAGAACTTTCTAGACATTGCCAATAATGTTATCTAATAATATTATTCCGATAATATGAATTATTGCTCCGATAATGGAAAATACTGTGCAGCAACAATTATTGAAACAACAATAATATAAAATATCAACGCAGCAATTACTGAATCAATAAAATAAAATATTGAACAATAACTACTATAACAATTATTGAGTAGTGCCTTCTTACGTAAGAATTAATAATTGAAAAAAATATTGTGCAATACCGTGTGCTACTGTGCAATAATGCGTATTACTATATTTTAACCACCGGGTATTCCAAAAGTGTTAACGGTAACAACTACGTCGTTATTTGTAAAAACTCAAATTTATCGTTTTTTTCATCCGACAGTTATTCTGTTATGGGGCCCACAAATAGCTGCGCCGTCATACGAATATTCTCCGACAGAAAGAATATTCCACGACCAAACGAATATTCCCCGACAAAATGAATATTTTATACCCACTTGCTTATTTTGAAAAATATTCATATATCACCCTTAACTTTAACTTTTTATCAATTTAACCATTTACTAAATAGAAAAATTTAATACTTTTATTTCATAAAATTTGGGGTCTTACAATCTCCCCTCCTTATGAAATTTCGTCCCCGAAATTTACGTACCTGGTATTTCAAAGAGTTGAGAATACCTTCCTTTCATTTCAGATTCCATCTTCTCTGTCATAATAATTTCTCCATTGCTCATCTCCTGTATTTCAAATATCATTCTAGAATACAGCTTCAAAACAAGCGTTAATTTAACAAATTAACATATCACATAATATCTCGATATTATGACTGACCAACAAATAAGCTTAGGTAGGACACACTAGCGAAGGATTTACTCATCTCTCCCCTCCTAGTTATATTCTCCGATCTCCGCCAGAGACCATATCCCTAAGCTCTGATACCACCTCTGACGACCCCAAAATAGGTCCATTACACCCAACCCATTCTGAGTCGTCAAATACATGGTACAGAAAATAACTACAACTTTATTACAACAATTGTCGTGCAAAATATAACAACACATATGCCGTGAGTTTGGATACAAATATATACCACATATGACATTGGACACCATCATGTGTCAGCACCTCACAAAGGTACCTTACATAAAGGTACAGTCAAAAACTATTTTAGAAACTAGAATCTTTGGAAAGTGCTCAAGGAACCTTCGTACATGGGAGGTCATGCTTCTAGGTTATGATAGATATCATATGGCCACCGAATTATCCTTGGTTGACCCAATAGACCCCAAAGAAAAATGAGAAGTTTACTATCATATTATTTCCAATGGTGAGTCTTCTCTTAACTTATCATTATCTCCACTGTTTCTAATTGAGAATTATACTTCAAACAAACACCAAGATTATATAGGTAGTGCTCGGAGATATACTCAGCAAGTGGATGTGCACAACCCTGTCTTATGATGACACGAGGTTGTATGTCATTAGACATCTTGTATAACAGTGGCAAAACACCCTTCCAACATTGGGTTCGCTTCACCCTAGATGATTCACCAAATATAACTACTAATGATGACCACCGTTCTATTCCCCTGTTACCCCCGCTCGCCCCAGCTACACTCTTATTACCTGAAAGGAATTGTGAAACAAAAGAGTGAGCACAACTAGCCCAGTAAAGAATATCATGACTAAAGATAAATAAGTTATCAATAGCATTCAACAGAATTAAATCAGAGATTTAGAACATATGGTAGATGATAAAAATTTTAACCATAGTTGCAGCGGAACGAGCAATCCATTAGAAGAGTCAAATAGACTATAAAATCTATTATCTTCTCCACGTTAAAAATCCACCAACAATATTTTATCCCTGTAACATCAATCAACAATTCCTGTTCACAATCACGTGTATAACTCATAATCGTAATTGTAGTTTTAAATTCATCTTCTCATCCAGGATAAAGATAATTTTTATTACCTGAAACATCAAACATCATGGTTATACCAAATCACAGTTCATGTTCATAATCATACTAATAAATTCATCTTTGCACTACGGCCCAATGATATTCATCAACAAGTCATCTTTGCACTACATGCCAAAGATATTCAACAACAGGTCATCTTTGCATTACGAGCCAAAGATATTCATCAACACCTCATCTTTGCACTACAGGCCAAAGATATTCAACAACAAGTCATCTTTGCATTACGAGCCAAAGATATTCATCAATAATTCATCTTTGCACTACGGGCCAAAGATATTCATCAATAATTCATCTTTGCACTACAGACCAAAGATATTCCTCAACAGTTCATATTTGCACTACAGGCCAAATATATTCATATCTCAAAGATATATATAATCATTTTAGAACTTATATAAACATTAATTATAACCATGTTGATCAATTCACCTTTGCACTTAAGCTAAATATATTTAATTATAAATTCAATGGTCATGATCATACCAGTCACAATTCAACTTTTCCACTACTGGCCAAAGAGAACCCTAGTCATGATCATACCAATAATCTACCCATCTTTACACTCAAGTGAAAGAGAAATTCAACATCAGGGTTATAAAAATGTTATATATGATAATAAAAATAATATGATCAACAACTGCATTTATTTTTAAGGGCAACAATCATATATCAACGATAATTTGGTCAGAAAAAGAAACCAATTTTTGTCATGAATAGTAACTCGTGAATAGTAACTCGTGAATAGTACTTCGTATTCGTACATAGTATCGTATACGTAAATAGTGCCATATACATGAACAGTGCCGTATACGTGAATAGTGTCGTATACGTGAATAGTAATCCCTACTCAAAAAGGTAGAAATTCCACAATAAAATTCATACCAATATTTTAGTCAAATGATATTGAAAGAATAACATCATTATGAAGAATATAACATCCCTTAATATCTCTTACTATCCATTATTATTCCTTACTATCCCTTACCTCAAAAGAGCAGTACTTTTGATCGGTATAAGGCTGAAGGAAACTTGCAATGATGAATAGAAACTCATAGAGTATCTAAATACTAACAAAATACACTCAATAATCTAGAGATAGAAAGAGAGAAAACTTATGTTTTTGGTGTGATTTTCAATTCTAACTTATCCCTCTATTTATAGGAAAATGTTAGCACGCCGAAACAGACTTAACCTGCAACCTGATGGCTTTACCTGCTACTATTCCCACCCACCACATTTGAATAAAAATCTCAGCACATTTCTTCACCAACCAAGAGTGGGGCCCACCAATTCTAGAATTTTCTACCAAAATGATAAATTCCGAAACTTCAACAATTTTTGAACCAGTCATCTCGTAAAATTCATAATAAATCATACGTTCATTTTTAACGGTTCAAAATTTGTGGACATATACTCAACTTATATATGTATAACATATCCAAAAATTATCACGATCCAACGGTCGGATTAAAAATTATAACCCCCGCAAAATATCTCAAAAACCCTAATTTGATTTTCAATACCTCCGTTCCGACAAAAATACAGATAAAACACCTCAACATTAACTCCTTCATTTTTAACCACAAAAATATATCCCTCATTTATATCCACATAAAATAAATATTTCCTTATCATGTGAATCAATAATTAATTATTCATAAATAATATTACAGAATCACAATTATGACAACCAGGCCATTCCCAGGAAAGAGGGGGCTTTCCAATAAGGATTTCTCCTTACTGGCACGCAATTAGGTGACCAAACCTGTCCTTAGACAGAACTTTCTAGACATTGCCAATAATGTTATCTAATAATATTATTCTGATAATATGAATTATTGCTCCGATAATAGAAAATATTGTGCAGCAACAATTATTGAAACAACAATAATATAAAATATCAACAACGCAATTATTGAATCAATAAAATAAAATATTGAACAGTAACTACTGTAACAATTATTGAGTAGTGCCTTCTTACGTAAGAATTAATAATTGAAAAAAATACTGTGCAATACCGTGTGCTACTGTGCAATAACGCGTATTACTGTATTTTAACCACCGGGTATTCCAACAGTGTTAACGGTAACAACTACGCCGTTATTTGTAAAAACTCAAATTTATCATTTTTTTCATCCGACAGTTATTCTGTTATGGGGCCCACAAATAGCTGCGCCGTCGTACGAATATTCCCCGACAGAAAGAATATTCCACGACCAAACGAATATTCCCCGACAAAATGAATATTTTATAACCACTTGCTTATTTTGAAAAATATTCATATATCACCCTTAACTTTAACTTTTTATCAATTTAACCATTTACTAAATAGAAAAATTGAATACTTTTATTTCATAAAATTTGGGGTCTTACAGCGGGCTATTTCCCATACAAAACCCCTGCCGGAGTGAGGGGTCTTAAACTCAAAAGTCAGAGAGCATGCCCGCCGGGTTGGGCTATTTTCAAGTTAACACCTCCGCCGGGGCGGGGAGTACGAGATATAGAAGTCTCCTAGGCGTTTTATAATGCTGCAAATGTAGAGTTGGAGTGATGACAATGGATCGGGACTCATATTGGGATGGAATTGTAATCAGATGACGTGTCTAATCAATTAATTAACAACAAGGAACGAGATCAAAGGATACAACACAAGGGCAATTAACAGGGCAAGAAGACAGATTTTTGTAGCAAGCATTGGAGTGAAGATAATTGAAGAATTTTCGTATCAATTGCAAATTGGGCTGAGGAAAAGGGTGGTTCTGAAATTATTATTTTCTTTTAGTTTATATTTGTAATTGGAAGGATGTTATCTTTACTTTATTTAGTTTTTATTTCATTGATGATGAACTAAATTTCTTTTTAGGCTTATGACGGATCTTTAAGTGGAACGATGATTATGTAGCTTTGATTTTTAGTTTAATAAGTTAATTCTCAGTTTATCTATATTAATTTATGCTTGAATTTATGAATTGCTTGATCAACAATTCTTTGTGGACTTGTATGGATTCGAGAGAGGAAATATGAGTCTAGACTTAATTAATATAGCATGTGTACTTGAATTCTGTGAATGAATGGAACTTTGATGAATGTTAGGGTAGAGATATGTTTGACGTCACATGTAATCAGATAAAGAATTTAAACTTTAACCTTCTTTAATTGTAATTCATATAGAGATATAGTGAGTTAGTTAATTAAGGTGTTTAACTTGATTATATCTAATTTGTGGATTTGAGTTAATACGGTATTAGTACATCGAGAGGTGGCTAGTTCTACTTATGTGTTCTTGATTAATAAATCGGGATAGTGAATTAAACTGGAATAAGATGTAATAATCAGAGTGATTCTTAGGGTGAAGTTGTAAGCCTAATTTTCCAATATTTGCTTAGAAATTTAGTTTTTGAGATTTGTGATTGTTTTGTGATCTTAGTATTTTTAATAATTTTAGTTTTTAATAATTTTATTCATTAAATTGGCTAGTTTAATAAAATTAGGATTAATAGGAAATTGGTAATTGTGGGAGTTAATTTCTTGCTAAATTCTCTGTGGGAACGATACTCGACTTACTATTATATTACTTATTGAGCACGTATACTTGCGTGTTGTGCGTAGTTAGAATTTACCAAATAAGTTTTTGGCGCCGTTACCGAGGATTTTAGTATAGATTTTAATATTTTGCAATATCAGTTTAATTAGTCCAGTTTTACTTAAATATTTTTATTTTTGTTTTGTTCATCTTATTTCAGGTTTTTGAAGTTGGTTTATGCAAACTCGATCCAAAAATCCAGACTTGCTTCCTTTTGAGGACGACATTGAGAGACGCTTTCAAGGTTAAGTAAGTGGATCAAGGAGACAAGGGAAGACTTCAAAAGCTCTGAACAAGAAAAAGTAATGGCTGCCGAAGACCAGAAAGCGTTGAGGGACTTTGCTACACCCAAGGTGACTGAGTTGCAGTCGAGTATCACCAGGCCTGCTATAGCTATGAACACATTTGAGATTAAGCCTAGGACTATTCAGATGATCCAAAACTCGGTTCAGTTTGGGGGACTTGCAAATAATGATTCGAATGAACATTTGATCAGCTTTTTGGAGATATGCGACACTTTCAAATACAATGGGGTGTCGGATGAAGCAGTCAGACTTCGCTTGTTCCCATTCACTCTGCGGGACAAGGCGAAGAGTTGGTTACACTCTCTACCATCGGGTTCAATAACTACTTAGGATGACCTGGCTCAAAAATTTATCAAAATATTCTAGCATAAATTTTTTCGTCAGCGAAGACTGCAAAGATGAGAAACGAGATTACTATGTTTGAACAACAACATGGGGAATCATTGTACGAGGCATGGGAGAGATACAAAGAGTTGCTCAGAAAATGCCCACATCACAGATTGCCTAAGTGGTTGCAAATGAACACATTTCACAATGGATTACATGGGAATCTCAGGACCAGTATTGATGCAGCTTCGGGTGGAGCTTTTATGGCAAAGAATTATGAGGAGGCATATCAATTGATATAGATAATAGCAGCTAACAATTACGAGTGGCCCACGACAAGAATGACACAACCTATGGTAGCTGGAGTGTTATAGGTAGATGGAGTGACGACAATAACAACGCAGATTTTAGCGCTCTCTAAGAAGTTCAATGCTTGGTCAGGGGTACAGACACAGCAAGTTGCAGTTATTTGTGAATTGTGCACGGGTGAACATCCTACAGATCAATGTATCAACCCAGTATTAGTATAATTTTTGGATAGTTACAACAGAATTCCACATAATACGTACCAGAATACATACAATCTGGGGAATAGGAATCATCCTAACTTTTCGTGGAGTAATAATCAGCATCAGCAAGCTCCACGACCATTTTATCCCCCAGGATTTCATAATCAACAACAACAACCAGCTCAACATCAAGAGAGGAAATCAGATTTAGAGGAGTTGTTGTCAAAGTATATAATAAGCAATGAAGCAACTATGAAAAACCAAGCAATGGCCATGAAATCGCAAGAGATAGCCATCAAGAATTTGGAAAATCAGATGGGACAAATTGCATTAGCATTGAACAATAGACCGCAAGGGACTCTACCAAGTGACACCAAAAGAAATCTGAAGGGAAATCACGAACAATGTCAGGCAATCACCTTGAGAAGTGAAAAACATCTAGATGGAAAAAGTGTAGAAAATTCAGTTAGAACGGATGACAAAGTTGATGAGAACAAAGTGGTTGAAGAAAAATAGGGTGAGAAAATGCAAGTTGAACAAACAAAGTTAGATGACAAACCTGCTATTTATCCTCCCCAACTTTTTAGCAAAGAGTTCAAAAACAGAAATTGGATAAGTAATTTGCTAAATTTTTAGAAGTTTTTAAGAAACTTCAGATTAATATCCCGTTCGTTGAAGCCCTTGAGCAGATGCCAAGTTATGCTAAATTCATGAAAGGGATTTTGTCCAGGAAAAAGAAATTGGAAGATTTTGAAACGGTTGCATTAACCGAGGAGTGTAGTGCAGTTTTACAGCAAAAGTTGCCACCAAAGTTAAAAGATCCAGGGAGTTTTACCATTCCGTGCACGATTGGGAACATGGCGTTCAGCAAGTGTTTATGTGATTTAGGGGCAAGTGTGAACCTTATGCCGTTATCAGTTTATACAGAATTGGGTTTGCCAGCTCCAAAGCCTACAAACATTTCATTGCAGTTGGCAGATAGGTCAGTTACGTACCCAAGAAGCACTGTAGAGGATATTTTGGTCAAGGTTGACAAATTTATATTCCCCGCGGACTTCATAATTCTGGATTTTGAGGAAGATAAGAACATCCCAATCATCCTAGGGAGACCGTTCTTGGCTACGGGAAGGACTCTCATAGATGTGCAAAAAGGTGAACTAACTATGAGGGTCCAAGATCAATAAGTAAAGTTCAATGTTTTCAAAGCCATGAAATTCCCCACAGATGAAGAGGAGTGTTTCAGGATGGATTCCATTGATCAAATAATCAGCGAAGAAATAGGTAAAAGTTTGGCTAATGATCCAATGGAAACAACATTATTGGGAGATGAAGATTTAGATGATCTGAAATTTATGGATTACTTGCAAATGCTGGATTCCTTGCCACGAGTTAGCAGATTCAAAGCACCCTTTGAACCATTGCACACGGAGGAAAGAGCCACAACAAGGATGAAACCTTCATTGGAGGAGCCACATACTCTCGAACTTAAGCCACTCCCTAAACACCTCAGGTATGCATATTTAGGCAATTCTAATTCTCTACCTGTTATTATTTTCGCTGCACTTAACGAATTGCAGGAAGAAAAGATGCTGAGAGTGCTTAGAGACCACAAATCGGCCACAGGATGGACAATTACAGATATCAAAGGAATCAGCCCATCTTTTTGCATGCACAAAATTCTGATAGAAGAAGATGCAAAGCTGACAGTGGAGCAACAGAAACGGCTCAACCCAATCATGAAAGAAGTAGTGAAGAAAGAAATCCTAAAATGGTTGGATGCGGGAATCATCTACCTAATTTCAGATAGTAAGTGGGTCAGTCCGGTTCAATGTGTGCCAAAAAAGGGAGGAATGACCGTGGTATAAAATGATGACAATGAGCTAATTTCGACGAGGACAGTGACTGGTTGGAGGGTTTGCATGGAATATAGGAAGTTGAATAAGGCGACCCGCAAGGATCATTTTCCTTTGCCTTTTATTGACCAGATGTTGCATAGATTGGCAGGCCACGAATTTTACTGCTTATTGGATGGGTATTCGGGATACAGTCAGATAGTCATTGCTCCTGAAGATCAAGAGAAGACTACTTTCACGTACCCATACGGCACATTCGCATTCAGGAGAATGTCATTCGGCTTGTGTAATGCACCCGCTACCTTCCAACGGTGTATGATGGCCATCTTCTCGGACATGGTGGAGAGAAATATGGAAGTCTTCATGGAAGACTTTTCTGTCTATGGGGATGATTTTGATGCTTGTCTAGATCGAGAATTTGGTGATGGTTTTATAGAGATGCACAGAAACAAATTTGGTACTTAACTAGGAAAAGTGCCATTTCATGGTTGAAGAAGGAATAATTTTGGGGCACAAGGTCTCGGCTAAATGATTGGAGCTTGATAAAGCAAAGCTGGAAACGATTGAAAAGCTTCCACTACCAACTTCAGTTAAGGGAATACACAGTTTTTTGGGACATGTCGGGTTCTACAGGAGATTTATAAAAGACTTCTCTAAAATTCAAAAACCATTGTGTAGTCTTTTAGAGAAGGATTCAGTTTTTAAGTTTGATGAGGATTGTAAGTTGGCATTCGAGCTATTGAAAAAGAAACTAACTACAGCTCCAGTTATCGTCGCACCAGATTGTAATATACCTTTTGAGTTAATATATGATGCAAGCGACTATGCGGTTGGGGCTGTCTTGGGTCAATGCCGAGAGAAGGTATTTCATGCCATATACTATGCAAGTAAGACCCTTACGGAGACCAAAATGAATTACATAACTACGAAAAAGGAATTACTTGCAGTAGTATATGCTTTCGATAAATTTTGGGCATATTTGATCGGGACAAAGGTAGTAGTTTATACATATCACTCGGCCATTCGATACCTAATCTCAAAGAAAGATGCTACGCCACGACTTATCAGGTGGATACTTCTCCTACAAGAATTTGATTTGGAAATAAAAGATCGAAAGAGGACGAAGAATCAAGTTGCAAATCATTTGTCAAGGCTAGAAAATCAGGGTACAAAGGAAGAGGACAAATGTGTAATTAATGAATCATTTCCGGACGAGCAACTGTTTAGGATCAATACGGAATTTCCATGGTATGCGGATTTTGCTAACTATCTAGTGAGCAACATCCTTCCACCAGATCTTACATGACCGCAAAAAAAGAAATTCCTCCATGACGTCAAGTGGTATATGTGGGATGAGCCATACCTATTCAAACAGTGCGTCGACAAGATGATTAGAAGGTGTGTAACCTACAACGAAGTGAATAACATATTACACGAATGTCACTCATCTACATATGGGGGACATTATGTTAGTGAGAGAACAACGACAAAAGTGCTTCAAGCCGGGTTCTATTGGCCTACATTATTTAAAGATGCCCACCAGTTCATAAAAAGCTGTGATAGATGTCAAAGGTTGGGCAACATATCAAAAAGGAATGAGATGCCACTACATACTATCTTGGAAGTAGAAATTTTTGACGTTTGGGGCATTAATTTTATGGGGCCATTCCCTTCCTCATTCAACAATCAATACATATTGCTTGCAGTTGATTATGTATCGAAATAGGTTGAAGCCGTAGCACTACCCACTAACGATGCCAAAGTGGTTCTTAAGTTCTTGCAAAAGAATATTTTTACATGATTTGGCACACCTAGAGCTATAATAAGTGACGAGAGAAGTCACTTCTGCAACAAATCGTTCACAGCTTTTTTGGCAAAATATGGGGTCAACCATAAGGTAGCTACAACATATCATCCCCAAACAAGTGGGCAAGCTGATGTTTCGAACAGGGAGGTAAAGAGAATTTTGGAGAAGGTAATGAATCCGAATTGAAAAGACTGGTCTCTCAGATTTGATGATGCACTATGGGCCTACAGAACTGCTTACAAGACACCAATTGGGATGTCACCATATCAGTTGCTATACGGGAAAGCTTGTCACCTACCTGTCGAGTTACAACATAAGGCCTACTGGACAATTCAGAAACTCAATTTCGATCAAGCAGCTGTGGGTGAAAAGAGGCTACTTCAGTTAAATGAGTTCAATGAATTCCGACTTCAAGCTTACGAGAACTCCAAGTTATACAAAGAAAAGGTAAAGAAATGGCATGACAAGAAAATCATGCAGAGAACGTTGGAACCGGCACAATCGGTACTATTGTTCAACTCAAGATCGAGGTTGTTCCCAGGAAAGCTAAAATCGAGGTGGTCGGGTTCATTTACCATCAAAGAGTTTACTCACATGGCGCCGTTGAACTCTATAGTAGAAACCCATTGGAGACTTTCAAGGTCAACGGTCAACGGTTGAATCATTATTAGGGTGACGAGTTCAATTGGGATGCCATCACAATCACACTTGCCGATGCGCCATAAACAGGGAGTAGTCGGGCTGAACAACTTAAAATCAAGCGCTAATTGAGAGGCAATCTAATCGTACTTTTAGTCTTCGTATATTTATTCGTGTTCGTCAAATTATAGTTTAGAATAATTAGTAATATAGAATAAGTTCATTACATAATTAGTTAAGTTGCATTTCCTAGATAATCTGATCACCATGCGCTCAATATCTACTCACAGTTATGTTTGATGGTATTTCAGGAACCTAACATGATCATGGATTGGAGTAGCAAGGAAGAAATAACCAAAACAGAGGCAAATTGTAGAACACTATCCCGCCGGGGCGGGCCCCTACAAGCTTATTACCCCCACCGGGGCGGGGGTCTCCCAATCTCGTTAATAGTGTACATGCTCACCGGGGCGGGCTTAATAGGCACAATACCCCCCGTCGGGGCGGGGGTCCTGGATATGAACCAAGTGGATTCGACAGTTAAATCACGTTTGTACCTCTCCTACTTCTTCCCCAACTGAAACCCACTCCCACACATCTTCAATACATTCATATACCCATGTTTTGGCAAGTTAATACCCACCTTACCACTTCATTAGCACACTCACCCACCACTTTACTCCATTACTCCACCCCATAAGTTTCACCATCACTCCATCTCTATAAATTCATTCCCTCTCAACCCAATTTAACCACATACATTCAACTCAAACTCAAAAAGCTACGAATTAGGGTTTTCTTTGGGGAAGTTATACATCAATTGAAAGTGAGTTACTTGTTTACCAAATTCTCCACTTTCAATCACCATAGTTGAAGCCAAATCACTACGTTTGGGGGTCTTACTCATTTTACACACCATGTGTTCGATAGACTGTATAAGTGCAGTTTAGGGGAATTTGTTAATCGAAGCTTACCAATTCCAATCCAATGGCATCTAAACCTGCATAAAAATGACAAAGGGGAGAAAGGTCAGGGTCCGCGCAATCAACACGGACCTTTAACAGACGCAAATTCGCAAGTGCCGTCGCCGCCGACCGTTACGACTACCTTGTCACAAAAGCACTCACTCCAGAGTTGGCACCGGACCATATTGACGGTGAAATGATGCAACAAATATATCAGAAAGGATGGAATAAGTTCACGGAAGAGCCCGAGCCATCAATTATGAGTGTGGTCAAGGAGTTTTACGCAAACGTTGAGGATAAGGCCCCATGCAACGCATTTGTGCGGGGTAGGTTAGTTTCATTCAGTGCCGACGCCATCAACACGTACTACCAGTTACGAGTTCCTAGACATTGCCAGTACACTCACCTACGCGACAATGATCCGGATTACGAGGCCATTTTACAGGAAATGACAAAGCCAGGTACCACATGGATCAAGGGCTAAAAAGGGGGAACTGTCTTCCACAGTAAGGATCTTAGCCGATACGGAAAGATCTGATACGCGTTCGTGTGCTCCAAACTATTTCCATCCACTCACACGTTAGATGTGACCAAGGAGAAGGCTTTGCTGTTGTATGCCGTTGTCCAAGATTTCATCATAGATGTGGGGGCTATTATCAACTTTTCCATCCAAAGATGCCTGCGGGGACCATTCTCTGGTGGCTTGCCACACCCATCGCTCATTTGTGGGTTGTGTAGACAGGTCGGAGTGTGATGGTCAGATGATGAGACCACCCAAATACCGCTTTCGACGTTAGATTCGAGAATAATTGCACAGTATGCGGTGTGGCCTGAGGGCGAGTCACATCCTAGAGGAGTTGGCTTTGTATTCTCATCAGCCTCGGAAGATGAGGCTAACGCTGAGGACACCTCGAATGAAAACGAGTTTCAAGAGGATACAACAATGGGAGAACAAGGAACGGAAGCGACACCACAGCCCGAAGCCATATCTAGTCCTCAGTTTCTAAACCTTCAACGCCAAGTGGATGAGCATAACAAGGAGGCACGCAGGGAAATGCAAAGACTTGCAGCGAGGCAGGACCACATGTTCAAAGCCATGAATATGTCCTTCGCTTCATTGAATACGACACTCCAGAGCTTCAATCCCAATGCCCAATTCCCATACCAGCAGCCAGCTCCAATGCCAAGGTTTTCACCCAATGATTCAGATGAAGAACAACCACCACCACCACCTCCCGCTTAGGCGATTATAGGGAAGTCTTCATACATTAATTGCTTTATCTATACAATGAGGACATTGTAGTTTTCAAGTTTGGGAGAGTTAGTTAGTTAAGTTTTTTGTTTGCATGTTTAATGTCATTAGTTAGGTTTACATATGTTATTTCATGTTTAGTTTTAGGATTATGAAATGTTTGCATTCATATAGTCATATAGTTGCAGAGTAGCTTAGGATTGTAAATAGTCATATTTAGTTTGCAATCATGTTATGTTTACCATATATATAAAAAAAATAAAAATAAAAAAAAAATTAAAATCGTTTAGTTAAGCATTGTGTTATATTGCATATGTCCAGCAGTTGTTGTAGTTCATTTTATTTTGGCCAATGATGAGATTGGGATTAAGTAGACAAATACCTAATATTAGAACTATGATGTAATTTTGAGATATGAATTGAATCTTTTGTATGTTTGACACTGGTATAAAAAGGTTTGCACGTCAATAACACTTATGTGGACGGATTAGTTCAAATTGATACATAAGGATGTTCTAAAGGAATATGCTAATTTAAATAAAAGAATGACAAGAATAAGTAGTGATGGCTAAAGTTAGACAAGAACCTAAGTTTGGGAGAATATTTGGGGTATATAAGCTATCTAAAAAAATATGAATAAATACCGTGGCATGTTTGTCTAGTTTTGTGGCTATTATTACTTGAGTAAGTAATCCCGAGGGGATTGTCTTTACACCTAGCGCCCTAAGGTCTTAATGGTTTGGGAGTCATTGGTCGAAAACTCGTTAAGGTAACATTGAAAAGCCTAAGGGAATAAGATATTGCATAGCTATGTGTATATAACAAAATAAAAAAAATAAAAAAATGAATAAAACGGAAAATAAGAGCAAAAAACCCCCGTAAATGAAAAATGAGGCATAAGTATCCCATGTTGACCCTCGATATTGGTAATTATTTGAATTTAGTTGGATCTAGCTTGTTTTTGGATTTCTTGAGTTTACACTGTATGATGACTTCTAAGAGAGTTCTTATGTATTAAATTTGCAATTGCATCAGTTAGCATGAATGTTGAGCACACACACACTATACCAGTAATAATGGTTTAAGATTCGAGGATTGATAAGAAGTTATTAACTGGTTTCGATATTAAGTGTTGTAATGTTTGCTTGATTTCTCTAAGGCCGAAGGAATAATTTTGATTCTATGATACTATTGGATTCGTAGAAATATAGATTAGATCCATTACATAATATTGCATTGCATTGCTTAGCATGTTAGTTTGTTTTGTGCTCGAGGACTAGCACATTTTAAGTTTGGGAGATTTTGATAAGTAAGTTTTATACCCGCGAATCGGTTCCTAATTCAAGCTTAGTCGGTGTTAATTCCTTATTTTTTTATGTTTGTTTTTATTCGTTTAGTGTTATTTTGTGTGTAGGTTTGGTGGTGTTGCAATTGATCAAAAAGGGTGGAGCTAAGGTGCGTTGTGGCAAGCAAATGTGCAAAACAGGATAGAAGTCAGAAGCCACCCCTGTCGGGGCGGGCTATTTCCTATACAAAACCCCTGTCGGGGCGGAGGGGTCTTAAACTCAGAAGTCAGAGAGCATGCCCCCCAGGGCGGGCTATTTTCAAGCTAACACCCCCGTCGGGGCAGGGGGTTCGGGACAGAGAAGTCTCCTAGGCGTTTTATAATGCTGCAAATGTGGAGTTGGAGTGATGGCAATGGATCGGGACTCATATTGGGATGGAATTATAATCAGATGACGTGTCTAATCAATTAATTAACAACAAGGAACGAGATCAAAGGATACAACACAAGGGCAATTAACAGGGCAAGAAGACAGATTTTTGGAGCAAGCATTGGAGTGAAGATAATTAAAGAATTTTTGTATCAATTGCGAATTGGGCTAAGGAAAAGGGTGGTTCTGAAATTATTCTTTTCTTTTAGTTTATATTTGTAATTGGAAGGATGTTATCTTTAATTTATTCAGTTTTTATTTCATTGATGATGAACTAAATTTCTTTTTAGTCTTATGACGGATCTTTAAGTGGAATGATGATTATGTAGCTTTGATTTTCTGTTTAATAAGCTATTCCTCAGTTTATCTATATTAATTTATGCTTAAATTTATGAATTTCCTAATCAACAATTCTTTGTGGACTTGTATGGATTCGAGAGAGGAAATATGAGTCTAGACTTAGTTAATATAGCATGTGTTCTTGAATTCTGTGAATGAATGGAATCTTGATGAATGTTAGGGTAGAGATATACTTGACGTCACATGTAATCAAATAAAGAACTTGAACTTAAATCTTCTTTAATTGTAATTCACATAGAGATATAGTGAGTTAGTTGATTAAGGTGTTTAACTTGATTATATCTAATTTGTGGATTTGAGTTAATACGGTATTAGTAAATCGAGAGGTGGCTAGTTCTACTTATGTATTTTTGATTAATAAACTGAGATAGTGAATTAAACTGGAATAAGGTGTAATAATCAGAGTGATGCTTAGGGTGAAGTTGTAAGCCTAATTTTCCAATATTTGTTTAGAAATTCAGTTTGTGAGATTTGTGATTATTTTGTGATCTTAGTATTTTTAATAATTTTAGTTTTTAATATTTTTAATCATCAATTTGGCTAGTTTAATAAAATTAGGATTAATAGGAAATTGGTAATTATGGGAGTTAATTTCTTGCTAAATTCTCTGTGGGAACGATACTCGACTTACTATTATATTACTTGTTGACCATGTATACTTATTTGTTGTGCGTAGTTAGAATTTACCCAACAGTGGTGGACCAAAAGAGAAATAAGGAGCTAGAGGCTGAGTTTAAAATGAGAGAAAATGTCCCTTCATTAGGTTTCTCCAAGTCTCCAATACTAAGAAAATTATCAAAAAGGTACACTCCTAAATTTTTTCATCTATTTAAAGAGGAGTATGGTTGTGTTGATTCGTTTATAGTGAAGGATGACATACAAGACACTTGTGCATATATTATTTCTCCACATTGGAAAAAAGAGAAAGAATATAAGGTGTTTTGTAGCACTAATAATGAAGTGGTGACTTGTAGTTGCAAAAAGTTTGAAAGTGAGGGGATGTTGTGTTGTCATATATTGAGAGTATTTAGTCGACTAAATGTGACAAAAATTCCTGAGAAATACATTTGCAATAGACTTACAAGGATTGTAAAGAGTCGGATTGTATTAGATGAAGAGAAGCCAAATGAAGAAGAAGATGCAAAAGATTGGATTATAAGAGTCCAATCACAACTCCTACCAATAACATATCAAGCTTCAATGAACAAAGATTCAAGTATTTTCATGGAAAAGATGATAAATGACTGTAGCAAGAAACTTGAAAATTTTACAATGGGTAAGGAAGTTGAAAATGACAAAATACTTGAAAACAAAGTTAACAATCAAATGGAAAATGTTAAGGGATTGAAGAAGAAGGAAGGTCAAAAGGGAAAAAGAAGAATGAAACCACAATATGAGATACGTACAAGAAAAGTTAGAAAAACCTCTAATTTGAATATGGTAATTTAAACTTTTATATATATGCTTGTACTTTACTTGATTGCTTTTGTTATGGATGATAGTTTCAACTTTTTTATTTCTCAAACTTGTAGGAGGATTGCTCGAGTCGATATTTAACACACAATGTTCGTTTACAAGAACCAATTTTTTTATCTTAATCTGACGCCAATTCAAGAAGTGGCATAGAGCTAGATCATCCGTATTTCACCATTTTTGTTCGACAGTAACTTTAACTTTTTTACCACTATTCAACATCTCTCAATTAAACATGGCCCAAGTTGATGTTTTAATTTTTTACTAGGTACATTGCGTGTTTCCCATTTTTTAAGTATCGTCATGTGTTTGTTTGGACCTTCAAGTTAGGATGACCAAACGAGATTCAATCTAAATTCTATCAAAACATTTGGGAAAAAGTTGGATGTAAATACGTTAAAAGGTTAATAATATTTTTTTGTAATTTGTATATTTCATTTAGTTGAGATATTTCTGATTTGGTGTTTTTGGTTTTGTTACAGGTTTGTGTTGAGAAGGTGATTCAAGAAAACAAACACTTGAAGCAAGAAGTGAAAGGTTTATATGATGAAAACTTTAGATTGAAAAGGGAGGTGAGACTAATGAAGCAACTAAAGATTTTTGAAGGAAAAAGCAATTTTTCACTAGCTATTTATAATATTTTTATGGGTTGTGTATTTTGTTTGGTTAAGATATTTCTGATTTGGTGTTTTTGTTGCAGGATGAGAGGTTGGCAAACACAAATTTGGTGGAAGAAGTGAAAGCTTTAAATCAAATTGGGGAGTGAAGCTGAACTATTTCCTGTTTTTATTTGTGAATTTGCGAATGCCGTTTTCTAGAGTATATGTGTAGTATGGAGTACTTTTGGAGAAATTAGGGATATAATCTTGATTTAGGTAAGGAAGACCATACTCCAAAACACTATTGAGCAGACATAATATTGACATTCTTGTTTTACTATGTTCACTTTATTTTATCTTATTATATTGGTTCATGGCCTAATTTTCTCGACTAGTTTTAGTTGATGGGCTATCATAATGCATATACGTAAAAGATACTTATTCCCTCTACTTAATAGGCATCTCAACTGACTTGGCTTGCATAAAAAAGTGCCTTGATTGTTGAGTGGTTGATACATGGAATTTTGGTGCGAAAATGTTGTTTCAGATAGACAACAACATAGTCAATGGTTCATGTCAATGGTCTGAACTACATCACCCCGAGTGGTTCTGATTCTCTGACTTTCCTTCCCTAAGCTTTAAAGGACCAGGCAACCTAATGCGATAGATTTCCACTTCTTTCTTCAGTTGCTGATCATGCCCACGTCCCTTTAGTCTTGTTTGAGTCCACGCATGCCATATCCTCATCATTCCTTTCCTCTTGAAAAGGATTTGTCCTCAAATCGTCACCTACATCAAACAGACTTAGATCAGTAACGTTAAATGTGGCACTAACATTATACTCACCTGGTAAATCCAATTTATAGGCATTGTCATTGATACGCTCGAGAACTTGAAATGGACCATCTCCCCTTGGAAGCAATTTTGAACATCTTTGAACTGGGAATCTTTCTTTCCGCATATGTAACCACACCCAATCTCCGGGCTCAAAGATCACTTGATGTCGTCCCTTGTTCGCGTGCTTAATGTACTGTTTCGTCCTCCGTTCAATGTTTAGTTTAGCTTTTTCATGAATCTGTTTAATAAGATCAGCCTTTTTCTTTCCATCCATGTTAGCATACTCAGAAATAGGTAATGGTGATAAATCTAACGATGTCAAAGGATTTAAACATATACAATTTCAAATGGAGAAAAATTAGTAGCAGAATGAACAGAACGGTTATATGCAAACTCAACATGTGGTAAGCATTCTTCCCATTGCTTGATATTCTTTTTAATGATAGCCCGTAACAATGCTGACAAAGTCCTATTTACTACTTCAATTTGACCGTCAGTTTGTGGATGACAAGTAGTTGAAAATAACAATTTAGTACCCAATTTACACCACAAAGTCTTCCAAAAGTAACTTAAGAACTTTGTATCTCTATCAGAAACAATAGTTTTACGCATACCATGCAAACGCACAATCTCCCTAAAGAACAAATCAACAACATGAGATGCATCATCAGTTTTATGACATGGAATAAAATGTGCCATTTTTGAAAATCTATCCACGACCACAAATATCGAATCATAACCATGCTTAGACCTAGGTAAACCCAACACAAAGTCTATAGAAAGATCAATCCAAGGTTCATTAGGAATAGGCAATGGTGTATATAATCCATGGGGTTGAACATGAGATTTAGCTTAGCGACAAGTAATACATCTATCACATATTCTTTCCATATCTCATTTCATATGAGGCCAATAAAAATGTTCTTTTAAAACAGCAAAAGTTTTATCAACACCAAAATGTCCCATTAAACCACCCCCATGTGATTCCCTAACCAACAACTCACGCAAAGAAAATGCAGGTATACATAGTTTATTTTCACGAAACAAGAATCTATCAATTCTAAAGTATTTACCCATAACATTCTTTTCACAAGTTTTAAACTCTTTACCAAAATCAAGGGCATTATCATATAACTCTTTAATTCGTTCAAACCCAAGCAATTTCGTATCAAGAATATTTAACAAAACATATTGGCGAGACAAAGCATCTGCAACGACGTTCTCCTTACCTTGCTTATATCGAATAACATATGGAAATGTCTCGATAAATTCCATCCATCGTGTATGTATTTTGTTCAACTTGTGCTGACCCTTCAAATATTTCAATGATTCATGATCGGTGTGGATCACAAACTCCTTAGGCCACAAATAATGTTGCCATGTCTCCAAAGCCCTAACCAAAGCGTACATCTCTTTGTCATAGGTAGGATAGTTCAAAGCTGCTCCACTCAATTTTTCACTGAAATACGTAACTGGTTTCCTTTCTTGCATCAACACAGCTCCAATCCCTAAACCTGAAGCATCACACTCAATCTCAAAAGTTTTAGCAAAGTTAGGCAAAATAAGTAAATGAGCATTTGTTAATTTATCTTTTATCAAGTTAAATGCTTTTTCTTGTTCATCACCCCACTTAAAGCCCACACTTTTCTTGATAACCTCGGTTAATGGTGCTGTAATCTCACTAAAATTCTGAACAAAGCGTCGGTAGAAACTTGCGAGTCCGTGAAAGCTTCGTACTTGACTCACATTGGTTGGACTCGGCCAATCCCGGATCGCACGTACTTTCTCCTCATCAACTTGGACTCCCTGTGAACTCACAACAAAGCCAAGAAAAATAATTCTATCCGAACAAAACGTACATTTTTCCATGTTAACAAATAGTTTTTCTTTCCTAAGTACATCTAAAACAGATTTTAAATGCAATGCATGATCTTCCAAGATTTTGCTATAAATCAAGATATCATCAAAATAAACTACAATAAATTTTCCAATGAATGGACGTAAAACATGGTTCATTAATCTCATGAAAGTGCTGGGTGCATTAGTTAAACCAAAAGGTAATACTAACCACTCATAAAGACCATATTTAGTTTTAAACGCTATTTTCCATTCATCACCCTCTTGCGTTCTAATTTGATGATAACCACTTTTTGAATCAAATTTTGAAAATATACAAGACCCATGTAATTCATTTAACATATCATCTAAACGAGGAATGGGATGTCGATATTTTATCATAATGTTATTTATCGCTCAACAATCGATGCACATCCTCCATTTTCAAGTAACAACATTTTCCTCTGATTTGGACATTGGCTAGAAATATGTCCCCTGCCTTGACACTTAAAGCATACAATGTCCCGATTACGCCCAAAAGAAGGTTGTTCATTTTTACCTTGAGTATCTCGACCAGTCGATCCTTGCTTGTGTTCCACCTTTGGTTTGAACACAGCTGTCTTTTCCTCTCGCTTTGCTAAATTAGATCTCCATGATGAACTAGCATTAGATTATCCTTGTTGTCCTCCTCGCCTCGTGAGTTGTTTCTGTACCTTAGTAGCCATATGTACCAGTTCTTCTAACTCCAAATAATGTTATCGTTCAACCAAGTCTGCAATCTCCCAATTCAATCCTATCGAGAACATAACCATCGTTGTTTCATTATCCTCAATCAGATTAGCTCGATCCTTCAACATTTTCATCTCCCTATAATATTCATCCACACTTCAACTTCCCTGTTTAAGAGTTTGTAAACTACGAATGATCTCCCGTTGATAGTATGCTAGTACAAACCTCTTTTTCATGATAGCTTTCATCTCCACCCAAGTTGTAATCGGCCGCTCTTCACACCTTCTCCGATTAGCTGTCAACTGATCCCACCATATCAATGCATATCCCGAAAACTCCGTAACGGCCAGTTTGACTTTCTTAAGGTCTATATAATTATGACAGTCAAAGATTCGCTCCATCTTGGTTACCCAATCTAAATAAGCCTTAGGATCACCCGTGCCTAAGAAAGCTGGAATCTTCATTTTTATGCTATCCAAATTGCCATCTTCTCTGTCCCAACCTCCTCTTTCCCTAGCACCTCCGTGTCTTTGATGTGAAAATTTTGATTCACGGTCTTTCGCTGCACTACTGTCCTCACCGTAAGGGTCTTCCTTTCTTACGTCAGTTTGTTGTGCCCTTATCTTGTTTTGCATCCCATGAGTGTTTTGGGATAGCTCAACCATAGACACCCTCATCTCTTCTAATTGTTCTTGCATTTGCTACATAGTCTTTTTCAATCTTTGATCACATTCTTTATTGTAAGACCCCGAATTTTATGAAATAAAAGTATTCAATTTTTTTTATAATTACTATTTAGTAAATGGTTAAATTGATAAATATTAAAGTTAAGGGTGATATATGAATTTTTTTCAGAATACACAAGTGGTTATAAAATATTCACTGTTGTCGGGGAATATTCGCTTGGTCGTGGAATATTCTTACTGTCGGAGAATATTCGTACGACGGCGCAGTCTTTTGTGGGCCCCATAACGGAAAGCGATTGGATGAAGAAAACGACAAGAGTAAGTTGTTTATAAATAACGGGGTAGTTGTTACCGTTAACACTGTTGGAATACCCGGTGGTTAAAATACAGTAATACGCATTGTTGCACAGTAGCACACGGTATTACACCAATTATTAATTTTTACGTAAGAAGGCATTACTCAATAATTATTACAGTAATTACTGTTCAGTATTTTATTTTATTGATTCAATAATTGCTGCGTTGATATTTTATATTTCTGTTGTTTTAATAATTGTCACTACACAGTATTTTCTATTATCGGAGCAATAATTCATATTATCTGAATAATATTATTAGATAACATTATTGGCAATGTCTAGAAAGTTCTGTCTAAGGAGAGGTTTGGTCATCTAATTGCGCGCCAGTAAGGAGGGATCCTTATTGAAAAGCCCCCTCTTTCCTGGGAACGGCCTGGTTGCCAGTACTGTGGTTCTATAATATTATTTATGTATAATTAATTATTAATTTATATGATGAGAAAAATAGTGATTTTATGTGGATATAGATGGAAAAAAATTTTAATGTGACAATTGTTGAAAATTAATATTTTATCTTTTTCTGATAAAATAATTCATTTAAATATATTATTTTAATAATATATTGATGATGATATTTTTACAATGAATGTGGGATATATGAGTATATGAGGAGGAAGAGTATTTTTGTGGCATTAAATGATTAACACATGTTTTGTGTGTTGGTGGACACAATTCTTGACCGAAAAATTATTATTGACTGTAAAATCGCCCGTTTGTGGATTTCAGTCAATTTCTGTTTGGAATTTAGAAAAACTTTCTTCTGCAAAGTTGTAGAGAATTGAATTTCCTATAAAAACTTGCGAGATTCGAATTTTCTGATAAAAGGGCTATTTATTACGAATTATTGAAGTTCCGAATTATTGAGTCTGAATTGATTTTTGTTACAAAAATTGTTTAAAACATGTTTTGCATTTTTGGTGTATTTGTGTGAAAAATATATTTTTGATGTGGTGGGCTAAGGAAAATTTGGTTATAAATATATTATTATATTCAATTTTCTACTTTGGTGTTCTAAGCAATTTCCTATAAATAGGGTGCTTAGGTTAGAATTGAAAATCACACCAGAAACTGAAGTTTTCTCTCTATTTCTCTCTCTATATTATCGAGTGTATTCTTGTGAGTTTTTTTTGATATCTCGAGTGTTGATATACGGTGCAAGTTCGTTCAGCGTTATTCCAGTCAGAAGTACTGCTCTTTTGAGGTAAGGGATAGTAAGGGATAGTAAGGGATGTTATTTCTTCTTAAATGATATTATTTTCTCCAATATCATTATGCCGAAGTATTGATCTGAACTTTTTATCAAATTTGGAACTTTTCATGTCGGAGTTACTATTCATGAGTTACTATTCATGAGTTACTATTCACGAGTTACTATTCATGAGCTACTATTCATGAGTTACTATTTACGAGTTATTATTCATGAGTTACTATTCACGAGTTACTATTCATGAGTTACTATTCACGAGTTACTATTCATGAGTTACTATTCATGGGTTACTTACTATTCACGAGTTACTATTCATGACAAAATTAGTTTTTTTTTCTAACCAAATTATAGTTGATTTATGAATATTACTCTTGAGATTAAAACTATATGTTGATCATATTATTTTTTTATCATATATAATATTTTTATAACCCTAATGATGATATTTCTCTTTGACTTGAGTGTAAAGATGGGTAGATTATTGGTATGATCATGACTAGGGTTCTCTTTGTCCAGTAGTGAAAAGTTGAATTGTGACTGGTATGATCATGACCATTGAATTTATAATTGAATATCTTTAGCTTAAGTGCAAAGGTGAAATGATCAATATGGTTATAATTATTGGTTATATAAATTCTGAAATGATTATATATTTCTTTGAGATAATAATATATTTGGCCTGTAGTGCAAATATGAACTATTGAGGAATATCTTTGGCCTGTAGTGCAAAGATGAGTTGTTGATGAATATCTTTGGCCCGTAGTGCAAAGATGACTTGTTGTTGAATATCTTTGGCATGTAGTGTAAAGATGAACTGTTGATGAATATCTTTGGCCCGTGGTGCAAAGATGAATTTATTAGTATGATTATAAACAGGAACTGTGATTTGGTATAACCATGATCTTTGATGTTTCAGGTAAAGATAGGTGATGAAAATTATCTTCGTCTTGGATGCGAAATTTAGAATCACAATTATGATTATGAATTATTCATATGATTGTGGAAAGGAACTGTTGATTGATGTTACAGGGATAAAACATTGTTGGTGGACTTTTAACGTGGAGATGATAATAGACTTTATAGTCTATTTGACTCTTCTAATGGATTGCTCGTTCCGCTGCAACTATGGTTGAAAATTTTTATCATCTACCATATGTTCTAAATCTCTGATTTAATTCTGTTGAAGGCTATTGATAATTTAATTATCTTTAGTCATGATATTCTTTACTGAGCTAGTTGTGCTCACCCTTCTGTTTCACAATTCCTTTCAGGTAATAAGAGTGTAGCTGGGTCGAGCGGGGGTAACAGGAGAATAGAACGGTGGTCATCATTTAGTAGTTATATTTGGTGAATCATCTAGGGTGAGGCGAACCCAACGTTGGAAGGGTGTTTTGCCACTATCATACAAGATGTCTAACGACACACAACCTCGTGTCATCATAAGACATGGTTGTGCACATCCACTTGTCGAGTATATCTACGAGCACTACCTATATAATCTTGGTGTTTGTTTGAAGTATAATTCACGATTAAAGACAGTGGAGATAATGATATGTCAAGAGAAGACTCACCATTGGAAAGAATATGATAGTAATCTTCTCATTTTTCTTTGGGGTCTATTGGGTCAACCAAGGATAATTCTGTGGCCATACGATATCTATCATAACCTAGAAGCATGGCCTCCCATGTACGAAGGTTTCCTTGAGCACTTTCCAAAGATTCTAATTTCTAAAACAGTTTTTGACTATACCTTTATGTAAGGTGTCATTGTGAGGTGATGTCCACGGTTGGAACATGAGTCACATTTGGTATATATTTGTATCCAAACTCACAGCATATGTGTTGTCGTATTTTGCACGACAATTGTTGTAATAAAGTTGTAGTTGTTTTCTGTACCATGTATTTGACGACTCAGAATAGGTTGAATGGAATGGACCTATTTTGGGGGCGTTACATTTGGTATCAGAGCTATAAGTAAAGAGCCCCGAGCCTCTCGCTGGTGACTTCCTATTGATGGGGGATGCACCGAAGCCAGACTCTCCGTAGGGGACACCGTTCTGCGGTGGCAAACTGATAGGTACCATTGTGAGGTGCTGTGGTTGAAGCACCATGAGAGTCACATTTGGTATCAGAGCTTAGGGATATGATCTCTGGCGGAGATCGGGGAATAGGACTAGTAAGGGAGAGACGAGTAAATCCTTCGCTAGTGTGTCCTACCTAAGCTTATTTGTTGGTCAGTCATAATATCGGGATATTATGTGATATGTTAATTTGTTCAATTAACCTTTGTTTTGAAGCTGTATTCTAGAATGATATCTGAAATACAGGAGATGAGCAATGAAGAAATTATGATGACAGGAAAGATGGAATCTGAAATAAAAGCAAGGTATTCTCAACTCTTTGAAATACCAGGTACGTAAATTTCGAGGACGAAATTTCATAAGGAGGGGAGATTGTAAGACCCCGAATTTTATGAAATAAAAGTATTCAATTTTTCTTATAATTACTATTTAGTAAATGGTTAAATTGATAAATATTAAAGTTAAGGGTGATATATGAATTTTTTTCGGAATACACAAGTGGTTATAAAATATTCACTGTTGTCGGGGAATATTCGCTTGGTCGTGGAATATTCTTACTGTCGGAGAATATTCGTACGACGGCGCAGTCTTTTGTGGGCCCCATAACGGAAAGCGATTGGATGAAGAAAATGACAAGAGTAAGTTGTTTATAAATAACGGGGTAGTTGTTACCGTTAACACTGTTGGAATACCCGGTGGTTAAAATACAGTAATACGCATTGTTGCACAGTAGCACACGGTATTACACCAATTATTAATTTTTACGTAAGAAGGCATTACTCAATAATTATTACAGTAATTACTGTTCAGTATTTTATTTTATTGATTCAATAATTGCTGCGTTGATATTTTATATTTCTGTTGTTTTAATAATTGTCACTACACAGTATTTTCTATTATCGGAGCAATAATTCATATTATCTGAATAATATTATTAGATAACATTATTGGCAATGTCTAGAAAGTTCTGTCTAAGGAGAGGTTTGGTCATCTAATTGCGCGCCAGTAAGGAGGGATCCTTATTGAAAAGCCCCCTCTTTCCTGGGAACGGCCTGGTTGCCAGTACTGTGGTTCTATAATATTATTTGTGTATAATTAATTATTAATTTATATGATGAGAAAAATAGTGATTTTATGTGGATATAGATGGAAAAAAATTTTAATGTGACAATTGTTGAAAATTAATATTTTATCTTTTTCTGATAAAATAATTCATTTAAATATATTATTTTAATAATATATTGATGATGATATTTTTATAATGAATGTGGGATATATGAGTATATGAGGAGGAAGAGTATTTTTGTGGCATTAAATGATTAACACATGTTTTGTGTGTTGGTGGACACAATTCTTGACCGACAAATTATTATTGACTGTAAAATCGCGCGTTTGTGGATTTCAGTCAATTTCTGTTTGGAATTTAGAAAAACTTTCTTCTGCAAAGTTGTAGAGAATTGAATTTCCTATAAAAACTCGCGAGATTCGAATTTTCTGATAAAAGGGCTATTTATTACGAATTATTGAAGTTCCGAATTATTGAGTCTGAATTGATTTTTGTTACAAAAATTGTTTAAAACATGTTTTGCATTTTTGGTGCATTTGTGTGAAAAATATGTTTTTGATGTGGTGGGCTAAGGAAAATTTGGTTATAAATATATTATTATATTCAATTTTCTACTTTGGTGTTCTAAGCAATTTCCTATAAATAGGGTGCTTAGGTTAGAATTGAAAATCACACCAGAAACTGAAGTTTTCTCTCTATTTCTCTCTCTATATTATCGAGTGTATTCTTGTGAGTTTTTTTTTATATCTTGAGTGTTGATATACGGTGCAAGTTCGTTCAGCGTTATTCCAGTCAGAAGTACTGCTCTTTTGAGGTAAGGGATAGTAAGGGATAGTAAGGGATGTTATTTCTTCTTAAATGATATTATTTTCTCCAATATCATTATGCCGAAGTATTGATCTGAACTTTTTATCAAATTTGGAACTTTTCATGTCGGAGTTACTATTCATGAGTTACTATTCATGAGTTACTATTCACGAGTTACTATTCATGAGTTACTATTCATGAGTTACTATTCACGAGTTATTATTCATGAGTTACTATTCACGAGTTACTATTCATGAGTTACTATTCACGAGTTACTATTCATGAGTTACTATTCATGGGTTACTTACTATTCACGAGTTACTATTCATGACAAAATTAGTTTTTTTTTTCTAACCAAATTATAGTTGATTTATGAATATTACTCTTGAGATTAAAACTATATGTTGATCATATTATTTTTTTATCATATATAACATTTTTATAACCCTAATGATGATATTTCTCTTTGACTTGAGTGTAAAGATGGGTAGATTATTGGTATGATCATGACTAGGGTTCTCTTTGTCCAGTAGTGAAAAGTTGAATTGTGACTGGTATGATCATGACCATTGAATTTATAATTGAATATCTTTAGCTTAAGTGCAAAGGTGAAATGATCAACATGGTTATAATTATTGGTTATATAAATTCTGAAATGATTATATATTTCTTTGAGATAATAATATATTTGGCCTGTAGTGCAAATATGAACTATTGAGGAATATCTTTGGCCTGTAGTGCAAAGATGAGTTGTTGATGAATATATTTGGCCCGTAGTGCAAAGATGACTTGTTGTTGAATATCTTTGGCATGTAGTGTAAAGATGAACTGTTGATGAATATCTTTGGCCCGTGGTGCAAAGATGAATTTATTAGTATGATTATAAACAGGAACTGTGATTTGGTATAACCATGATCTTTGATGTTTCAGGTAAAGATAGGTGATGAAAATTATCTTCGTCTTGGATGCGAAATTTAGAATCACAATTATGATTATGAATTATTCATATGATTGTGGAAAGGAACTGTTGATTGATGTTACAGGGATAAAACATTGTTGGTGGACTTTTAACGTGGAGAAGATAATAGACTTTATAGTCTATTTGACTTTTCTAATGGATTGCTCGTTCCGCTGCAACTATGGTTGAAAATTTTTATCATCTACCATATGTTCTAAATCTCTGATTTAATTCTGTTGAAGGCTATTGATAATTTAATTATCTTTAGTCATGATATTCTTTACTGAGCTAGTTGTGCTCACCCTTCTGTTTCACAATTCCTTTCAGGTAATAAGAGTGTAGCTGGGTCGAGCGGGGGTAACAGGAGAATAGAACGGTGGTCATCATTTAGTAGTTATATTTGGTGAATCATCTAGGGTGAGGCGAACCCAACGTTGGAAGGGTGTTTTGCCACTATCATACAAGATGTCTAACGACACACAACCTCGTGTCATCATAAGACATGGTTGTGCACATCCACTTGTCGAGTATATCTACGAGCACTACCTATATAATCTTGGTGTTTGTTTGAAGTATAATTCACGATTAAAGACAGTGGAGATAATGATATGTCAAGAGAAGACTCACCATTGGAAAGAATATGATAGTAATCTTCTCATTTTTCTTTGGGGTCTATTGGGTCAACCAAGGATAATTCTGTGGCCATACGATATCTATCATAACCTAGAAGCATGGCCTCCCATGTACGAAGGTTTCCTTGAGCACTTTCCAAAGATTCTAATTTCTAAAACAGTTTTTGACTATACCTTTATGTAAGGTGTCATTGTGAGGTGATGTCCACGGTTGGAACATGAGTCACATTTGGTATATATTTGTATCCAAACTCACAGCATATGTGTTGTCGTATTTTGCACGACAATTGTTGTAATAAAGTTGTAGTTGTTTTCTGTACCATGTATTTGACGACTCAGAATAGGTTGGATGGAATGGACCTATTTTGGGGGCGTTACATTTGGTATCAGAGCTATAAGTAAAGAGCCCCGAGCCTCTCGCTGGTGACTTCCTGTTGATGGGGGATGCACCGAAGCCAGACTCTCCGTAGGGGACGCCGTTCTGCGGTGGCAAACTGATAGGTACCATTGTGAGGTGCTGTGGTTGAAGCACCATGAGAGTCACATTTGGTATCAGAGCTTAGGGATATGATCTCTGGCGGAGATCGGGGAATAGGACTAGTAGGGGAGAGACGAGTAAATCCTTCGCTAGTGTGTCCTACCTAAGCTTATTTGTTGGTCAGTCATAATATCGGGATATTATGTGATATGTTAATTTGTTCAATTAACCTTTGTTTTGAAGCTGTATTCTAGAATGATATCTGAAATACAGGAGATGAGCAATGAAGAAATTATGATGACAGGAAAGATGGAATCTGAAATAAAAGCAAGGTATTCTCAACTCTTTGAAATACCAGGTACGTAAATTTCGAGGACGAAATTTCATAAGGAGGGGATATTGTAAGACCCCGAATTTTATGAAATAAAAGTATTCAATTTTTCTTATAATTACTATTTAGTAAATGGTTAAATTGATAAATATTAAAGTTAAGGGTGATATATGAATTTTTTTCGGAATACACAAGTGGTTATAAAATATTCACTGTTGTCGGGGAATATTCGCTTGGTCGTGGAATATTCTTACTGTCGGAGAATATTCGTACGACGGCGCAGTCTTTTGTGGGCCCCATAACGGAAAGCGATTGGATGAAGAAAATGACAAGAGTAAGTTGTTTATAAATAACGGGGTAGTTGTTACCGTTAACACTGTTGGAATACCCGGTGGTTAAAATACAGTAATACGCATTGTTGCACAGTAGCACACGGTATTACACCAATTATTAATTTTTACGTAAGAAGGCATTACTCAATAATTATTACAGTAATTATTGTTCAGTATTTTATTTTATTGATTCAATAATTGCTGCGTTGATATTTTATATTTCTGTTGTTTTAATAATTGTCACTACACAGTATTTTCTATTATCGGAGCAATAATTCATATTATCTGAATAATATTATTAGATAACATTATTGGCAATGTCTAGAAAGTTCTGTCTAAAGAGAGGTTTGGTCATCTAATTGCGCGCCAGTAAGGAGGGATCCTTATTGAAAAGCCCCATCTTTCCTGGGAACGGCCTGGTTGCCAGTACTGTGGTTCTATAATATTATTTATGTATAATTAATTATTAATTTATATGATGAGAAAAATAGTGATTTTATGTGGATATAGATGGAAAAAAATTTTAATGTGACAATTGTTGAAAATTAATATTTTATCTTTTTCTGATAAAATAATTCATTTAAATATATTATTTTAATAATATATTGATGATGATATTTTTACAATGAATGTGGGATATATGAGTATATGAGGAGGAAGAGTATTTTTGTGGCATTAAATGATTAACACATGTTTTGTGTGTTGGTGGACACAATTCTTGACCGACAAATTATTATTGACTGTAAAATCGCCCGTTTGTGGATTTCAGTCAATTTCTGTTTGGAATTTAGAAAAACTTTCTTCTGCAAAGTTTTAGAGAATTGAATTTCCTATAAAAACTCGCGAGATTCGAATTTTCTGATAAAAGGGCTATTTATTACGAATTATTGAAGTTCCGAATTATTGAGTCTGAATTGATTTTTGTTACAAAAATTGTTTAAAACATGTTTTGCATTTTTGGTGCATTTGTGTGAAAAATATGTTTTTGATGTGGTGGGCTAAGGAAAATTTGGTTATAAATATATTATTATATTCAATTTTCTACTTTGGTGTTCTAAGCAATTTCCTATAAATAGGGTGCTTAGGTTAGAATTGAAAATCACACCAGAAACTGAAGTTTTCTCTCTATTTCTCTCTCTATATTATCGAGTGTATTCTTGTGAGTTTTTTTTTATATCTTGAGTGTTGATATACGGTGCAAGTTCGTTCAGCGTTATTCCAGTCAGAAGTACTGCTCTTTTGAGGTAAGGGATAGTAAGGGATAGTAAGGGATGTTATTTCTTCTTAAATGATATTATTTTCTCCAATATCATTATGCCGAAGTATTGATCTGAACTTTTTATCAAATTTGGAACTTTTCATGTCGGAGTTACTATTCATGAGTTACTATTCATGAGTTACTATTCACGAGTTACTATTCATGAGTTACTATTCATGAGTTACTATTCACGAGTTATTATTCATGAGTTACTATTCACGAGTTACTATTCATGAGTTACTATTCACGAGTTACTATTCATGAGTTACTATTCATGGGTTACTTACTATTCACGAGTTACTATTCATGACAAAATTGGTTTTTTTTTAACCAAATTATAGTTGATTTATGAATATTACTCTTGAGATTAAAACTATATGTTGATCATATTATTTTTTTATCATATATAACATTTTTATAACCCTAATGATGATATTTCTCTTTGACTTGAGTGTAAAGATGGGTAGATTATTGGTATGATCATGACTAGGGTTCTCTTTGTCCAGTAGTGAAAAGTTGAATTGTGACTGGTATGATCATGACCATTGAATTTATAATTGAATATCTTTAGCTTAAGTGCAAAGGTGAAATGATCAACATGGTTATAATTATTAGTTATATAAATTCTGAAATGATTATATATTTCTTTGAGATAATAATATATTTGGCCTGTAGTGCAAATATGAACTATTGAGGAATATCTTTGGCCTGTAGTGCAAAGATGAGTTGTTGATGAATATCTTTGGCCCGTAGTGCAAAGATGACTTGTTGTTGAATATCTTTGGCATGTAGTGTAAAGATGAACTGTTGATGAATATCTTTGGCCCGTGGTGCAAAGATGAATTTATTAGTATGATTATAAACAGGAACTGTGATTTGGTATAACCATGATCTTTGATGTTTCAGGTAAAGACAGGTGATGAAAATTATCTTCGTCTTGGATGCGAAATTTAGAATCACAATTATGATTATGAATTATTCATATGATTGTGGAAAGGAACTGTTGATTGATGTTACAGGGATAAAACATTGTTGGTGGACTTTTAACGTGGAGAAGATAATAGACTTTATAGTCTATTTGACTCTTCTAATGGATTGCTCGTTCCGCTGCAACTATGGTTGAAAAATTTTATCATCTACCATATGTTCTAAATCTCTGATTTAATTCTGTTGAAGGCTATTGATAATTTAATTATCTTTAGTCATGATATTCTTTACTGAGCTAGTTGTGCTCACCCTTCTGTTTTACAATTCCTTTCAGGTAATAAGAGTGTAGCTGGGTCGAGCGGGGGTAACAGGAGAATAGAACGGTGGTCATCATTTAGTAGTTATATTTGGTGAATCATCTAGGGTGAGGCGAACCCAACGTTGGAAGGGTGTTTTGCCACTATCATACAAGATGTCTAACGACACACAACCTCGTGTCATCATAAGACATGGTTGTGCACATCCACTTGTCGAGTATATCTACGAGCACTACCTATATAATCTTGGTGTTTGTTTGAAGTATAATCCACGATTAAAGACAGTGGAGATAATGATATGTCAAGAGAAGACTCACCATTGGAAAGAATATGATAGTAATCTTCTCATTTTTCTTTGGGGTCTATTGGGTCAACCAAGGATAATTATGTGGCCATATGATATCTATCATAACCTAGAAGCATGGCCTCCCATGTACGAAGGTTACCTTGAGCACTTCCCAAAGATTCTAATTTCTAAAACAGTTTTTGACTATACCTTTATGTAAGGTGTCATTGTGAGGTGATGTCCATGGTTGGAACATGAGTCACATTTGGTATATATTTGTATCCAAACTCACAGCATATGTGTTGTCGTATTTTGCACGACAATTGTTGTAATAAAGTTGTAGTTGTTTTCTGTACCATGTATTTGACGACTCAGAATAGGTTGGATGGAATGGACCTATTTTGGGGGCGTTACATTTATGCATGGCTTCCATATGGAATTTCAATTCAGCTATTGAGGGTTGTTCCTCATAAGTTCTTTTATCCTTCGAGTTAGACATATTTCCTGCAAAATAAGGTTTAGTAGAAAACAATTTCCTCACCACTCCCTTACGTGTTTCGCTCGAATCAATGGTTCACTCGTGTATACTCTCAATAAATTGGCTTTTATCCTCGATTAATCTCACCACTAAGCCTTTTACCTCAAATATTCTCTCTAATAGGTTCTTTTTTTGAATTCACCTAGCAAAATTCTTAGTTTTACTAATCAATTAAAAAATTACTTATCACAAAATAAAAATATAGATGGTGTGACTATCAAAATACTACAAAATCACCGATCGATTGTCTTGTACTCCTCTTGTATGCTGCAAATTTATAAATTGTATCTCCGTCTCAGAATTGATGATGGAACGGTATGAACTCTTGGTTGGAATTTGATGGTGTGCTACAAGTTTGGTTAGCACAATGGAAATAAAATATGATTTCTCTTTTCTTTTTTTTTCTTTTTTTTTATTTACTTTTTTTTAAACAATATATATTTCGACAGAAAATTAAAGATAAGTAACTTGCTAGAAAGCCTTGGCTTTGATACCAAATGATAGACTCCACGGCACGCTTGCGTGAGGTGGTCGTCGCCCGGATCGTTTCTAGCACAGTTGTTGGGCGAATTGCTTGCAACACCTTAACCCCTCGTCTATACTTTAGATGGTAATCTTGATACAACTGCTCGTATTCGAAATCTGCGTTGTATGAACACCAACGACACCTTGACCCCTCGCTTATATTGAAGCGGTAATTTCGGTACTATCGACGATTGATGCGGTAGAAGACGTCACACACAACTATGAATTGTTTTATGATAAGTCAAATTGAATCTCAAAGAAATAACTAAGAATTACTAATTCTTAGGAATTCTTCAAAGAACCAAAAGTAGAGAATAAACTCACAAATATATTGAATAATAATAATAATGTGTTTGATTACATCAACTTAGACCTCTATTTATACTACTCAAAAAAATCTAAATCCTAATAAGAATTTATAAACTATAACCCTAATAGAAGTTAATTTGGAAAAGAACTTCTAATTAAAAGAAGTCCTAATTACAATAGAATTATAAAAATCTAAAAATCCTTGCTGAATATGTAATTCGTAGGCTTAGTAAGATCAGAATTGGGCTTGTATTAAATTAACCCAAATTTGTGTCTCATCCATCTCTTTGGGTTTTCTTGTGTTAGCTTCAGTCCAAACATTTTGGATCAATCCATTGAGATCTTGTTTGAACCTTTTAGTTCTAGCCTTGCTTGATCCCCATATTCCTTTAGTCTTGTTTGAGTCCACGCATGCCATGTCCTCATCAAGCATCAAGAACATACTGAATAACTCGAAGACCAGCCCGTGTTATAAAAACAGTAAGTAACTCCACCTGCACATCGCGATTGTCCAATGACTGCCATGGAAAATCCGTCTCTTGCCAAGCAAGAATCATGGCAGCTTGAAAACCCAAAATTAATAAAACCCACAACCTATCAAAACTCCTAAACACATTCCAAAACGTCCTTTGCTCCACGAACCAAGATAATTTGTCGACGTGGTCAAAGATTTGGAGTTTTTGGGGCCAGGGTTTTATTAGGGAAGTGATTGTGTAGGATTTAAGGAGTTGGTCTTTGGATTTTATGGCGGAGAGGTGGTGGTGTGAGGGGTGGGCGATGAAAAGGTCCGTGGTGGTGGCAGCGAACGAGAGAAAACGAGCGGCGGTGGTGAGGTGGTGGTGGAAATGAAATGGCGACAGGTTGAGGAAAGTGGGGACTGGAATGAAAAAAAAGGCTGAGATAGGGAGGGTTAAATTGTGACCATCAGATCAGTTTTAAAAAATCTAATGGCCCAAAATGGAAACTGTACTAATGACCGGTACATTATGTACCGGCCCTTCCCCCAATCCATTTTTGAACAAGACAAGGGCATACGTTTGTTAAGCGAACTCAACGAGCATAAGAGTATGGGAGCGTCTGAAGATTATTTAGTGCTTGTTTAAACTCACGGAAGTGCTTGCTTAAACGGACCAAGCATTACTAATGCAAAGTGTAAAAATTTCAAATGTTAATAACTAAACAAACCCTAATGCTACATTTGGATTGCATGAATGAAGGTAAGAATGGAATGACACATTCTCCTGAAATAAAAAAAATTATGTTTGGTTGTTCCATTGGAATAGAATGAACCATTCTCATTTTTGCCAAATTTGTGAATTTTATTCTTTAATTTAGGGAGTGTGAAATGACTCATTCTAACTTAAATAAAATAAATTATTCCACTTTCTATTCTATTCCCTTCTCTATTCTATTCCTATACTAACTTCATTCCTACAATCCTATCATAAGAGTAGCAGCAGCTGTACTAGGAGGATTATGGGAACATCAGCAGGAAGATTAACAGCAACAACTACAGCAGGAAAGGATGTAAGTTTAATGTTCAGTTTGGTAGAAGATGAAGTGGTTTTAGATTATTTTTAAAATCTCTTAATTTTAGCAGAAGTTTTAGATTCTCTTTTGTTAGTGATGCCCTATGTTAGTGGTGAGATTTAAAAATGTAAATATGTCCCGGTATATGTAGACTCAGTATATATGTACATTTATTTTCTTTATATCCGTAACTTTTGGATATAGGAAAGTTTTAGTTATAAAAATACTTTTTTTTGGGGAGAAATATTAGTAGTAGAGTTGTAAATGAATCAAGTAATTCACGAATAAAAGTTGGCTCTCTCTCGTTTATTTATCGAGTTGAGCTCGAACAACAAATTAATTTTATTTGTTTAATTAAATGAGTTAAGCTCAAAATATACCATGTGTAGACACTCGAAATTTTCTGCACACCTATCACTGACATTGCAGGAGGTCATATTCGTCTTTCAGAGATAGCCCTGGAAGACAGCTCATATTCAGTCTGGATACTACCGAAAGTTTAGTCTCAAACCCGGAACACATACCGGGAGTATCAGTTCCAACCTCGGAGATAACCCCGAGGCATGCAGTTCAAATACTGAAAATTCCACCGGAGAAGGCCGATTAATCCCAGAGATAACCCCGAGATATTCAATATCAGTCCTGACACCGGGAATAGCAACACTAACCTTGGAGATAACCCCAAGGAGTGTAATTGCAGTTCCTGAGATAACCTCAGAAATACTTGTTTCAAATGCATGCGATCAGCTTCAACCTCGACACTCACACCGAGACATTCAGTACAAGACCCAGAGATAACACCGGGAAGACAGGCACACCTCAGAGATAACCTTAAGGACCTTCAGTACTTGTAGCAGCCCAATCTCTGAGATAACCCTGAGCAACGTTTGCTTTATAAGACCAAATCGGAGATAACCCTGGTGAGGGGCAAGATCATCATTTTGCCACATCACGCCGTCTCAACATTTCAGACATACATTTCTACACAGCAATGTCCCACAAGAACTAAGGAAGTCCAATTCCGAGTGACTATTGTGCAGGGTAACGGATAAAATTTGAAGCTTGAAGACTGGAGGGCATGGTCCCATCTTCCTGACTTCATACAACCTCTAATCCCGTGTCATTGCGTAACTCTCGACAACGGCGGTCCGAAATAGGTCTTATACACCTCAATCGGATGCCCGAATTGAAGTTTTGAAAGTTCGAGCGGACATCATGTTACATGCATGCACGTACTTCAAGACAGCGAGACCCGCGGAGCCCGGGGCACCCCAGGCAGCCGCAGGTACACCTGCGGCTCCCCCCTCTATAAATAGAGGGCTTGGGGTGGCCATTTTGTAAGAGAAAAAGGTGAGGAAGCCCTGTCCAATTTGTTCTGTACACACCCTAAACTGAGTGCTTTCTCATTTTAAACACTTGTAAGCTCATATATAGCTACTTTTTACCGGCGGGAGCCGAGTGTTCATCCACTTCCAGTTATTAAAGTCTTCTTTGGCAGCCCACTGTAAGCCTTCTCGCACATTTTAAAGCTTTTCTCTTCATCTTTGCACACACTATTCTTCACGTTGAGAGTCATGTTGCGTGTGTATGCCCGGACTTCGGTCCATGCTTTCATTTCAGTTTGTATATATATATATATGAACTGTGTGTCGAACTATGTTCGATGAGTCTGGATTTTATATCCAGTGCTTTTATTGCTTTAATACATACATACATACATATATATATATATATATATATATATATATATATATTTACATTTCGTACATTTCGTCCTGCTTGGAGTTTACTTCGTGGCGGTTGACCGTTTTTACTGCTTTCTTTACATTTCGTCCAGCTTGGAGTTTACTTCGTGGCGGTTGGCCCTTTTTTCAGTTTTCTTTACATTTCTGATCTCCCATGGAGGTGCTTCGTGGTGGTTGATCATGTCAATATATATATATATATATACAAACATGATCAACCACCACGAAACACCTCCATGTGGGATCGGAAAGGTAAATATATAAAAGTGGTATATATATATATATATATATAGATATATATATATATATATATATATATATATATATATATATATATATATATATACAGCTTTTATATATAACTGCTTACAATTTTCATATAAATTGCGGCATCATGTGAGCCTAGGAATCATGCGATCACAGGTTCAGTCTATTGACCCTAGATTCGGTTCCCGTGATGGACATTTTCAGCTGTAAGCAGCTTGTAAATTATTCGCGGTGTTTGGATTTCCTCAAATGGTTTTCATGCCCATAAGGAATTCGGTACTGCTTTGTACATTATTTTTCTTGAAGATGCTTCGCATCTCGAAAATAAAATCAATCAAGTCGAATCTTAATAATAAAATAGAAGTATCAAAGGCCTCAATTACTATTGAGCACAAGGGTTTGAAAAACCTTTTTTATAAAACATCACAGCTATATCTTGTTTAAAACTGGATTTTTACACAAATTCAAATCCTTTGTATATAGGTGCAAACGAGGCATAGCACTACTTCAAAATAACAACACATTGACCCATACACACACACACACATACATTCATATAACAATTTCTTGAAATGTGGCGGTCACCGTGATAACACGGATGTCGGGGGGTGCCTAACACCTTCCCTCTGCATAAGCAAGTCCCCGGACCCTAATGAATCTCGGTTTCATAGACCCGTTTAGCAATGCCACATTACTGGGTCAATGTGCAAACCTTTTCTCGGTTGTGTTGGTACAACCAGTTAAAAAACCAACTGGCGACTCTTACAGTCAAATCGTCGACATATAAATGTCGGACCTTTTTCGCTTATTTTTTCAAACAAATCTCACCCAACATGAGAACACAAAAGAACAAGAATAGAAAAGGGACAAATAAAAATCCTGACGTCGACAAGTGGCGACTGTGCTGGGGACACCAGTAAGAGGACTTAATTCGCTATTACAAGCTTTTCAAAACTGTTATATGCTTGTGTGTGGATGTTGCATTTACATTTGATGAATGTGTACGAATGCATTTTTACTACACTGCAATATATCTGTTTGTGATATTAGTGCTTCGTACATGTCATCATTTTCATAAACGGTGAGACACGTTGTATGTGAATGTATGCTATGTGGTTCCTCCACCAGGAGGCTATCCTATCAGTGTTTGATTACTGGACTCGTAGGAAGACTAATTCCAACGAGGCTCAAGAAAGGCGCCACCCAAATTCGCTCCAGTTGAAAGACCGGATTAACTTCCCGTTGAGTAAATTACGATGATTTGGGAACCTTCATGCCAAAAAGCCGCGAGAGTAACCTAGAATACGTCAGCCTCTGATAAACCAAATACGGAGGAAAGTCTCTTCATGCTTTCTCATTTCAAATTACTCATAAAACCAATTACTTGTAATTTCATTCCATATTCAACTCCATGTAATGAGAAATATGAAGAAAAATGTGCATACTTAAATTAACATGCTATCCTGTATTACAAATAGCTAACATCCGTTTTGCAGGATAATAATCCTAAAGCGGATACATCACATAGCATGTAGACATTTATACAAATCTCTAAGACTAAACTATGCAAGTTTTTTGCATGGAAGCAATCGGACCTATTACCCGGTTAAAGTCCAAAGAGGTCACAAGCCTACAGCCAATCATGTCTTCATCTGACCAGTCTAATCCAGTTTCTTGCGAAGAATTTGACGGATTAAGTAAAAATATTACAGATTTGGTTGTTCTGCTTAAAGAACTACATCAGTCTACTCAGGGTACAAAGATACTAGTACATGTTGAATTCTCTACACAGGGAGGAACTAAAGATTTGGAGAAAACAAATTCGGAACTACGGTTGCTTACCACAGACAAAAATCCTGAAAACACCCATCTCAAATGAGATCTAGACACCGGTGACATCAGGAAAAAGGTCCTTCAAATGGAAGAAACCCTTCGTTCTATCAAAGGAATTGGAGCACATGGGAGTGTCTCATATGCTGACCTTTGTATATTCCCAGGTGTTCATTATCCAGAGAAGTTCAAAACTCCTGACTTCGAAAAATATGATGGGTTAGGAGATCCTTACACATATTTGAAGGTGTTCATTGGAGAACTTGGATCTTATGAAGAGGACGAGAAGCTCAGAATGCAGCTGTTCCAAAAGAGTCTGACTGGAGAAGCCCGTTCATGGTATACCAGATTAGGCAATTCAAAGATCCATAGTTGGGAGGAACTAGCTAATGCCTTCCTTACTCAATACAGCTTCCAGTCTCAAATGGCTCCTGACCGGTACCAGATTACCAAGGTCAAGAAACAGTCCAATGAATCTTTCAGAGAGTATGCTCAAAGGTGGAGGTGCCTTGCTGCTCAAGTTATTCCTTCTATGAAAGAGTCAGAAATGGTCATGACCTTCATAGATATACAAGAAGCTCCTTTCTATGAGAGAGTTTTATCTGGCATTGGTAAACCATTTTCTGAAATGATCAAACATGGAGAGATAGCTGAAATGGGGTTGAAGTCAGGAAAGATTCAAGACCTTGCTGCTCTTAAAGCTGTTGCTGAATGTAGACACTTGAAATTTTTTGCATATCTGTTACTGACATCGCAGGAGCGCATATTCGTCTTTTAAGAGGAAACCCTGGAAGACGGTTCATATCTATTCCGGATACCACATAGAGGAACAGCCCAACCCCGAAACATACACTGGGAGTAACAGCTCAACCCCGGAACACACACCGGGAGTAACAATTCCAACCTCAGAGATAACCCCGAGGCATGCAGATACAATACCGGAACACAAATCGGAGAAGACCGATTCATCCCAGACATAACCCCGAGATGTTCCGTATCAGTCCCAACCTTGGGAATAGCAAATTCCAACCTTGGAGATAACCCCAAGGAAGGCAGTGGCAGTTCCGGAGATAACCCCAGAAATGTTTGTTTTAAATACATGCCATTAACTTCAACCTCGACGCTCACACCGAGGCACTCAGTACAAGACAAGCACACCTCAGAGATGACACTGATGATCTTCAACATTTACAACAGTCCAATCTCAGTAATAACCCTGAGCAATGTCTGCTTTATCAGCCCAAATCGGAGATAACCCTGGTGAGGGGCAAAGTCATCATCTTGCAACCATGACGCCACATCACGCCGTCTCAACATTTCATACATACATTTCTACACAATAATGTCCCACAAGAGCCAAGGAAAACCAATCCCAAGTGACTATTATGCAGAACAACGGATAGAATTTGAAGCTGAAGACGGGAGGGCATCGTCCCATCTTCATGACTTCGTACAACCTCTAATCCCATGTTATTGCATAACTCTCGATAACGGCGGTCCAAAAAAGGTCCTATATACCTCTGTCGGATGCCCAAATTGCAATTCTGAAAGTTCGAGCGGACATTACGTTGCCTACGTGCACGTACTTCGAGACGGCAGGACCCGCGAAGCCCGGGGCACCTCGGGCAGCCTCTGGTACACATGCAGCCCAGCTGCAGGTACACCTGTGGCTCCACCCTCTATAAATAGAGGGCTTGGGGTGGCCATTTTGAAAAGAGAAAAGACGAGAAAGCCCTGTCCAATTTGCTCTGTACATTTCGTCCCGCTTGGAGTTTCTTTCGTGGCGGTAGATAGCTTTTACAGGTTTATTTACATTTCTGATCCCCCATGGAGGTGTGTCGTGGTTGGTAATCATGTATGTATATATATATTTACATCTTTTATATATATACCTACTTACTGCGTTTATATCAACTGCGACATCATGTGAGCCTAGGAATCATGTGATCACAGATTCAGTCCACTGAATCTAGATTCGGTTCCTGTGATGGACCTTTTCAACTGTAAGCAGCTTGTAAATTTATCTATGATGTTTAAATTTCCTCAGATGGTTCTCATACCCACGAGGAATTCAGCACCTTTTGTACATTATTTTCATACAGATGTCGCGCATCTGTAAAATAAAATCAACCAAGCCGAATATTGAATAAAATGGGAGTGTAAAAGGTCTCAATTACTATTGAGCACTGGGTTTGAAAAACCTCTTTTAAAACATCGCTGCCATATCTTGCTTAAAAAAATAAATTTTTATATAAATTCAAACCCTATGTATATAGGTGCGAATGAGGCCTCGCACTACTTCCAAATAACAGCACATTGACCCACACACACACACAGACATTCATATGACAAAAGTAGCGTGGCAACACAGATGTCGGGGGGTGCCTAACACCTTCCCTCCGCATAAGCAAGTCCCCGGACCCTAATTGAATCTCGGTTTCACCGACCCGTTTAGCAGTGTCACATCATTGGGTCACTGTGCAAACCTTTTCTCGGTTGTGTTGGTACAACCAGTTAAAAAACTAACTGACGACTCTTATAGTCCAATCGTCGACATTACACATGTCGGACCTTTTTCTCTTATTTTTTCAAACAAATCTCACCTAAAATGAGAACACAAAAAAACAGGTAACGAAAAGGGACAAATAAAAATCCCGACGTCGACAGGTGGCGACTCTGCTGGGAACTCCAGTAAGAGGACTTAAGCCGCTATTACAAACTTTTCAAAACTGTTATATGCATGTGTGTGGATGTTGCATTTACATTTATGATGAATGTGTACGAATGCATATCTTTATTGCGATTAATGTTTTACACTATATCTGCCTGTGATATTAGTGCTTCGCACATGTCATCATTTTCATATATGGTGAGACGCGATGTATGTGAATGTATGTTGTGTGGTCCCTCCACCAGGAGGCTATCCTATCGGTGTTTGATTACTGGACTCGTAGGAAGACTAATTCCCGCGAGGCTCAGGAAAGGCACCACCCAAATTTGCTCCTGTTAAAAGACCAGATTAACTTCCCGTCGAGTAAATTGCGATGATTTGGGAACCTTCATGCCGAAAAGCCGCGATAGTAACCTAAGATAGGTCAGCCTCTGATAAACCAAACGCGGAGGAAAGTCTCTTCTTGCTTTCTCATTTTAAATTACTTGTAAAAACAATTACTAGTAATTTACATTCCATATTTATCTCCATGTAATGAGAAATACGAAGAAATATGTGCATATACATATTTACATTAGCATGTTATCATGTACTACAAACAGCTAACATCCGTTTTGCAGGACAACATTCCTAAAATGGACAAATCACATAGCATGTTAACATTTACACCATCCCTAAAACTAAACTATGCCAATTTTGTCGCAGGGAAGCATTCGGACCTATTACCCAATCAAAGTCCAAAAAGGCCACAAGCCTACAGCCAATCATGTCTTCATCTGACCACTCTAATCCAGTTTCTTGCGAAGAATTTGATGGATTAAGTAAACAAATCACAGACTTGGTTGTTCTGTTTAAAGAACTACATCAGTCTACTCAGGGTACGAAGATACTCGTACATGCTGAATCCTCTACACAAGGAGGAGTTAAAGATTTGGAGAAAATAAATCTGGAACTACGGTTGGTTACCACAGACAAAAATCCTAAAAACACCCATCTCAAAGAAGATCTAGACACCGGTGAAATCAGGAAAAAGGTCCTTCAAATGGAAGAAACCCTTCGTTCTATCAAAGGAATTGGAGCACATGGGAGTGTCTCATATGCTGACCTTTGTATATTCCCAGGTGTTCATTATCCAGAGAAGTTCAAAACTCCTGACTTCGAAAAATATGATGGGTTAGGAGATCCTTACACACATTTGAAGGTGTTCATTGGAGAACTTGGATCTTATGAAGAGGATGAGAAGCTCAGAATGCAGCTGTTCCAAAAGAGTCTGACTGGAGAAGCCCGTTCATGGTATACCAGATTAGACAATTCAAAGATCTATAGTTGGGAGGAACTAGCTCATGCCTTCCTTACTCAATACAGCTTCCAATCTCAGATGGCTCCTGACTGGTACCAGATTACCAAGGTCAAGAAACAGTCGAATGAGTTTTTCAGAGAGTATGCTCAAAGGAGGAGGTGCCTTGCTGCTCAAGTTATTCCTTCTATGACAGAGTCAGAAATGGTCATGACCTTCATAGACAAACAAGAAGCTCCTTTCTATGAGAGAGTTTTAGCTGGCATTGGTAAACCATTTTCTGGAATGATCAAACATGGAGAGATGACTGAAATGGGGTTAAAGTCAGAAAAGATTCAAGACCTAGCCGCTCTTAAAGCTATTGCTGAATGTAGACACTCGAAATTTTCTGCATATATGTTACTGACATCGCAGGAGCGCAGATTCGTCTTTTAAGAGGAAACCCTGGAAGACGGTTCATATCCATTCTGGATACCACCGGGAGGAACAGCTCAACCCCGAAACACACACTGGGAGTAACAACTCAACCCCAGAACACACACCGGGAATAACAATTCCAACCTCAGAGATAACCCTGAGGCATGCAGATACAATACCGGAACACAAACCGGAGAAGACCGATTCATCTCAGAGATAATCCTGAGATGTTCTGTCTCAGTCCCAACCTTGGGAATAGCATATTCCAACCTTGGAGATAACCCCAAGGAAGGCAGTGACAGTTCCGGAGATAACCTCAGAAATGCTTGTTTCAAATACATGCCATCAGCTTCAACCTCGGCGCTCACACCGAGACACTAATTACAAGACAGGCACACCTCAGAGATGACATTGAGGACCTTTAACATTTGCAACAGTCCAATTTCAGCGATAACCCTGAGCAACGTCTGCTTTATCAGCCCAAATCAGAGATAACCCCGATGAGGGGCAAAGTCGTCATCTTGCCAACATGACGCCACATCACGCCATCTCAACATTTCATACATACATTTCTACATAACAATGTCCCACAAGAGCCAAGGAAAACCAATCTCGAGTGACTATTATACAGAACAACAGATAAAATTTGAAGCTGAAGACCGGAGGGCATCGTCCCATCTCATGACTTCGTAAAACCTCTAATCTCATGTCATTGCATAACTCTCGACAACGGCGGTCTAAAATAGGTCCTATATACCTCAGTCAGATGCCCGAATTATAATTCTAAAAGTTCGAGTGGACATCACGTTGCCTACGTGCACGTACTTCGAGACGGCGGGACCCGCAGAGCCCGGGCCACCCCGGGCAGTCTCTGGTACACCTGCGACCCAGCCGTAGGTATCACCCTCTATAAATAGAGGGCTTGGGGTGGCCATTTTAAAAATATAAAAGGCGAGGAAGCCCTGTCTAATTTGCTCTGTACACACCCCAAACTGAGTGTTTTCTCATTTTAAACACTTGCGAACTCACATATAGCTACTTCTGTAGCGGTAGAAGCCAGTGTTTATCTACTTTAAAGTTATTGAAGTCTTCTTTGGCAGCCCACTGTAAGCCTTCTTACACATTTTCAAGTCTTTCTCTCCACAATTGCACTCACCCTTCTTTACGTTGAGAGTCGTGTTGCGTGTGTTTGCCTGGACTTCGGTCCGTGGTTTTATTTCAGTTTGTATATACATATATATTTATATATATGGACTAACATTATCGAGTTATGCCTCGATTGAGCCTAGACTTCGATCTGGAGCGTTTACTTGCTTTTGTATATATATACATTTATATATATGAACTGCATGTCGAACTCTGTTCGATGAGCCTAGACTTTGGTCTAGAGCGTTTACTGCTTTAATATATATATATATATATATATATATATATATATATATATATATATATATATATATATATATTAACTATTATCGGACTTTGTTCGATGAGCCTGGAATTTATATCCGGAGCGTTTATTTACTTTCGTATATATATACTTCTATATATGAACTGTGTGTCGAACTTTGTTCGATGAGCCTAGAATTTATATCCGGTGCGTTTACTGCTTTAATATATATATATATATATATATATACTTATATATATTAACTGTTGTTGGACTTTGTCCGATGAGCCTGGATTTTATATCTGGTGCGTTTATCGTTATATATATATATATATATATATATACATTTCGTCCCACCTGGAGTTTACTTCGTGGTAGTTGACCGCTTTTACTGCTTTCTGTACATTTCGTCCCGCCTGGAGTTTTCTCCATGGCGGTAGATAGCTTTTACAGCTTTATTTACATTTTTGATCCCCCGTGGAGGTGCTTCGTGGTTGGTGATAATGTCTGTGTATATATATATATATATATATATATATATATATTTACAACTTTTATATATAGACCTGCTTACTACGTTTATATCAACTGCGGCATCATGTGAGCCTAGGAATCATGTGATCACAGATTCAGTCCACTGAATCTAGATTCGGTTCCCGTGATGGACCTTTTCAACTGTAAGTAGCTTGTAAATTTATCTGTGATATTTGGATTTCCTTAGATGATTCTCATACCCACGAGGAATTCAGCACCTTTTGTACATTATTTTCATACAGATGCCTCGCATCTGTAAAATAAAATCAACCAAGCCGAATATTGAATAAAATAGGAGTGTAAAAGGTCTCAATTACTATTGAGCACTGGATTTGAAAAACCTATTTTAAAACATCACTGCCATATCTTGCTTAAAAAAATGAATTTTTATATAAATTCAAACCCTGTGTATATAGGTACGAACGAGGCCTCGCACTACTTCCAAATAACAGCACATTGACCCACACACACACATATTCATATGACAGTTTATTGAAAAGTACAGTGGTAACACGGATGTCGGGGGGTGCCTAACACCTTCGCTCCGCATAAGAAAGTCCCCGGACCCTAAATGAATCTCGGTTTCACCGACCCGTTTAGCAGTGTCACATTACTGGGTAAATGTGCAAACTTTTTCTCGGTTGTGTTGGTACAACCAGTTAAAAAACCAACTGGCGACTCTTATAGTCCAATCGTCGACATTACACATGTCGGACCTTTTTCACTTGTTTTTTCAAACAAATCTCACCTAAAATGAGAACACAAAAAAATAGGTAACGAAAAGGGACAAATAAAAATCCCGACGTTGACAGGTGGCGACTCTGCTGGGGACTCCAGTAAGAGGACTTAAGCCGCTATTACAAACTTTTCAAAACTGTTACAAGCATCGAGACCTATTCAAGGATTTCATACTCGGGTACTCATATTCCCCAGCGTCACCCCGGCGGGGGTTACAGCGCATGTTCCATTGACACACACATCAACGATAATACAACAACCCCGGCAGGGATCACAACGCATTGTCATCCATTAATGTACGTATCAATGAATGTCAAGCACCCTTGACATCAGGTTAGCCCTTGGCAAGTAAACCCAACGTCGCATTAAAATCCATCCGATGGTTTCATCAGTTGATACACACATCAACAAAGTCCAAGTAGCCTTGGCATTTATCCCCAGCAGGGAGTTCATCCGTTGATCTACACATCAACAGAGGATCAAATGTATCCCCGGCGGGGGTTACAACATGTGGTAAACAGTTGGTTCACAAGTCAACGAAGGTCGGGCATCCCTGACAACATTTACTGTTAGCAGTAAAACCAACAAAACATTGACATACTCTGGCGGTACAAACCAGGAAAGAGAAACGTCATCAAGGAGGATTGATGATAGAATATGTTATACACATCCTCAAATAGACAAAGCTTTATCCCCACAGATCTTTTACACATAAGAGGCACTTCTTCAGAATTAAGTCTGTATCAAGGATTCAGGACTTTGGTGATAACCCCAACATCAACATCCTCAAAGATTTAGATCACACATCCAATCTGGTCATCATTGCCAAATCCCTAGTAAAAGCATCCTCAACATGTTGGGCAACAACCCCATACACATGCATCACCCAGTTGCTTCATGTTATATTTCAAGTGTCTAGGATTCTTTATCCTATCCATGCCATTACATTATATGAATATGATAAAGAGGGGCATCTGTAGACACTCGAAATTTTCTGCATATCTGTTACTGACATTGCAGGAGCCTAGGAATCATGTGATCACAGATTCAGTCCACTGAATCTAGATTCGGTTCCCATGATGGACCTTTTTAACTGTAAGCAGCTTGTAAATTTATCTGTGATGTTTGGATTTCCTCAGATGATTCTCATACCCACGAGGAATTCAGCACCTTTTGTACATTATTTTCATACAGATGCCTCGCATTTGTAAAATAAAATCAACCAAGCCGAATATTGAATAAAATAGGAGTGTAAAAGGTCTCAATTACTATTGAGCACTGGGTTTAAAAAACCTCTTTTAAAACATCACTGCCATATCTTGCTTAAAAAATAAATTTTTATATAAATTCAAACCCTGTGTATATAGGTGCGAACGAGGCCTCGCACTACTTCTAAATAACAGCACATTAACCCACACACACACACACATTCATATGACAGTTTATTGAAAAGTACAGTGGTAACACGGATGTCGGGGGGTGTCTAACACCTTCCCTCCACATAAGCAAGTCTCCGGACCCTAAATGAATCTCGGTTTCACCGACCCGTTTAGCAGTGTCACATCACAGGGTAAATGTGCAAACATTTTCTCGGTTGTGTTGGTACAACCAGTTAAAAAACCAACTGGCGACTCTTATAGTCCAATCGTCGACATTACACATGTCGGACCTTTTTCACTTATTTTTTCAAACAAATCTCACCTAAAATGAGAACACAAAAAAACAGGTAACGAAAAGGGACAAATAAAAATCCCGGCGTCGACACTGAACACATCCAGTTCGAAACTTATGGAAACAACCCCCGGAGGGTCCATAAAAAGAAAGAGGAGGATATTTCCTTGATACTACAAGGTCAAAAGGGCAATCAGAGTATGCCTATTCAGAGGAGAAATTACACCTTTTTTCAAGAACAGTCTTCAAAACCTCCATTGCCTAAAGGTGGAGAAGTCAAACGCCCTTGAGTGTTCACACCCCTAGGGGACTCACTCGAGAACATTCTCAATCTTCTGACCATTCAGAAGAAAATTAAGCTTCTTGTTCCACCAGCCAACCCTAATGGGAAGAATTTCAATGCTGCTCGAAAATGTGCTTATCATACCGGGGCACCTGGACATTATACTCAAGATTGTTGGGCCTTGAAAAATAAGATACAAGATTTGATAGACAACGGTGAGATCGTGGTCACTAAACTAGATCAACCTCACATACAAGACAACCCTCTTCCTTAACACAAAGAGGAAAAGGTCAACATGATTAGTTAGAGCAGTGGACAGAGTTCTAATTTTAACTGTGAATCATCCCAGACCATCAAAGACGGTGTTGACAAATGGGATTATGCAAAGTTCTAGTTTATGATGGAACTAAAGATGAAAGCTCTATGTAAGCAGATTGAGTAATTGGCAGAACTTGTGATCTATCAGCATCAAGTCATACGCCAATTAGTCAGCCAGGAGCATGCTAGTCTCCTTCCCTTGGTTATGAATACTCCCTCGTCACCTTCAAAAAATGAAACATAGGAGGACAAAGTGATGAAGAGACTAACTGCCAAAGCCCGTTTAGATTTTACCAATACAAGGAAATTTATATACCTGGGCTAACCTATGGAGGAGATACTTCAGATGCTGATCAATGAAGGAAGGGTCACTTCCCTTCTACCTCCAATTAATCCCCATTCAGGATGGTTTAATTCTGATGGAATATGTCAGTATCACTCCCATTCTCGTGGTCACAGCACAGAAGAATGTTGGGCACTCCGCCACCTTATTCAGAATCTAATTGATAGCGGTGTCCTGCAACTTGCAGACAATGATACTGTGCTATTTGAGAGTGAGAATACTTGTCCTACTAAATGGAAGGGATTGGTAGCAGTTATATCGGATGAGACTGATGAGACTGTTAAACCATTCCCAATACAAGCAATTCAACTCGAAGGAGTTGACAATCCTTTGAAAGTGGCTGCGCCAGAGCCAATTGCCTTGCCATTCAGACCGCAATATCCTGTTATCAGCTTACAAAAAGTCCCCTAGAATTATGGAGAAGCTGAAGGATCCACCTCACATACCATTGTTGCAGTGTCGAAGGAAAATCCACTTTATCTTCCCCAACGGGTGATGAAGTCCACCATCAAATCAAAAGGGAAAATTCTCATGGAGAAGATTGAAAAATTCCTCTGTACTATGGGTCATAATGAAGCCAATGTGGTTTTAAGCTTAAGAGAAGCTCCACATCAAATTTCAATACTGGACTTGGTTTTAACTTCCGAGGATCACAGGAAGATCTTATTGAAGGTTTTGGAAGAAGCCTACTTGCCGAAGTCAGTGGATGTGGAAAAATTTTAACATTTAGTAGATCACATTTTTAACAACAATATGATATCTTTCACTGATGATGACATACTGCCCGAAGGGACCGGTCATTGCAAGCCGTTACACATTACAGTTTTGTCCTACAGATACATGCTAGCTGGAGTCTTGGTAGATGGAGGTTCGTCTCTGAATATCTGTCCTTATGCTACGTTGGTGAAGATGAACGTCAATCTCAAACGGATCCAAAGCAGCCATACAGTTATTAAAGCTTTTGATAGATCTCGCCGGAATTCAGTCGGAGAGATTGAGATGCTAATTGAGATTGGTCCCCATACATTCTGTGTATCTTTTTACGTTTTCAAAATAGATACAGGATACAACCTGCTTCTAGGGAGACCGTGGATTCACATGGTCGGGACAGTCCCTTCCACTCTTCATTAGCAACTTAAATACATTATCAACAATAACTTTGTTAAAGTTAATGCTGAACCGGAATGTCCTCAACATGGTGACATGCCACTCATCAGTTTCAATTTTGAAGTTGAGCCGGTCAGTTTTCATGCCTTGGAAGTGAGCAACACTCAATACCATTCCATTGGGACGCCATTTCCCATACCAAAGATTTCTGCCGAAGTGATGGCAGCTACTCAAGAAATGATGTCATTGGGTCATCAGGGACAAGGGTTAGGTAAAAGTCATCAGGGTATTAAGCACCCGATTCAAGTGTCCAGTCAAACTGGTACAGCTGGACTGGGCTATTCTGCCAGTTCCAGTCACAAGAATCCACATAAGCATAAGCAGATTCCTCCAGCTTCATTTACACGACAATTATCTCCACCTGTAAATCCAGAGTTTGCACAATCTCCAGTAAAGGTGTCAGCCAACGTAATAGCTATGTTATTTCCTAAACCGATACCGGTAAAGGAGAAGGAAGTCTTTGTTCCAAATCCCAATGTGGAAGAAGAGGAACAAAGAATTAAACAAGACAGCGTTAGAATGATATCAGGCATACGCATCATTGTCCATGATGAACATATAAACAGATACACCCCAGACGATGATTGCCCAGACGTAATGGTCATCATTCAGGAGAAGGAGGACGATGACAGCCCCTCCATCACTGCAGTCCACCCGGACTTCATCCTTGTCAATTGGAGCAGCACTCCTTTCATTGGTCGACAAGGGTAAAACGGGCAGGAACTCCTTCTGCCCTGTAAATATCATAATTGCTTACTTTTCTGTACAATATTAGCAGTTGTTTTGTCAGTACATGCTAACACTTTGTATGATTAAACAGTTTCATATATATTAAGTGAAAGCATATTTTGTTTCAGGACTCTGAACTTAGATGTGCTTGTACTTGCTAATAAGATGCCTCTTCTCCACAAGGATTGTAACTTTGATGAAAGGTTAGACTCAGACTTGATGGAAATACAAGAGGACATTGAGGTGCCTCAGGAGATCAAAGAATGGATCAAAGACAAACCTAAACCCAACCTTGATCAAACCACCTCCTTCAATCTTGGAACCTTAGAAAACCCTAAGTTAATCCAAATTGGTTTAGACCTTACTCCAAACCAAAGGAATGACATGGTTACACTACTAGCCCAATTCCAGGATGTGTTTGCATGGTCTCATGAAGACATGGTGGGTTTATCCACTGACATTGTCCTTCATCGCCTTCGAATTAAAGAGGGATTCAAGCCAGTCAAGCAGAAGCTCAGGCAATTAAAACCTAAGTGGAGTTTAAAGGTGAAAGAAGAAATTGTGAAATAATTTCAAGCTGGTATCATCATGGTGTCTACATATCCTGAATGGATATCCAACATCGTTCCCGTGCCAAAACCTGGTGGAAAGGTGCGAGTTTGCGTGGATTATTGGGATCTGAATAAAGCTTGCCTTAAAGATAGCTCTCCCGTGCCATTTATCCACATTCTCATTGACAATACTGCTCAATACGACATGTACTCCTTTGCTGATTGCTTTGTGGGGTACCACCATATTATGGTTGCTGAAGAGGATCGTGAGAAAATTGCTTTCATCATGCCTTGGGGAACCTTTTGCTACAGACCGTTGTCTTTCAGCCTTATCAATGCCAGAGCCACATATCAGCGAGCTGTGATAGCTCTATTTCATGATTTAATGCATAAGGAGATAGAGATCTATGTGGATGACATCATTGTCAAGTCCCGGAGGGAAGAAGACCACCTAGACCATCTCAGAAAGCTCTTCAATAGGTTACGTAAGTACAACTTGAAGTTGAATCCAGCCAAGTGCACCTTTGGCGTTAAATCAGGCAAGTTGCTAGGATTCCTAGTCAACCACAAGGGAATTGAGCTGGATCCCACCAAAATCCAAGCCATCACAGAAATGTCCATTCCTCATACAGAGAAGGAAATACGGGGATTTTTGGGAAGAATCAACTTCATTAGTAGGTTCATTTCTCAACTCACAGCAACTTGTGAGCCTATCTTCAAGTTGGTATGGAAGAACTCCTCCATGAAATGGAATGATGAGTGCCAAAAAGCCTTCCTTACAATCAAAGAGCAGCTAGTCAAAGCTCCTATTTTGGTACCACCTAGGGATGATGTTCTCCTATTCATGTACCTTTCCATTAATGACAATGCCATGGGCTGCATGTTGGGATAGAAGGACGATAGAGGCCAAGAACGAGCTATCTATTACCTCAGAAAAAGATTATGTAGCAGTGAACACAAGTACACTCTGATTGAGAAGACTTGTTGTGCTTTAGCATGGGCTTCCATGAGGTTACATCATTACCTCCATGGGCACACAACCCATCTCATATCCCACGTGGATCCTCTCAAGTATGTGTTCAGCAAGCCCATATTGAATTGTCAGCTGTTCAGATGGCAGTTGATTCTACAACAATTTGATATCATCTACGTGACGCAGAAGTCCATTAAAGGTCAAGGAATCGCGGAACAACTGGCCGCCGCTCCTTCAGGGGATTTCAAACCCTTGGAAACATACTTCCCCGATAAAGGGGTAATGGCAATTCAGTAACACCATCAGTACGATATACGCCAAACATGGAACATGTATTTCAATGGAGCTGTTAATTTGGAAGGTTCTGGAGCTGGAGCTGTTCTAGTATCCGGTACGGGGGAGCAGTATCCCGTTGCCGTCAAATTGTAGTTTGTCAGCACCAACAACATAGCTGAGTATGAAGGTTGTATCATGGGGCTAAAACTTGCCCGTTCAATGGACATCAGGCGGTTAACTGTCTTTGGGGATTCAGAGTTGGTAGTTAAACAATCCACGAGAATCTATCAAACCAAAGAGCTACATTTGCTGCCTTACCATCGACAAGTTTTACAGATGGCTTCGGAGTTCGAAGAGATCTCCTTTCTACACATTCCTCATAATAGGAATGACTTAGCAGAAGCGCTAGCAACTTTTGCCTCCTTGATTCACATACCTGACAAGGAACGCATGCCAAGCATCATATTGGCCCTGCAAAAGGCGCCAGCCTACGGGAACTATGATGGAGAAGTATCGGATGAGCTACCTCCCATTCAACAACCTTGGTATCAACATATCAAAGAGTACTTGCGAGATGGATCTACACCAGTTGAGGCAAGCCCTACCGAGAAAAGGCAGATCCATCGACTTGCTATGAAATTCTACCTGAGCGGAGATGCACTCTACAAAAGAGATGCAGGATTAGGTCTCCTCCGATGTCTAGACAAGGACCAAGCTCAGAGGCTCATGGATGAGGTCCATGGTGGAGTCTGTGGCCCGCACATGAGCGGCCCTCTACTTGTAAAGAAGATCCTCAGAACAGGACATTACTGGCTCTCTCTTAAAGCTGACTGCAATGACCATGTCAGGAGATGCTATAAATGCCAAATTCATGGGAATGTTATCCACGCCCCTCCGAGTGAGCTCAACAATATGAGTTCACTTTGGCCCTTCTCCATGTGGGGAATGGACGTGATCGGGCCCATCGAGCCCAAAGCCAGTAATGGACATCACTTTATCTTCACCATGATCGACTACTTCACCAAGTGGGTAGAAGCAGCCTCCTTCCCCAGGGTTAGCAAAGAAGTCATCATTACTTTCATCAGAAACACTGTTATTTCTCAATATGGACAACCAGAGGTAATTGTATCAGACAATGCTAAGAACCTCAACAACAAAATGATGGAGGAGTTATGCAGTAAATTCCATATTAAACATCTTAACTCCGTCATCTACCGTCCAAAGATGAATGGTGCTGTTGAAGCGGCTAACAAAAACATCAAGAAGATCATGCAAAAGATGTCCGCCAACCACAAAGGATGGCCTGACTTATTGCCTCTTACTCTGTTAGCCAACAGAACATTAATGCGCACTTCCACTAGGGCAACCCCCTACGCATTAACCTATGGGATGGAAGCAGTGCTCCCCATAGAAGTGGAAATAAAATCCCTCAAAGTGTTGATAGAAGCTCAGCTGGATAAAGACCAATGGGTACAAGACAGGTATCACTAATTGTCTCTAATAGACGAAAGGCGAACCGCGGCTATCTTCCATGGTCAGTTATATCAACAAAGGATCGCCTGGTCCTACAATAGAAAAGTTCGGCTACGACAGTTTAAACAACATGACTTGGTTTTGAAGAAGATCATCGACAACCAAGATCAGTATAAAGGAAAATTCGCCCCTAACTGGGAAGGCCCGTTTATTGTCAAGGAGGCAGTGACAAGAGGTGCTCTCAGATTGCAAGAAATGAACGGTGATGAATTTCTACAACTCATCAACTCAGACACCGTGAAATGGTATTATGTCTGAAGTTACCATCAAGCAAACATCCTGGTGTTGGATCATCAGATCACCAGTCATTCCGGTTCTTTAACCCTTCACTACATATAACTCTTTTTCCACACTGTGCCCCTCAGGGAAACACACTTTTCAGGCCAGTAGCCTGGTTTTCATATCGCCAGTTCCTTTCCTCTCCACTTGGTTTTTAACCCTTACTCAACTTCAGTTATCCCACTAGGGATTGAACCTTTCACACTTGCAGTTTGTCCCCAAACATGGGATCAAACTTTTCACACCTGCAGTTTATCCTGAACTTAGGATTAAACTTTCTTCCCCCCACAGTTTGTCCTCCACATAGGATCAAACTTTTTGTTGGCTACAAATCGTCCTGAAGGGCGAACTACATCGACCTGATCTCTTTGATGCACGGGAGTACGTAGGCAACCATTTTATATGGCCCGATCGCAATAAAAAAACAACAAAAACATTTATACACCCTTCTCATTACAAAAACAAAAATAACAAAAACATTCCTACACCCTTTCTGCCACAACCAGTGTTGAACCTCTTACACCAGGTTCGAACCACGCAGACCTGATCTCCTCTTCAATAGGAGTACGTAGGTAGCCATTTATGGTTCAGTCTAACCCCCTACCAAAACACAAATATTTGTCAACGGTACTGGGATCAAACTTTAATCCACCACATTTCCTTGGCTTCAAACCAAAGGGATGGAATTACCGGACCTCCCCATGTAAACGGGAGACTCGGCGACCATCTAAGCTGCGATTGTACCTTGAAGAGCAATACCAATCTATACGAGATGGAATTAACTAGGCCCCTCCTAAATAGGAGTATTGGCGACCATTTGTGGTGCGGTCAATCTCAGAGAGGAAAGCCATATTCCTCTCCACATTTCCATACAGAAACTAGTCCCAAGACACCAAAGATGGTAGGGATACACACAGATCAATGATCCATTCTGAACTATCCAGAGACAACTTAATGTCCATCCATCAAGGAGAAATTCATAATACATCAAGATCACAAGCCCTGAAGAAGTAGGCAAATATCAAGCAAGTATTCAGGCATATCTAAAAGGGAAGTGATCAAAAATATATTTCCCTGCTATATATAATACTGTTTGATATACACTATGTAAACTGTACATGACAAAATGGCTAAGCTAGTCTGTGCAGGAAAATACAAGGCTATCTACAGATCGGTATGCATGCCGGCTAGCACATCTAACATATCATCTCTATCCGAAGAAGGAGGTAACGTTGTGGTCTCCTGTACAAGGGTATCTACATGAGCCAGCAAGTTCGAGGCCATCTGTATGGTGACACGATGCTCATCAATATATGCACTCATCTCAATAAGCATACCAGTGGTCAGGGATCTCACTGAAGTACTGTCTACAACGGCTACATCCCTATCTGATAGGACATCATCTCGCTCAATGATCACTGCATCTCTGTCTAATGTGGCCTCATCCCGCTCAATAACAGCGGCATCTCTATGAGCTAATGCCTCGTCTCTCTCTAATAAAGCTGCGTCTCTCCCATCAAGGGCAGTCAACATCGAGAATCTAGTCTGATCTCTCTCAAAGGTCATCAGATAAAGACTCTGCTCCAAGTACTGTGCTGAATGCTGTCTCACGATAGTGCTAGTACTGGGAGAATCTAAGAGAGTTGCTGGTAACCCAGTAAATGGTTCCTCCTCGATGCGAAAATCAAAGTCCTCCATGGGATCCCCATCATCTGAATCACTACCTGGCACTGTGGATACTATCACAGCCAATAAAGTATCTGCCTCGATCCACGTAGAATACTCTGGCAAACAACCTGGATGGCTAATAGAAAAGGCAGCTATCTCATACTAATCCCAACAAGCATACACCCGGGATCGGTCCTCTGTTGACAAGTGGCAAGAAGCTAAGCACTGACCTAACGCCCCAACAAAAGGATGGAAATCCTGGAACTGGTCAAACTGTGACATCACGGCTAGTGGGTGGTGAATAGTCATGCCCCTCAAACCAGCCAGAGGGAGATAATCCATGCCAGGAGCATGAGTAATGAAATTGTAGGGCGAACTGAGCTTTGTACACGGCAAGATAGCAAACGGATCTCCAATCCCGGCCAGGAAAACGGGCCAAGAGGCAGGATCTGTACACTCTGTAGGCTGGAAAGAATACGACATAGTTATCTTATGGGTGAAACAATACCCGTGTCGTCTGAATGTGCCAATCGGTCTCAGGTGTGACATAAACCACACGTATAGCATGACCGAACTGCCTGTGAATACCCCTGTAGGGTAAGTGCTGCAGAACGTGGCCGACCTCAGTGTCTCTGCCATAATCATCGAAATAATGGTACGACCCTCCCTGAGAGCTCTCACTGCAATGATGACGTCGATGTCTAACTCATCCATGTATCGTGGTAGGTACACGTATGATAATACACACAGCAGCAATACATCTACTCTGGCCAAATTCCACCGGTCCTCTGGTATGGTGAAATCCCCAGTCATGCACAATCGCTCTATAGTCAGGATGCAGAGCCTGGTACATGGAGTGAATGCTGAACCAGTTCTCTCGAGGCTGTGTAAAGCCGAAAACCTACATTAAATGCAAATCGACATCAAAATCCTTTACTCCTCATCAATAGGAAAAAAGAAAGATTAAGATTTAACTTGATACCTCGTTAGCGTGCAAGTACATCGAGGGATGTCAACTCAAGTTACCCAGAAGCTTTGGGTTTGCCACTTGAATACTTGGGAGGTCCCTACGGGGAACATGTGCAGCTGGAGTGGGGTCCGTAACTGGTACATCCTCCTCATCCTCGACGTCCGGCACATCAACCTGGACTGGATGTATCACTACCTCCATCAGACGACGAGGCTGTCTAACAGAACGGGGCCGAGGCATTTCAAAAACCCTCCTTCGTACACCAGAAGTGGTCCTGCGGAAACTACTCGGCTGATCCGAATCCATAAAATCTGGACAACAAGTCTCAAAATCACCTCAGAAAGGGTGTGGTAATTATGAAACCTGGTGCTTTTTTTTAAATGCATTTTATGACTACATGCATGCATGCATTTCTTTAACATACATCTACAGTAGAGTTAAAAATTCATGACTACTCAATGCCTATATTTTGGAAAATTTTTACCATAGTTTCCTTTATAAATAGGACTATCCACATGCACATATGCATGACTAGGTGGTCATTCAATAGCACACTTTCCCACAGTCATATACATATTATTTGCATTAAAAAGTTAAAGTCATCAATCCATAAGGGTAGCCTAATTACCAGAATTACTTTGGTTTACCACCTTTGCTCATTTGTCCTCAAATAGGATAAGAAATAGCAGAAAAAAAGTGACAATTTGACTGTTTCAAAAGTTAAATTTTTTCACATCATTATGTTCAGCATGGTTTAATACTAACATTTACTATGTTGAATATTTTTTATCAAGTCATTTGAGCATGCATATTCACTACTATGTGTTTAAATGCATTTCATGTGATAAGTTATTTTCCAACGGATAAAAACTGGAAAAGAAGACATGCATACGTTACTAAGACAGTGTAGAACACTTGTACGGTGATAGAATTTGCAGAAAGTTGCCCGAACTCAGCAGATCTGAAGAAGAGCTCTCGGATTTCCTTCGCGGCGCAACTTGAAAATGACTTATGAAAATAACCTGCAGACATTTAGTAGCCACGGCTGGCCACAGGTCCACCTGCAACTACTGTAGGTGTACCTGCGGCACCCCTACGTGGGACCCACCCCTTTGGCTCAGTCCAATTCGAGTTGTAAAGGAGTTCTCACAAGCTGAAAATGCTAAATCAAGGATAAAAACGCTACGCGATTGAGCAGAATAGCCTGAAATCCTGGTTTTCCCGGGCCAGACTCTGGCTTTCATATCATTCATTGGTATTCGATCAAACACAATGTATACTATACCGATGATCTCAATAGCTGCAGATCACATTCGACAATACCGCATAAGGGTCCAATGCCATCAGTTTGGGATCGTCGTTCCCAAGAAGATTCCCCGGCAGGGGCATCACGCGTTCTAACAACATCCCCAGCGGGGACATCACGCGTTCTAACAACATCCCCGGTGGGGGCATTACGCGTTTTTATATGTCGAAGTGCATATCCCCAGCGGGGGTATCACACATGGTCATCTATCCAAAATACAGATTCCTCGGCAAGGGCATCACGCATTCTATAGTACACATCTCCGGCAGGGGCAGCACGCATTCTCAAGCAGTTTCCTCGGCTGGGGCATCACGCGTTTTTATATGTCAAAATGCATATCCTCGGCGGGGGTATCACGCATTTGCATCCATAGATGCACATATCAACAAAGGTCAAGCAACCTTAACATCAGTTCAGTCATTGGCAAATAAACCCAGCGACGCTTCGGAAGCCATTCGATGATTGCATCAGTTGATACACACATCAACAAAGGTCAAGTAGCCTTGGCATTTATCCCAGCAGGTATTTCATCCGTTGATGCACACGTCAGTAAAGATCAAGTATATCTCCAATGGGGGTTATAACGCGTGGTCATCCTTTAGTTCACACGTCAATGAAGGCCAGGCAGCCCTGACAACACATATTGTTGGCAGTAAATCCAACAAAACATTGATATGTTCTGGCGATACAAACCAGGAGGGATCAACATCATCAGGGAGGATCGATGATGGAATATATTATACACATCCTCAAGCAGACAAAGCTTCATCCCCACAGATCTCTTATACACGAGAGGCACATCTTCAGAATAAAGTATGTATCAAGGATTCAGGACTTTGGTGATAACCCCAATGTCAACAATCCTAGAGATTCCTGTTAGCTGTGGATCGCACGTCCATGACAGTTCATCAGGCTGCTTATTTATTGCCATCCTCGGTAGAAACAACAGGGAGCCGAAAATCTTCCCACCATGTTGGAGAGCAATCTAACAAAACATATGCATCATACACTTGCATCATGTTTCTCCACATAGCATCATGTTTACCTTGTGGCATTTCAAGTGTCTAGGATTCTTTATCCTATCCATGCCATTACATTGCATGAATATGATAAAGAGGGGCATCTGTAGACACTCAAAATTTTCTGCACACATGTCATTGACATTGTAGGAGGGCAGATTCGTCTTTCAGAGATAACCCTAGAAGATAGCTCATATTCAGTTCAGATACTACCGGAAGTTTAGTCTTAACCCCGAAACACATACCGGGAGTATCAGTTCCAACCTCAGAGATAACCCTGAGGTAAGCAGTTCAAATACCAAAAATTTCACCGGAGAATGTCGATTCATCCCGAAGATAAACCCGAGATATTCAATCTCAGTCCCGACACCGGGATTAGCAGCACTAACCTTGGAGATAACCCCAAGGAGTGTAATTACAGTTTCGGAGATAACCCCAAAAATGCTTGTTTCAAATGCATGAGATCAACTTCAACCTCGGCACTCACACCGAGGCACTCAGTACAAGACCCGAAGATAACACCGGGAAGACATCCACACCTCAAAGATAACCCTGAGGACCTTCAGTACTTGTAGTAGTCCAATCTCAGAGATAACCCTGAGCAACGTTTGCTTTATCAGCCCAAACCGGAGATAACCCTGGTGAGGGGCAAGATCGTTATTTTGCCACATCACGCTGTCTCAACATTTCAGACATATATTTCTACACAGCAATGTCCCACAAGAACCAAGGAAGTCCAATCTCGACTGACTATTGTGCAGGGTAACGGATAAAATTTGAAGCTTGAAGACCGGAGGGCATGGTTGTGACAACCCCAAAATAGGTCCATTCCACCCAACCCATTCTGAGTCGTCAAATACATGGTACAGAAAATAACTATAACTTTATTACAACAATTGTCGTGCAAAATACAACAACACATATGCTGTGAGTTTGGATACAAATATATACCAAATGTGACTCATGTTCCAACCGTGGACATCACCTCACAATAACACCTTACATAAAGGTATAGTCAAAAATTGTTTTAGAAATTAGAATATTTGGATAGTGCTCAAGGAAACCTTCATACATGGGAGGCCACGCATCTAGGTTATGATAGATATCATATGGCCACAGAATTATCCTTGGTTGACCCAATAGACCCCAAAGAAAAACGAGAAGATTACTATCATATTCTTCCCAATGGTGAGTCTTCTCTTGACTTATCATTATCTCCACTGTCTCTAATTTAGAATTATACTTCAAACAAATACCAAGATTATATAGGTAGTGCCCATAGATATACTCAGCAAGTGGATGAGCACAACCCTGTCCTATGATGACACGAGGTTGTATGTCGTTAGACATCTTGTATGATAGTGGCAAAACACCCTTCCAACGTTGGGTTCGCCTCACCCTATTTTCTTCACCAAATATAACTACTAAATGATGACCACCGTTCTATTCCCTTGTTACCGTCGCTCGACCCAGCTACACTCTTATTACCTGAAAGGAATTGTGAAGCAAAAGGGTGAGCACAACTAGCTCAGTAAAGAATATCATGACTAAAGATAATTCAATTATCAATAGCCTTCATCAACAATAAATTAGAGATTTAGAACATATGGTAAATGATAAAAATTTCAACCATAGTTGCAGCGGAACGAGCAATCCATTAGAAGAGTCAAATAGACTATAAAGTCTATTATCTTCTCTATGTTAAAAATCCACCAACAATATTTTATCCATGTAACATCACTCAACAGTTCCTTTCCACAATCATATGAATAACTCATAATCATAATTGTGACTATAAATTTTTCTTCGCACCCAGGACGAAGAATATTTTCATCACCTGTCTTTACCTGAAACATCAAAGATCATGGTTATACCAAATCACAGTTCCTGTTTATAATCATACTAACAAATCCATCTTTGCACTACGGGCCAAAGATATTCATCAACAAACCGTCTTTGCACTACGGGCCAAAGATATTCAACAACAGTTCATCTTTGCACTACAGGCCAAAGATATTCATCAACAGGCCATCTTTGCACTACATGCCAAAGATATTCATCAACAATTCATATTTGCACTACAGGCCAAATATATTCATATATCAAAGAAATATATAATTATTTCAGAATTTATATAAACAATAATTATAACCATGTTGATCAATTCACCTTTGCACTTAAGCTTAAGATATTCAATTATAAATTCAATGGTCATGATCATACCAGTCACAATTCAGCTTTGCACTACAGGCCAAAGAGAACCCTAGTCATGATCATACCAATAATCTACCCATCTTTACACTCTAGTGAAAGAGAATTTCAACATCAGGGTTATAAAAATGTTATATATGATAATAAAAACAATATAATCAACATATAGATTTAATCTCAGGAGTAATATTCATAACTCATGAATAGTAACCCCGACACAAAAGATAGAAATTCTACAATAAAATTCATACCAATATTTTGGTATAATGATATTGAAAGAATAACATTACTTAAATTTATAAACAATTTATTTTAATTGTTTACACTTTACTAATTAATGTATTTAATCATCATAAAATGCCAACTCTTACAATTTCATCATCAATAACCAAAACCCTCATCAAAAATCTGCATATACCTCATATAGGATTCTCAAGCCATAAAATCCTATTTTCCAATTTTCTTTCTTCACAAAACATATTTAATTCATTTACTCATAACTAGACCATTTTCATGAAAAATACCAAATCAGTTCCAAAAATATTTCTTTTCTGGGATTTAGCATAATATAGTCCCATAGTGAACATATATTTTTCTCAGAATTTTTAAAAGTCATTTACTATTTTTCATATGGCCAAAATAGCCGAATATTTAGACATTTATCAAAAATTGTACTTTTGTCTAAAAATTCTGAAATTTACAGAGTATACTTCTATCATATACATGTACTCCCAATAAAAATTTTATCAATTTTGGAGTTAATCACAAGGAATTATAAGCTGTTACTTTTAAAATAGTCTTTTCTCATAAAATTCATAACTCTCAATCTATACATCCAAAAATCACCATTTTTGGACACAATCAAGAAAACTCATCAAAATATCATTTCAAATTTTTCCAGAATTTTTGAAGATCAGAAAAATTACGAAACTGAAAATCATAACAACCCTTAAAATCCCTTAATATCACTTACCTCAAAAGAGCAGTACTTCTGGCTGGATATCCGATATGATGCTGAAGGAAACTTGCACTGAATAGCAACTCTCAAAGTATCTAAATACTCACAAAATATGCTTCATAATATAGAGAGAGAAAGAGAGAAAACTTATGTTTCTAGTGTGATTTTCAATTCTAACTTAGCCCTCTATTTATAGGAAAATTTTGGTAGGTTTGACCTGCAACCTGATGGCTTTACCTGCTACTATTCCCACCCACCACATTTAAAATATAATTCAGCACATTTCTTCACCAATCACAAGTGGGGTCCACCAAATTCTAGAATTTTCCACCAAAATGATAAACTCCGAAAATTCAACAATTTCTGAACCAGTCATCTCGTAAAATTCATAATAAATCATACGTTCATTTTTAACGGTTCAAAATTTGTGGGCATATACTCAACTTATATATGTATAACATATCCAAAAATTACCACGATCCAACGGTCGGATTAAAAATTATAACCCCCGCAAAATATCTCAAAAACCCTGATTTTTAATACCTCCATTCCGACAAAAATACTGATAAAAACCTCAACATTAACTCCTTCATTTTTAACCACAAAAATATATCCCTCATTTATATCCACATAAAATAAATATTTTCTTATCATATAAATCAATAATTAATTATTCACAAATAATATTACAGAATCACATTTATGATAACCAGGCCGTTCCCAGGAAAGAGGGGGCTTTCCAATAAGGATTTCTCCTTACTAGCGCGCAATTAGATGACCAAACCTCTCCTTAGACAGAACTTTCTAGACATTGCCAATAATGCTATCTAATAATACTATTCAAATAATATGAATTATTGATCTGATAATAGAAAATACTGTGCAGCAACAATTATTGAAACAAAAATAATATAAAATATCAACGCAGCAATTATTGAATCAATAAAATAAAATATTGAACAATAACTACTGTAACAATTATTGAGTAGTGTCTTCTTACGTAAGAATCAATAATTTCAAAAATACTATGCAATACCGTGTGCTACTGTGCAATAACGCGTATTACTGTATTTTAACCACCGGGTATTCCAACAGTGTTAACGGTAACAACTACGCCGTTATTTGTAAAAACTCAAATTTATCGTTTTCCTTCACCCGAAAGTTATTCGTTATGGGGCCCACAAATAGCTGCGCCGTCGTACGAATATTCTCCGACAGAAAGAATATTCCACGGCCAAACGAATATTCCCCGACAACAATGATTATTTTATAACCACTTGCTTATTTTGAAAAAAAAATTCATATTTCACCCATAACTTTAAACTTTTATCAATTTAACCATTTACTGAATAGTAATTATAAGAAAAATTGAATACTTTTATTTCATAAAATTCGGGGCCTTACAATGGTCCCATCTTCCTGACTTCGTACAACCTCTAATCCCATGTCATTGCGTAACTCTCGACAACGGCGGTCCGAAATAGGTCTTATACACCTCAATCGGATGCCCGAATTGAAGTTCTAAAAGTTTGAGCGGACATCACGTTGCATGCGTGCACGTACTTTGAGACGACGGGACCCGCGGAGCCCGGGGCACCCCAGGCAGCCGCAGGTACATCTGCGGCTAGCCGCAGGTACCTGCAGCTCCCCCTTCTATAAATAGAGGGCTTGGGGTGGCCATTTTGTAAGAGAAAAAGGCGAGGAAGCCTGTCCAATTTGCTCTGTACACACCCTAAACTGAGTGCTTTCTCATTTTGAACACTTGTAAGCTCATATATAACTACTTTTTACCGGCGGGAGCCGAGTGTTCATCCACTTTCAGTTATTGAAGTCTTCTTTAGCAGTCCACTGTAAGCCTTCTCAGACATTTTAAAGCTTTTCTCTTCATCTTTGCACACACTATTCTTCACGTTGAGAGTCGTGTTGCGTATGTATGCCCGAACTTCGGTCCGTGATTTCATTTCAATTTGTATATATATATATATATATATATATATATATATATATATATATATATATCGTCCCGCTTGGAGTTTACTTCGTGGCGGTTGACCGTTTTTACTGCTTTCTTTAAATTTCGTCCCGCCTAGAGTTTACTTCGTGGCGGTTGACTATTTTTTTAGCTTTCTTTACATTTCTGATCCCCCATGGAGGCGTTTCGTGGTGGTTGATTATGTCAATATATATGTATTTACCTTTCCAATCCCCCATGGAGGTGTTTCGTGGTGGTTGATCATGTTTGTATATATATATATATATATATATATATATATATATATATATATATATATACAGTTTTTATATATAACTACTTACAGTTTTCATATAAATTGCGGCATCATGTGAGCCTAGAAATCATGCGATCACAGGTTCAGTCTATTGAACCTAGATTCGGTTTCCGTGATGGACATTTTCAGCTGTAAGTAGCTTGTAAATTATTCGCGGTGTTTGAATTTCCTCAGATGGTTTTCATGCCCATAAGGAATTCGACACTGCTTTGTACATTATTTTTCTCAAAGATGCTTCGCATCTCGAAAATAAAAGCAATCAAGCCGAACACCTAATAATAAAATGAAAGTATCAAAGGCCTTAATTACTATTGAGCACAAGTGTTTGAAAAACTTTTTTTATAAAATATCACTTCTATATCTTGTTTAAAACTAAATTTTTACACAAATTCAAACCATTTGAATATAGATGCAAACGAGGCATAGCACTACTTCCAAATAACAACACATTGACCCACACACACACACACACACACACATTCATATAATAGTTTCTTGAAAAGTGGCGGTCACCGTGGTAACACGGATGTCGGGGGTGCCTAACACATTCCCTCTGCATAAGCAAGTCCCCGGACCCTAATGAATCTCAGTTTCACAGACCCGTTTAGCAGTGCCACATTACTGAGTCAATGTGCAAATATTTTCTCGGTTGTGTTGGTACAACCAGTTAAAAAATCAACTTACGACTCTTACAGTCAAATCGTCGACATATAAATGTCGGACCTTTTTCGCTTGTTTTTTCAAACAAATCTCCCCCAACACGAGAACACAAAAGAACAAGAATAGAAAAGGAACAAATAAAAATTTCGATGTCGACACCATGCCCTACTCGAACTCGACACGTTTAATTAAATGAGTTGAGCTCAAATTATATCATACCCGACTCGAACTCGACATGTTTAAGTTCTTCTTGTCTAAGCTTGGTTCGAGCTCACTTAAACTCGGCTCGTTTTGTATTCAATTAGTTAAAATAATTAATTTATATAAAATATTTATAAGAATATAAAAATAATTATTTAAATTTGGTTTAAATCAGCTAAAGCTCATCTCCACTCAAATTCGACTATGTTCACTTAAATTTGACTCGAACTCGAGTACGTCTTGATTAACTTGTAAAAATAATAATAAAATGTGCACAAACTATACACAAACAATTGTGCATCAATAATAAAATTTATGTATTATTTATCAATAAAAATGTGTAAAACATTCGATGACAAGTCTGACTTCTTATATTCTTTCTTTTAATACTATTTGCGATCAACTTTTTTGTGTTTATATAATTACTTATTATAAAAATTGACGATATTCAAAACTTGTGAGAGCATACTGAAAAAAAAGAGAGTAAAACAATTAGTTTGTCGTCACGTGCCCATACATATCTATAATATAAAGGAAGAGGATTGTGAAATGGTTATTTTTTGGAAAAATTGTGTAATAACTTATGATAAAAAAAATATACTAGCATAATCTATTACGTAAATACTTTTATCTCCTAATTTCCTTCACGTAAATACCAACACATTCCATGGCCCATCTTACAAATCTGAAAATCTAAGAACACAATGACTATTTGTTTAAGCCACATGATTAATGGCCCATTTTAATTATAACAAATTGCCCATATAATAGTTATAGACTTTTATTAGTACTATTAATAATTAGTCTCACAATATTATCATTTCATAATAATAACAACAACAATATGAGTTGAAAAAGTACTCTTGACATTTTTCCAACAAATCTCAGGGATTCACTAAACCTCAACTCCCCTATCTTATATTTGAGAAAAACCCTAAAAAGAAGGGAGAGAAATAGCCAGCAGCCATGGCCACTGATAGTTTCAAGACTCCATTGTTACTTTACCCATCTCTCTTATTCATTTTAATAATATTTTTCAGCCTTAATAGCCACTTTGGTTTCTTTTCCTTCTCTAATTCTTCTACCACTCTTTCAACTCACAATAATATTCAATTTGTAACCTTTGATCAAGATACCACACAAGTCTCCATTTCTATAGAACCAAAAGTAAGCTAAGTTGATTAATATATAATTAAATTAAGAGTCATATATAAATGTTTAATGGGAACATTTATTTAATATATATATATATATATATATATATATATATATATATATATATATATATATTTGTGCAGAAGATCAAAAGCCATATTGAAAGAGTAGAAGAAGGGTTGGCAAGAGCTCGAGCAGCGATACGAGAAGCGGCTCGAACAAGGAGATATCTATCAAACAAGAATCAGACTTACACTCCCAGAGGATCCATTTACAGAAATCCTTATGCATTTCATCAGTTAAGATCTATCTCCATTCTTCTTTTCCTTAATTTTGAATAATTTTGTTCATGGGAAAAAAATGCATTTTTTGCTTCTTGTAAAAAAATCTATATTTTATTTTTGCTTCTGGGAAATAAATTAATATTCTTTTTTCTAATTGGAAATAAAAAAAATATATATTTTTGCTTCGTGGAAATAAAATATAACGAGTATTACTGAATTTGCTAAATTAATAAAATTTATTAAAAATAACTGTTAATTTATGATAGGGGAATGCTATTTTCACTAATTTAAAAAAATATTTTCACAAGTTCAAAATGATATTTTTACAAACTTCCAGCTCCTGCATCCAACTCTGATGTCAGAGTGGACTATATAAAAATATCTTTTTCAGTTTCTGAAAATATCACTTAACTCCCTTTATCCCTTTATGATATGATAATGATAAAAACAAACTTGGAGATCTTGAACTATCCAGTTACCTAATTTGGCGGTAAGTTATAACATGACGTGGACAGTATATATATATATATATATATATATATATATATATATATATATATATATATATATATATATATATACACACACACGGTCCGGATCAAGTGTATACCCTTATCTTACTCACACGTGCTCACTCCCCTTTAGGCGACATTTTCGGTCATATAATCGTCGTCTATACTTTTAGCGACGGGATACATATAGCGTCGCTAAAAGTATAGACGACGGTTGTATGACCGAAACCGTCGCCTAAAGGGGGATGAACACTAGTGAGTAAGATAAGGAGTATGCACTTGATCCTTGCTATATATATATATATATATATATATATATATATATATATATATATATATATAGGGAGGATCTAAAGCGGACCAAAAGAGCGGATCAAGGCAAAAACACGCGAGTTTCAAGGTCAACCCGTGTGTTTTTGCGACCCAGACCCTGAAACTCGCGTGTTTTTGCCTTGGTCCGTTCTTTTGGTCCGCTTTAGATCCTCCCTATATATATATATATATATATATATATATATATATATATATATATATATATATATATATATATATATATATACGGTCCGGATTTTAAGTTCACCCCTTATCCAACTCACCCGAGCTCACCCTCTTTAGTGACGGACCTGGCAACGGTGTCACTAAAAGTATAGACGACGGTTTTATGATCGAACCGTCACCGGGTCCGTCGCTAAAGGGGGTGAGTTAGATAAAGGGTGAGCTTAATATCCGAACCGTATAGGGTGAGCTTAATATCCGAACCGTATATATATATATGAGTAATAGTTACACAATTTGAACCTATTAAATTATCTCCGGTAATACTCTTTTCGTCTCAAATTAAATATTTATTTTTGACTTTAAAATTAAATTAATCATTTTGAAAAAGTAATTTTATATTATTTTTATCAAAATATAAATGAAGATATTATAATCAAAAGAAAATATATACAATTTATTACTGACCCTAATTTTTATAATTTTAAAAATATATTTATATATGTTTAATTATTAATTCTGAAAAACAGTCAATTTGATTTAAAAAAAATTAAAATTAAACATTTAATTTGAGATAGAAGAATTAAGTACTGTTTTGAGTCTAAAAAATAAATAAATTAAAATTGAACATTTAATTTAAGATGGAGGGAGTACTGTACTATTTTGAGAGTCTCAGTAGTCTACTAACTCTTTCCCCCTTAAAATAATTGATATTACAGTTTGTCTAAAACACCACTTGATAAAAAAAGGTACTTTTGTTTAGTGCAAAAGAGATATTAGAATGGAAAATAATATATATCGTAAATGTTTGTGTTAAATTTTGGGAATTGATATTTTTAAAGGTAAAAATGATAGTTCTACAAAATTACTCACATGAATAGTAAATGGACCCCAAATTCATGTGAGTGAGAGCTTGTAAAAATATCAAATTTTACTTGTAGAAATATTAATTCCTTAATTTTTTGATTATTAATTACGTGGATAAATATTATTGATAATATTTTTGAAGAAATATTTAATAAGTGGAACCTTCTTATAATTTCTATTAGGAATTTTTTTTTGCAATTATAATTGGATGCAAATTTATCCCAATATATAACAAGAGTCTTTTAGAAAATAAAATACAGAAAGTACACTATTGTACTTCAACTCACTTTTCTATAAAATGAAACAACTTCTTTTATTTAAATAAACCTCGCTTTATCCAAATTACACTGATAAATAATGATCAATGGACAAAATCTAAAAATATAGTCATTTAAATTTATTTTTTTCATTTTAAGAACCTACACTATTATAATGTAATAAATCTAAGAAAATATGTTTTCTATTTTATTTATTATCATCGTAATAGTGAAGTTATATTCAGTTATCAATATTTACCGTGTTTGTAACAGTAATATTTGATGTGTGTAGATTTTAAAGCATCGTAGCATTTTTGATGCAGTGCATGAACCCCAAATTAAAGCTATATTTATCAATCAAATAATTAAGTTGCATGAATTAGTTTCGTTGATAAGATTTTGGTGGCACAGAGGGAAAAATAAAAATAAGATATTTTTGGAAATATTGTCTCCACATAAAAAAAAGTAAAAATAAATAAAAAGTACAATCTATATAAAAAAAGTGTCTTTTCGAAGCTTAAAACATAATAGTTCGATTACAACAAAATATATGAGAACTTCGACTACAACAAAATATATAAGAAGTTCGACTAAAACAAAATATATGAGAATACATTCATTGAAAAATATTTCTTCTAGTATTCCTAGAATCAAAATATTTTGTCAAATGTTTAAAATCAAGTTTGTCCAACATATCCTTTTCGATGCACATGGTTGCTAATCCATTTAACATTTCTTGTGTCATAGTAAGTAATTTTTTAACAATTTCAACTTTGAAAAATTCTTGAGCAGATGTCACTGTCACATGAATAGTTAGTAATACCTTGTAAACAATTGAAACATTAGGAAAACAATCCAAAACTTTTACAAACTTTAAAAAATTTCAATAGTTGACTATATTTCTCTTGACAAAATCACACACATATATATATAATAAAATTGCCCCCTCCTGATCAGAGGCCTAGTACGGTCCACACTCCCACCCGTGATCAGAAACGGCCCTGGCATGAATAAGCTATGTGTACGTAGACAAACAAAAATCGTATTATATACCTCTAAATGCGCGAATTACTTATAAGCAATAACAAGTACCAATTATTTTCTTTTATCATGCAGAAGCCACATAGAGATGGAAAAGAGATTCAAAGTGTGGGTATACAAGGAAGGAGAGGAACCCTTATTTCACAATGGACCTATGAAAGACATATACTCCATTGAAGGGCAGTTGATAGATGAACTAGAGAGCAGCGGCAAAAGCCCCTTTTTGACCCGCCACCCCCTCGAAGCCTCGGCCTTCTTTATTCCCGTCAGTGTGGCCAAAACCGTTCGATACCTCTACAGACCCCGTGTGGATTACTACCGTTATCGCCTGCAAAATGTCGTTACGGATTACATTGGCATTGTGTCGAATAGGTATCCGTACTGGAATAGGAGCGGTGGAGCTGATCATTTCTTTATTGGCTGCCATGATTGGGTAAGTTATGTTTTCTTATCTAGCTCTTCATTTCTTCATCCATATTAATTATTCAAATTAGTGATGCGACAAAATGTTGACTTTTAAGTATTATCAGCCTTTATTTCGTAAATTTGCAGCGGTAATTTTTAGTGCGCTTGTTCATCTTATAATCAATTTTGATGCGTTGTGTTTGAACTCCGTAGATTGTGTTTTTGAGTTAAAAATAAACTAAATTATTTGCGAGTCATAAAGAACAAGATTCTCAAGTTTTTTGGACACCAAATACTCCTTCCGTCCCAAATTATCTGTTTTAGCAAAAAAAATTTGTCCCATAATATCTGCTTTTTCAAGATTTCAATGCATTTTTTTCCTTTGTTTTCCAAGTTTGCCCCTTTACCCTAATTAATGATAGTCATTACTCTCATTCATGCCTCTCCTCTTTTTAAGCATCTTTTCATATTCCCACCAATAAGGATTCATGCGCAGAAAATAAAAAAGTCAATACATAAGGGCATTTTAATATATTTATCACATATATTGGTATGTATGTTGAATTCTAGAAAAATAGATAATTTGGGACGGAGGGAGTATTTCATAAACTAGTAAACAAACAATAACTTAGTAGTTAGTAGTGGTAGTGTGATGCCATATAAGTGATACCAGTAAAAAAAGTAATGATAATAAGAGTATCATGCCCTTTATAATCCTAATTAAATAAAAATATATCTAATGTACACTTAATTTTTGGATGAAGGGAGTAATTAAGTACATAATATGAAAATTAATGAACACACGCACACAAGTATTACTCCCTCCGTCCTAGGATAAAAATCTTGGTAAACTTTTCATGCATATTAAGAAGATGAATGAAATAATAAAATTATCCATAATAATGTCATTAAATATGGAGAGAGAATTAGAATAAGAAAAATATGAGATATTTAATGCTACGTGTATAATAGGAAAATATGTGTAAAAGTTTGGTTATTAAAGAAAAATTGACATTTAACATGGGACTATCCAAAATAGTAATAAGAATTTTTATTATGGGACGGAGGGAGTATAATTTACTTTTGATGTAAAATCAAAATTTCTTAATTCCCAGTCATGCATATATAGGATGAATCTTCCGTTATGACATATACGGTCAGACCATAATTTATACAGCCAACACATATTTCTGGCATCACGTGGTTGGCATGAACTCTATTTCCATCCATTTCAGCTAGAAATTTAATTTGGAGTCAGCATCGTAACAAATTTGAAACTTCAAATATCTATTTATTAGCTCAAATTTTTTAAGCATCGAATAATGAATTTGACGATATTTTTTGTAACGAAAATGTGTTTAACCCAATAATAAATGTTCACATATCGGTTACATTCTTATCTAGGTACAAGTAACGCAAGTCTTAATTTTAAGAGAACCCTTGTGTTTAAAAATTAAAACACCTAGAAAGCTACAAAAGTCAATTAATCATAATCTTTTCTCAAGCAATTATGTGTCATCTGACAAGCTTTATCTTATGGTTCATGTAAAACTACATAATTAGTATAATTTGTATAAAAATGAGATTTAATTTGTGAATAATTGTTGTTAAACAAAGACAACGTATCAAAAGTAACCCTATGCGGTTGATATGAGTAAAATTGATGTTGTCAGAGTAATAAATGTTGCCTACGAGTTTAGTATTACTATAAAGATCACAAAAGTGTACTGTAACGGAACTGCACGATCCATCTCACATTAATTTGAAAAAGTTATCATCTTGTGTTCTACTTGACTCAACTCTATTTGCTCCACTGCACGGATTGAGTAACACGCGGCCTGTAGTAACAACATGATACTTGGACCCATCGAACCATGAGCTCTGATGCATGTGAAAATTAACTCAATAAGCATGTTGGACTACTTCTTCATCTAAAAGATTAACCTATTAGGTTGAGGCTCCACCATACTTATTAACTCATCTACATTCTTGAATTTATCCGATGCGGGATTCATGTAAAATATCCCAACATGTACCTAATATATATTAGATCTGTCAATATTATTTTTACTCTGACAATATCAACAATTCAAAATTTAATATCCTATTACATTTGAAATACACATTTTTGATTCTTTCACAATAATGTTTATTACTTATCCTTGTTTCGAATGAAATTTACAGGGACCAGATGTTTCAACCGCAAACCCTCAGTTATACAGAAATGTCATTAGGGTTCTCTGCAATGCCAATACTTCTGAAGGATTCAAACCGGAAAGAGATGCTACATTGCCCGAAATAAAAATCCCAGTTGACTCACTAAGGCCACCTTGCCTCGGCCAAAACCCTAACAACCGTTCGATCCTCGCCTTCTTTGCCGGTGGTCATCATGGTTACATAAGAAACTTACTATTTAAGTACTGGAATAACAAAGACGAAGATATTCAATTTCATCATTACCTTCCTAAAAATGTTGATTATTTTGAATTAATGGGGAGGACCAAATTTTGCTTGTGCCCTAGCGGTTGGGAAGTAGCAAGCCCTAGAGTGATCGAATCGATACTCTCTGGCTGCGTTCCGGTGATCATTTCCGACAATTATGTGTTGCCATTTAGTGATGTTCTAGATTGGAGCAAGTTTTCGATACATATTCCGGTGGCTAAAATACCCAAAATTAAGAAAATTTTGAAAAGAATGTCATTTGATGAGTACCAAAAAAAACAAAAGGTACTTAAGCTGGTGCAACGACATTTTACGATTCATCGACCAGCACATCCTTTTGATTTGTTGGATATGGTTTTTCATTCAATTTGGCTAAGGAGGCTCAATGTGAAGATTTTGTAGAGACTTGCGAAATTACGTGTACAAATGTTCATATTTTGAGGCCTTGTAAGATACTAAATGTTAATATTAATGAACATAATATTTGTGTAAGTAGTACTACTTACTAGAGGAAACGATTCCATTTGGATCTTTACGTTTTTCTTTTCCTTAGTAATTTTGTATGATAAAGTTTAATTGGATTACTGGTTTCGTTCTGATTTTCTTTTTCCTTTCTTTTATTTTGTTAAAAAAATAGCTGAAAGGTTGTCTCAATGAAAAATACTCCCTCGTTTCGAAATATTATCAATATTGATTTTTGAAAGTCAATTAATTTGAGACATTTTCTAGCTCAAATTAAAAAAATTTATTAAAAAAAAATATTGTAAATAACGATACTTTTTTAATTATTTATTACATTCATTATTATCTTGAATAAAAGTATATTAATTTGAAATTTTAACTAAAAAATAACAAATTTATATTTTAAAAGGGAGAGTAATACGTACCTATATCTTAAAAAAGTGTAAGTTTCTTTAGATATATTGAGGCTCAAGTTTCATTAGTGTGTTTCGGTGATGGTTTCTTCTCTATGTTGCTTTAGTTCTCCAATGGAAAAAAAAATGGTGAAATAATTGGGAATTAGTTTTAAGTAAGACAAACAAAGAATCATTACTATACTTGCGTATGGACAACATTGAAACTTATTTTATACTATGTCCTCCACAATTTAACTTAACTAATATGTATAAAAAATATACATACGACATATATTTTTTTGTGGGGGTTAAATCTATTTTTTTTCAATGTACTCGATCTCGATTTATAAATGTGTATTATTGGACTAAAATTTTTAATGACCAACTCATTAAACTAAACGCTATTTATAAAAAAAATGAAAAAATTGTCTGTTTTCTCTTGGGAGTTAATAAAAAATCGACGTGGCAAAAAGTGACATTACCTAAGTGGAATATTAATATAAATAAAAAACCAAAAATGCTAACTAATATAATTAATTATGTACCTTTAAATATTAAGAGGCTTAGCAAAAGCCCTAAAATTCAAAATCAAGGCTGGAATCCTTGACCAGAAGTGACAATAAGATAAGTGAAAGAACATACGAAGTGATAGGAAGGCAAAATGACCAGTTCTAGTGAAATAAGAATCACAAATCGCAATGATGAGTGAGAGATGCCCAGAACTCCAGTGACATGCCGATGTGGGTAGTATGGAAAGAGGAAATCGCGAATCCGAAAAGATTTCTTAATTCTTTCATTATTCTTTCTTCAAATTTCTTTATTCTTTCTTCTTATAATGATACTCTATTTTGGGTGTTAAGTGTTACCTTAATTTCTTCCTTCTTCTTTTTCTGGGTTTTGCCAGAATCCCTTTTTGTTTCCTCGATCTGTAATTATAGATAATGAAACATGACTTTTGGTTTGATTGTCAATGAGAATAATAAATGGGTTAATTTGTAACAGGATAAAAGATTGTGTTGTAGGTTTTTTAAATGGTGTGATCCGCATTTACAGGAATATCAAGGGAAGTGATACTTGATATTGGAATTGAAGCAAAAAATTGGAAGAAACAATGAAAAAATTGAGAGATTGATGGAAGAAATAAAAAAATATGGAAGTTAAGAACCAATTGATGAGCAAAGCAGACAAATAAAATGAAGAAGCCAAGCATGAAGATTTATTGATGCTGCAAAGACAAGTCCAAACGTTAAAGAAATAAATTGTCAAGCAAATTTTAATGGAGAAGAAATTATGGATTGTTTTAGTAGTTTCTTGGATTTTGATATTCATTGTATTGAAAACAAATGTGTAGGAATAGTTCACAAGGAATACTCTGTTTTATATATTGACTCTGTTGTGGTTAATACAAATAAGAGGTAGTTTATATATATATGTATGGTAACGGTAATATCTAGAATCAAGGGATGTACATGATCCCTTAAGCTATGATTAGGTAATTGACAGGAGTGAAGATCTGTAGGAGATAATTACGGGATTCCAAATAATGTCCTAACTAATAGCTAATTGCTAGCTGGTGTTAATATTCCCCCACAAGCGAAAGGGTATCCGTGGAAATACTTTGAGCTTGGATCGAATGTAGGAGAAGCAGCTGGGTGGTAGCGGTTTTGTTAGAGCATCAGCAACATTATCTTTGGAAGAGACAAACTGGATAGAGATTTGTTTGGCAGCAACCATTTCACGGACAAAGTGATAGTCTATCTCAATGTGTTTTGTTCGCGCATGAAAAATAGGATTTGAAGCAAGGTAGGAGGCACCAAGATTATCACACCATAACATAGGAGGATGATGAAGAGGAAGCCGTAATTCCTGGAGCAGCGAAAAAAACCACTTTAGGTCAGCAACAACATCAACAATAGCTTTATACTCAGATTCGGTGGAGGAGCGTGCAACTGTGCGTTGCTTGCGCGAAACCCAGGAGATTAAGTTGCAGCCTAGGAAGATCGTATTGCCAGCAGTGGACTTTCGATCATTGATGTCCCCTGCCCAATCGGCATCGGTAAAGGCATGAAGGATGTGGGTGGCGCCAGCCGAGAGGAATAAGCCATGGGACATGGTGCCTTGTAAATATCGTAGAATCTATTTTACAGTAGCCCAATGAGCATCCGTTGGTTTATGCATGAACTGGCATACTTTATTAATAGCAAAGGAGATGTCGGGCCGAGTAAGACTTAGATATTGAAGAGAGCCTACAATTTGCCGGTAGAGAGTAGGATTGGCAAACAAGGTGCCTGAAGAGGCGGAGAACTTGGCGGAAGAAATAGGGGTAGACTGGGGTTTACTGGTGGATATAGAAGCACGTTGCAAAATATTTTTGGTGTATTGTTTCTGAGAAAGGAGAAGGCCATCTGTAGTGCGTTCAACTTCAACCCCCAGAAAATAGTGCAAGGGTCCTAAGTCCTTGAGGGAGAATTCAGCACCAAGATCAAGAATCAGCCTCGAAAGAGATTTGCCTGAATTACCTGTAATTAAAATGTCGTCAACATAGACAAGAACAAATAGGTAAGTAGGAGAATCATTATAGATAAATAAGGAGGTGTCATTGCGGGATTGAGTGAAATTATGAGTTAGAAGAAAAGTAGAGAGACGGGAAAACCAGGCCCTGGGTGCCTATTTTAGTCCATAAAGGGACCGTTGTAGTTTGCACACGAAATTCGGATGTGTTGAATCACTAAACCCTTGCGGTTGCAGCATATAGACAAGTTCTGCTAAAAAACCATTTAGAAAAGCATTATTTACATCAAGTTGGCGAATGGACCATTGTCTTGTAATTGCCAAGGATAAAATTAGGCGGATGGTTGTTGGTTTAATAATTGGACTAAAGGTGTCGAAGTAGTCAATCCCAGGTTGTTGGTGAAAGCCTTTTGGAACGAGGCGGGCCTTGTATCGGGAAATAGAACCGTCAGCATGGGTCTTGATGCGAAAGACCCACTTGTTACCAACAATATTCATGTGAGGAGATTTGGGGACAAGTGTCCAAGTTTGGTTTTTGTAAAGAGCAGTGAGTTCGTCTAGCATTGCTTGACGCCAAACCGGGCCATTGTTTGCTGCGTGGAAGGAGGTGGGCTCGATTTTGAAGACGGAGGCAGTATTGGCTTGATGACGACTACGAAGAACCATGTGATGGATGTTGTGTGAAGGTTTTGTGTTGGTAACCAGTAGAGGGGGAGGAGTGGGGGAAGACGAGGTAGAGTTTGATGATGAAGGGGGGATGGGTAGGGGGAATCGGCAGCTGGAGATACCGACAAGGTAGCGATGTCTAGGGACGAGGGGACGAAAGCAGAGGAAGAGGGTGGCGCTGAAGGGGAAAGTCCAGGCTGGGTAAAGAGTGCATTCGAGAGAGAAGTAGTGCGAGCATAGATGTCGTGTAAGCTAGCAGTCCGAACACGTGGGGCAGTGGAAGGTGGGTGTATAAAAGGAGGAGTGGTTGTGAGAATTTCGTGTGACTCAGATGGTAAAGAAGTGGGCTGGCAAAAGGAGCGAGCAGGCGGTGGGGAGTGGACGGCAGATTGACTTGGTTGTGTAGAAGAGGAACCTGGTGCAGTGGGCGCAGGGGGTAATATAACCCATGGTGGACTAGGAGTGGTAGATTTGAAGGGAGTTGGAGGGGTGGAGAACAAGGAGGAGGGGTCGGAAGGTTGTGGGACGTTGGAGAAGGGAAATTGACACTCGACAAATTTTACATAGCGGACTTGATATAGTTTTTGTGACTTTGGTTCGAAGCAGTAGTAGCCCAAGTGAGTAACACTATAACCTAAAAAAATACATGGAAGGGAGCGGTATTCTAGTTTGTTTGGATTATACGGCCTTAAGTAAGGAAAACATAAGCAACCAAATATTTTCAAAAATTATAGTTTGGTGGTGTGGAAAATAATTTTTGAAAAGGAGAGAGATTATGGTTAGCTAGAGAAGGCGTACGATTAATAAGATAAGTTGCACATTCAAAGGAAAAGTCCCAAAAAATCCCTAGTACGGAGGCATGAGCCAATAAGGTGAGACCAGTTTCAACGACATGACGGTGACGTCTTTCAACAAGGCCATTTTGAATCGAAGTGTGGGGACAAGAAAGACGACGGATCATACCATTATTAGAAAAATGTGATTTAAGTGGTAAAAAATCCTTTGCACCGTCAGTTTGGAAAATTTTAATTTTTGAGTTAAAAAGGCGTTCTACCATGGATTGAAAGTGCAAAAATGTAGAGGCTACCTCACTGCGTAGTTTAATAAAATAGATCCATGATAATTTTGTATACGCATCAACAAAAAGAACATAATATTTATTTCCACGTAGGGAAGGCAAGGGAGCAGGGCCCCAAACATCACATACTATTAATTCAAGAACATTGTGGGCAGAAAAGGAGCTACTGGGAAGAGGAAATTTGCAGGCCTTGCCCACGTGACATGTCGTGCACACAGGATTAGTTTTATTAGAAGACACACTTAAACTATTTGTAGAGATGATCTGACGGAGGACACGATCATGAGGATGGCCCAGGCGATGATGCCAATCAGATAAGGAGACCTGGGAAGTAGAAAGAACGGCGAAGGGGGGTGTAGCTGCCAAGGTGTAGAGGCCGTCCTTAGTTGTTCCGCTGAAAAGAGTGCGTTTGGTGACGAGATCTTTAACATGAAAACAGGACGAGTGAAATTCAAAAAAGACGTTATTGTCATGACAAAACTTGTTGACAAAAAGTAAACGTTTTGAAGCAGAAGGAACATGCAAGATTAGAGAAAGTTGGAAATTTTGATTTTTATAATTGAAATTGGTGGAGCAGATATTAGTTATAGGAGCAAGGTTACCGTTGGCAACTTGAAGATGATCAGAGCCGGTATATTCATCCACATGATTGATACCTGCTAAGTCAGGAGTAACATGGTGGTTAGCCCCTGTATCGGGGTACTAGTTGAGAGAGGATAGGGATGGCGAACTGGTGGTAGAGGGGTCGTGTGTGGGAGCAACAAAGTGAGCAGCAGGAGAAGGATGACTAGGAGGTGGTCCAAGGAGCCCATAAGACGTGTATGTTGAAGGACGAATGTAACAGCGGTAGGAGTTGTGATTAGAGCCACCACAAAATATACATCGTGCATGTTGGAACGAGAACTGAGGGGTGGGTGGTCGAAAGTTGCCTCGCCCGTGACCGCGAGTGCCCCGACCGCGACCACGGTGAGTGTGGAAGCGGGGAGCAGGAGTGGGGAAGTGCTGAACTGTATTGGCCGATGGTAGTGGAGTGAGAGATGAATCAACTAAGAGAGACGGTTTGGTGAGGAACTCATGGCTGAGACATTTGCTAAGGAGCACCGAGAAGGGCAAAGGGTGATCAAGCATAGATAAGGCTGATTTTAGGGACGCAAATTCGGCACGAAGGCCCTTTAACACAGCAACCATGAAGTCAGACTGGGAGATGGGTCGGGCAGAGGCTGCTAGTTCATCGGAAATGCGTTTCAGACGATGGAGGAAGGTGGTCAGGGATTCATCATGTTTTTGGGGAGAGTGACGTTCCATAGATAGGTGTAACATATGGGTATTAGAGGGGCTAGCAAACGCAGCAGAGAGAGCATTCCAGATTTTGGCAGAGGAGGTGAGTCTAATAACGAGAGGTATCACATCTTCACTAAGAGAGGAGATAAGGAGGCTCATAAGTAATTTATCTTGTGCATCCCAAAATTGTGCCATGGGATCGACAGATGAGGAGGTAGCAAAGTCGGTGGAGGAAGGGCTAGATGGGAGAAAGGATGGAGGCCGGACAAACTCACCGGTAACATAGCCAAACAATTGTTGGCCCTGTAGATATGGACTGATTTTGTATGCCAGAGAAGATAGTTGGAGGGGGTTAATTTTAAGGTGATATAATGATGAGCTTGAGAGAGGAGGACAAATGGTGAAGGAAAGTTGGGGATGACTATAGAAGAGATAGAGCCCAAAGCCATGGATGACATGTAGAAAGAAAAGGAAGAAGGGGTGTTGACCGAGAATGGCTTTGATACCAGAATAGTTCACAAGGAATACTCTGTTTTATATATTGACTCTGTTGTGGTTAATACAAATAAGAGGTAGTTTATATATACATGTATGGTAACGGTAATATCTAGAATCAAGGGATGTACATGATCCCTTAAGCTATGATTAGGTAATTGACAGGAGTGAAGATCTGTAGGAGATAATTACGGGATTCCAAATAATGTCCTAACTAATAGCTAATTGCTAGCTGGTGTTAATATGTAGATTAGTATATTTGAAGGTATTAAAGGTTGTTTATAATTTATGTATTGAAGAATACTTTGGCAAGTATGTTTTGAATCACCACAAGAAAAAGGTCTAATTTCGAAGGAATATTTCGTCAGATATAAGCCTATTTCATCGGCAATAGGTTTATTTCGACAGAATAGTCTGTTGGCCATCTTGTCGTAATAAAGGTCGTCGGGCTTTATTCCTTTGACAATTCTGTCGAAAGTAAATATGCTCGACGAAATTAATGTCGACGAGTTGTTCGTCGGAATTAAATTATTTTCGACGGACTTACTTATTTTCGTCGATGGTAGATGGGAACACGTGTTAGCTCGATAAGTCCAAATTTCGACGGAATATCCGTCAAAAATAAGAACTATTCTGTCAGATATAGGCTTTTAAAAATAAATTAAATGTCTTATTTTTGATGAAAAAATCTGTCGATTTTTCCTTATTCCGTCAAAAATATCATTTTTTAATAATATTTTTGTTTTTGCAGTTTTTAGGTTTTTAAACCCCATTTGTGTACATGTAACTTGATTTATCCCAACAATACATACAATAATTAACCAATAACTACACCCAACAACATATATTTTAATCAATCCATAACACAACGTAACTACTTTGAAAAACAATATATATATACACGTTTTCTAATAACATATAACATTAAACTACACTGATATAACTTATAAAATACAAAGAATCAAACTAAGTTAAAAGATTTACAAAACTAAGCTAAAATCCATTGATTTACAAAGAATCAAGCTAACTACAATGATGCACATAATGTTTTACAAAAAAATGTAACACATAGGGCGGGGGTCGGCGTTGCTGATGTGGTGTTTTTGAACTGGTTCTCCATCAAATCCCACCGCTCGCCAGCTTACTCGGCATCCAACTACCTCTTTAGATAATATATAGATTCTTATTCAATAGCCGTGCAACACTATGAAATTTTAGCACGATATTAGAAGTGTAAGACCCCAACTTTTTATGAATAAAGATTTAATTTTCTCTAAATATTATTTTGAATGATAAGGTGTTGATTTGATATAATGCTATAGTTATGAGTGATATATGCAAATTTTACAAAGTAAGCAAGTTGTCATAAAATATTTGTTTGGTCGGGAAATATTCTTTTTGTCAGGGAATATTCGTACGACGGCGCAATCATTGGTAGACTACATAACGGAATAACTGTCGGATATACAAAGCGACAAAAATAACCTTTTTATAAAACAATAACGTAAAAACTTTTACCGTTAACTGTTGAAATACCCGGTGATAAAAGTACAGTTATACATGTGGTTGCACAGTAGCACACTGTATTGCACAATATCTCTGATTATTGATTCTTACGTAAGAAGTCACTCAGTATTTAATAATTGCCACCATAGTTGCTGTATAGTATCTCATATCATTGATTCAATAATTGTTACAATAACATCTGTGCAATATTTTATATTATTTAAATAATATTATTAGTTAGCATTATTAACAATGTCCAAAAAGTTATGTCGAGGAAAGAGATTAGGTTATATAATTGTGCGCCAATAAGGATAGATCCTTATCGAAAATTCCCCTCTTTCATGAGAATAATCTGGTTGTTAATATTGTGAGCTTATAATATTAATTGTGAATAATTATTATGTTTTGGATATTGGTCAATTTTGATATAAATGAAGGAATTTAGCACGAGATATTTGTTAAAAGTTTTGCATATTTTTCTGTGAAATTATAATTATCTTCTTCGATAAAATATTCATTCAAATATATTATTATAATATTATAGTTTTTTTAATATAATATTATAATATTATGTTAGTTCCCAGTAGGCACATAATAGATCTAGAAGGGGGGGTTGAATAGATCCTCTTTAATTTCAAAATACTTTTCACGTTCCTTTTGTATTGCTAATGACTAAGCATATGACAAATATAAAAATGTTTTCAAGCACAACGGAATAAGTAAAAGATCTCCTTCATTGATGTATTCATGAACATACATACATTGTTCGTAGAGTCAGTTTAGTTGTAAGCAGTTAATACATACATAGCAATCATAGCAGTTAGGTACATAATGTAAATGACAGAAAGTAAATGACTGAATGTAAAAGACATAAGGGATTTTAAGTGGTTCAGAGACTCAAGCACCTAATCTACTCTTCTGCTTTAACTAGCAAAAATTCCACTAAGGAAAGGCGGCACCCTGAATCACTAAGATTCCTTCAAGGCCAGCAGCCTTGGAACTTCAGTTCACTAAGAACTCTTCAAGCCCAGCAGGCTTGAAACTCCTCTAGTTCCCTAGGAACTCTTCAAGCCAAACAGGCTTGGAACTTCATTTAGTTCCTCCGGACAAGGACCCCTCAAGCCCTGGCTACTTCTTATTGTTGTTGTTGGTGCTGAGCTGCTAAGATGTCTTTAAGCTTGAACATCTTCTGTACTTAGCAGCTTGGCATGGTCCTCTTTGTATACAACGTAGAGTTTGGACCACATCTTCTCTGGTGCAGCAGATCTTTATTCTATTTTGCTCATCTTCATTCGATGTCAGCTGTGCACCATCACCATTTGGGTTTGTTAAGTGTTTGAGATTTTGGTAGACTTCGTCTGACACTTAGCATTCCCTGAACCCTTTTTGAATGGTTTGCAGACATGGTTCTGCATCTGTTCTATTTTAGCTTTTGGTTCATGGTGATTCGTAGAGTAGCTCTCTGGATCTTCTTTATGCTCTACCACTTTTCTGAATGCTATCTTCTTGGCCTTCTCGGCTCTCAGCTTAGCTTCCATCTTCAGTGGCATTCTCATCTTTGTTGAGTGAAGCTTTAGTCTGTTCAAGTCTTTCTTCAAAGCTGCTTCACTTCCACCTTTGTAGTCTCACTGTCACTGAGACTTGTTCTGTTTAGCTCTGGTGGAACTCGTAGAGTCAACACTATAGCATTTCAACAACTCAACGATTCTGCAACATCAACAACTTTTTATCTTTGAAGCTCTAGCTGATTTATACTCCTTCACAACCTTCCCGTTGGAATATAGCCATTGGAAGCTATTTGAATTGCTTCACAGATCTCGAGTTATTTGGTGTAGACTGCAGATGTGACATGACATCCCTTTTTTCTTCTTTCTGACACCGCAGTATATTATTTCACCTACCCCGTCAGAGATGTCACTTTGATGTTTCGGGAAGGTAGTCAACTTTTTCTCCTTCCTGATTTCTTGATTAGAACGTCTGGAGATGTCCTGTTGCATCGATTCTCTCAACTAGCAATGTTCGAATATCAGTGTTCAGATTGAACCGTTGCCAATGCTTCAATATTCAGATAACCGAACTTTATGATTCTGATGCATATGTTCTTGGACCTGATCGTAGTATGTCCTGTTGAATGTTGCTCATTGACTGGTTGAGACAACACTACGATTTTGAAGAGTGTTCATTTGATCTTCAATGTAGAACATCTATTCCTTCTCTTGTGCAGTGCTTCATCACTTCTGTTTGCCTTGACTAATCTCAGGAACTGATAGCTTGACTCCTTGTTCTGACCTCTTCTAAATAGCAATACACATCAGATTTGTGGCATGCCCAGCTCAGTTTCTCCTTGTGATCTCCCGTTCACTTATCATCAATGGGTTGACCTATGCTTAATCACTTTCGCCTTGTTCTTCATAAGATGACCAGTATCTCTGTGTAAACTGCATCAGTTCCTGCTTTGTTTGGCAAACACTACGATCCTGGTTGACCCCAAGATCGTTGTCTTCTATTCTCTTGACAGCTAATGTACTTGCTAACTTTCCTTAGTCAGTCACTTTTATTGAAGTCTTCTTCTGATCAACTTATGGAAGACTTTATCTTGAATGGCTTCACAACTCAATCTGGATGTTGATTTGGTTGGTGTTTAGATCTTCTGTTAGCTTGCATGCCATTCGTTGAGTGCTCTCTGGTTTCCTTAAGGTAGAATGTATCTTTACAGCTCGGACCAGAGGCTTCATACTTTGGATATTCTGGGAGTGCTCATTTGTTGAGAATCGTGTTTACTCTACGATTCTGCCTTGGCGTTGTGAGCACCTCTGTTGAAGCCTTAGTTCTGCACTTTACGATTTAGCTTTAGTTTTACAGACACTACGACTCCGAGATCAGATGTTGACACTCTACGATTTCTATCTTTAATCTTGCTTTCTTCATCTGATCTGGCTCGAATACGCTTTCTGCCTCAGATATGGTTAGTAAACTCTACGATTTCAAGTGTGGTCTACGATTCTTGACTTGGCTTTGGCAGATGCTCAGTTGGCTCTTAGACAGGCTGTCTCTACGATTCTAAACATGACTTTCTCAGCATACTACAGCTCTGAGAAAGTTCTCTCGACACACTACGATCCTTCCTCGTCTCTACTGGAAGTCTACGAACTCCGAGATCTACTATCTTGCAGACTACGATTCTGCCTTGATAGTTCTCGAGTTTTCCTTAACTCTCCTGGTAGACTACGATTCTGGTGCAGTGCTCGACGATCAGACATGTCTATCTATTACATTATAAGATCAACCTAACAAGCTTGATCTTTCTATATTTATAGACCTTGTACATCATTTCTTTTTAAGGACTTTACAAAGCTGTTTTGCTTATGTAGGATCAACCTAACATATTTGATCAATTCATTCTAAGTCCTTGTACATATGTTCATATTATCTATCAAAGGACTTTACAGCTTTTCTTAATGCAAGCATACTTACATAATCATTCATTTATATCATAATCAAATCATATATAAATAGGAATATCATTCACATGCTTATTCCTAAAATATTATATTAACTTTGTCAGATTATTAAGTTTTTTTAAACTTCTCGTCAACTCCTCTTTTTCCTAATGGGTGGAATGACAACACTTCTCCTGCATAGTGATGCTGTCCAAATGAGTGGGCCTTCAACCAATAAAATGTGAGTTAGGCATGAAAGTAGGCAGGATTGTTTAAATTTTCCTCCGTGCTACACTATAAAAGGGGAGGTAACTCTCCTTCCTAAACACACCAAAAATCTCAAGCATTCCTATTGTAATATTGTGAGTATTTTTTTTAGTATAAGAATACTTTGAGTGTAGCTTTTAGTGCAAGATTTTCTCAGGATAATATCCGATATTCCAAGTCAGATTTAGTTTCTACTAAGGTAAAGTGTAAGACCCCGAATTTTATGAAATAAAAGTATTCAATTTTTCTTATAATTACTATTCAGTAAATGGTTAAATTGATAAAAGTTTAAAGTTATGGGTGAAATATGAATTTTTTTTCAAAATAAGCAAGTGGTTATAAAATAATCATTGTTGTCGGGGAATATTCGTTTGGTCGTGGAATATTCTTTCTATCAGGGAATATTCGTACGACGGCGCAGCTATTTGTGGGCCCATAACGAATAACTGTCGGGTGAAGAAAACGACAAATTTGAGTTTTTACAAATAACGGCGTAGTTGTTACCGTTAACACTGTTGGAATACCCGGTGGTTAAAATACAGTAATACGCGTTATTGCACAGTAGCACACGGTATTGCATAGTATTTTTGAAATTATTGATTCTTACGTAAGAAGGCACTACTCAATAATTGTTACAGTAATTACTGTTCAATATTTTATTTTATTGATTCAATAATTGCTGCGTTGATATTTTATATTATTGTTGTTTCAATAATTGTTGCTGCACAGTATTTTCTATTATCAGATCAATAATTCATATTATTTGAATAATATTATTAGATAACATTATTGGCAATGTCTAGAAAGTTCTGTCTAAGGAGAGGTTTGGTCATCTAATTGCGCGCTAGTAAGGAGAAATCCTTATTGGAAAGCCCCCTCTTTCCTGGGAACGGCCTGATTGTCATAAATGTGATTCTGTAATATTATTTGTGAATAATTAATTATTGATTCATATGATAAGGAAATATTTATTTTATGTGGATATAAATGATGGATATATTTTTGTGGTTAAAAATGAAGGAGTTAATGTTGAGGTTTTTATCCGTATTTTTGTCGGAATGGAGGTATTAAAAATCAAGGTTTTTGAGATATTTTGCGGGGGTTATAATTTTTAATCCGACCGTTGGATCATGGTAATTTTTGGATATGTTATACATATATAAGTTGAGTATACGCCCATAAATTTTGAACCGTTAAAAATGAACGTATGATTTATTATGAATTTTACGAGATGACTGGTTCAGAAATTGTTGAATTTTCGGAGTTTATCATTTTGGTGGAAAATTCTAGAATTGGTGGGCCCCACTTGTGGTTGGTGAAGAAATGTGCTGAATTTTATTTCAAATGTGGTGGGTGGGAATAGTAGCAGGTAAAGCCATCAGGTTGCAGGTCAAGGTTGCTAAAATTTTCCTATAAATAAAGGGCTAAGTTAGAATTGAAAATCACACCAGAAACATAAGCTTTCTCTCTTTCTCTCTCTATATTATGAAGCATATTTTGTGAGTATTTAGATATTTTGAGAGTTGCTATTCAGTGCAAGTTTCCTTCGGCTTTGCATACCGATCAGAAGTACTGCTCTTTTGAGGTAAGGGATAGTAAGTGATAGTAAGGGATTTTAAGGGTTGTTATGATTTTCAGTTTCGTAATTTTGCTGAACTTCAAAAATTCTGGAAAAATTTGAAATGATATTTTGATGAGTTTTATTGATTGTATCCAAAAATGGTGATTTTTGGATTTATAGATTGAGAGTTATGAATTTTATGAGAAAAGACTATTTTAAAAGTAATCGCTTATAATTCCTTGTGGTTAACTCCAAAATTGATGAAATTGTTATTGGGAGTACATGTATATGATAGAAGTATACTCTGTTAATTTTAGAATTTTTGGACAAAAGTATAATTTTTGATAAATGTCTAAATATTCGGCTGTTTTGGCCATATGAAAAATAGTAAATGACTTTTAAAAATTCTGAGAAAAATATATGTTCACTATGGGACTATATTATGCTAAATCTCAGAAAAGAAATATTTTTGGAACTGATTTGGTATTTTTCATGAAAATAGTCTAGTTATGAGTAAATGAATTAAATATGTTTTGTGAAGTAAGAAAATTGAAAAATAGGATTTTATGACTTTGAGAATCCTATATGAGGTATATGCAGATTTTTGATGAGGGTTTTGATTATTGGTGATAAAATCTTATGAGTTTGGTATTTTAGAATGATTAAATGCATTATTTAGTAAAGTGCAAACAATTTAAATAAATTATTTATAAGCTTAAGAAATATTATTCTTTCAATATCATTATACCGAAATATTGGTATAGATTTTATTGTGGAATTTCTACCTTTTTGTGTCGGGTTTACTATTTATGAGTTACTATTCACGAGTTACTATTCATGAGTTACTATTCACGAGTTACTATTTACGATAAAAATTGGTTTCTTTTTCTAACCAAATTATAGTGTATTTACGAATATTACTCTTGAGATTAAAACTAGATGTTGATCATATTATTTTTATTATTATATATAACATTTTTATAACCCTAATGATGATATTTCTCTTTGACTTGAGTGTAATGATGTGTAAATTTTTGGTATGATCATGACTATGGGTTATCTTTGGCCAGTAGTGCAAAGTTGAATCGTTGATTGTATGATCATGACCATTGAATTTATAAGTGAATATCTTTAGCTTAAGTGCAAAGGTGAATTGATCAACATGGTTATAATTATTGTTTATATAAATTCTGAAATGATTATATATTTTTTTGAGATATTAATATCTTTGGCCTGTAGTGCAAAAATGAAATATTGATGAATATCTTTGGCATGTAGTGCAAAGATGAATTGTTGATGAATATCTTTGGCCCGTAGTGCAAAGATGACATGTTGTTGAATATCTTTGGCCAGTAGTGCAAAGATGAACAGATGTTGAGATAAACATGACCAACTGGTGATACAAATGAATATCTTTGGCCGTAGTGCAAAGATGAAGTTATTAGTATGATTATGAACAGGAAATGTGATTTGGTGTAACCATGATCTTTGATGTTTCAGGTAAAGATAAGTGATGAAAATTATCTTCGTCCTGGATGAGAAGAGGAATTTAGAACTACAGTTATGATTATGAGTTATTCATATGATTGTGGACCAGAATTATTGATTGATGTTACAGGGATAAAACATTGTTGATGGATTTTTAACATGGAGAAGATAATAGACTTTATAGTCTATTTGACTCTTCTAATGGATTGCTCGTTCCGCTGTAACTATGGTTGAAATTTTTATCATTTACCATATGTTCTAAATCTCTGATTTATTATTGATGAAGGCTATTGATAATTTAATTATCTTTAGTCATGATATACTTTACTGAGCTAGTTGTGCTCACCCTTTTGCTTCACAATTCCTTTCAGGTAATAAGAGTGTAGCTGGGTCTAGCGAGGTTAACGGGGAAATAGAACGGTGGTCTCTAGCTGTGGATGTTCTCCCGAAGCAGTATAGAAAAGTTCATTTAGTAGTTTTATTTGGTGAATCCAATAGGGTAAGGTGTACCCAACGTTGGAAGGGTGGTTTGCCACTATCATACAAGATGTCTAACGACATACAACCTCGTGTCATCATAAGACAGGGATGTGCTCATCCACTTGCTGAGTATATATACGAGCACTACCTATATAATCTTGGTGTTTGTTTGAAATATAATTCTCAATTAGAGACAGTAGAGATAATGATATGTCAAGAGAAGACTCACCATTGGGAAGAATATGATAGTAATCTTCTCGTTTTTCTTTGGGGTTTATTGGGTCAACCAAGAATAATTCTGTGGCCATATGATATTTATCATAACCTAGACGCATGGCCTCCCATGTACGAAGGTTTCTTTGAGCACTTCCCAAATATTCTAATTTCTAAAACAGTTTTTGACTATACCTTTATGTAAGGTGTCATTGTGAGGTGATGTCCACGGTTGGAACATGAGTCACATTTGGTATATATTTGTATCCAAACTCACAGCATATGTGTTGTTGTATTTTGCACGACAATTGTTGTAATAAAGTTATAGTTATTTTCTGTACCATGTATTTGGCGACTCAGAATAGGTTGGATGGAATGAACCTATTTTGGGGTCGTTACATTTGGTATCAGAGCTTAGGGATATGATCTCTGGCGGAGATCGGGGAATACAACTAGGAGGGGAGAGATGGGTAAATCATTCGCTAGTGTGTCCTATCTAAGCTTATTTGTTGGTCAGTCATAATATTGGGATATTATGTGATATGTTAATTTGTTTAATTAACCCTTATTTTATGGCAGTATTTGAGAATGGCAGCTGAGAATGCTAACAATGGAGTGAATGAGACTGTGGGGATACCTCTAATCACTAACCGTGATAATGTGATGTCAGACGAAGAAGGAATTAGAGATATCCATGTGGTGAGTGAAGAATTGATAGTTACACCCGAGATAGTCGCAGAGGCAACAGCTGAGACTGAGGAAGAAGAGGAAGAAGTACCAAAGGAGAGTTTATTAGAGGTATTATATGATCAAAATGTAGAATTTCAAAATCGTATTCATGAGTTAGAAGAGCAGGCAGAAGAACGACAGGTGGTCGTGGAACAAAAGGATGCAACAATTCAAGCTTGTGTTACCCGATATGTGATGCTTGAACAGAAGCATTCTTTGGCAGAGTATAAGATGATAAAAATAGAATCTGAGCTGAGAGAAGAAAAAACTGAACGAGTGAGAATAAGTGATGCATGGGCAAAAGCCGCACGACACGTGGATATTGTGGAAAGAGATGTTCGATCTAAGAAGGCTAAAATAGATGATATGAATTTCTCTTTTTGGAAAGCAATTGGGAGAACCCAACATCGAGTTTTGAATTACCCTGTACATAGCGGTCAACCTGAATCCGATATGGATCAAAGATTGATGATTCAGATCATAAATGAGGAGTACGAAGAGGCAGTTGAGGGAGGAATATGTCCTATAGAAAGGTATATTCCAACGGTAATGATGACGCCAAATGCTGCTCCAGACAAGTCAAAGCCGAGTAGTTCGAGGGATGGCGGTTGTCATGACTTCCCAACAAATGAGGAACCCAAATGAAGTTATCATGGGAGATGAGCAATGGAGAAATCATGATGATCTGAGAGATAGAATCTGAAATGGAAGCAAGGTATTCTCAACTCTTCGAAATACCAGGTACGTAAATTTCGGGGACGAAATTTCATAAGGAGGGGAGATTGTAAGACCCCGAATTTTATGAAATAAAAGTATTCAAATTTTCTTATAATTACTATTCAGTAAATGGTTAAATTGATAAAAGTTTAAAGTTATGGGTGAAATATGAATTTTTTTTCAAAATAAGCAAGTGGTTATAAAATAATCATTGTTGTCGGGGAATATTCGTTTGGTCGTGGAATATTCTTTCTGTCGGGGAATATTCGTACGACGGTGCAGCTATTTGTGGGCCCATAACGAATAACTGTCGGGTGAAGAAAACGATAAATTTGAGTTTTTACAAATAACGGCGTAGTTGTTACCGTTAACACTGTTGGAATACCCGGTGGTTAAAATACAGTAATACGCGTTATTGCACAGTAGCACACGGTATTGCATAGTATTTTTGAAATTATTGATTCTTACGTAAGAAGGCACTACTCAATAATTGTTACAGTAATTACTGTTTAATATTTTATTTTATTGATTCAATAATTGATGCGTTGATATTTTATATTATTGTTGTTTCAATAATTGTTACTGCACAGTATTTTCTATTATCAGATCAATAATTCATATTATTTGAATAATATTATTAGATAGCATTATTGACAATGTCTAGAAAATTCTGTCTAAGGAGAGGTTTGGTCATCTAATTGCGCGCTAGTAAGGAGAAATCCTTATTGGAAAGCCCCCTCTTTCCTGGGAACGGCCTGGTTGTCATAAATGTGATTCTGTAATATTATTTGTGAATAATTAATTAATGATTCATATGATAAGGAAATATTTATTTTATGTGGATATAAATGAGGGATATATTTTTGTGGTTAAAAATGAAGGAGTTAATGTTGAGGTTTTTATCCGTATTTTTGTCGGAATGGAGGTATTAAAAATTAGGGTTTTTGAGATATTTTGCGGGGGTTATAATTTTTAATCCGACCGTTGGATCGTGGTAATTTTTGGATATGTTATACATATATAAGTTGAGTATATGCCCACAAACTTTGAACCGTTAAAAATGAACGTATGATTTATTATGAATTTTACGAGATGACTGGTTCAGAAATTGTTGAATTTTCGGAGTTTATCATTTTGGTGGAAAATTCTAGAATTGGTGGGCCCCACTTGTGGTTGGTGAAGAAATGTGCTGAATTTTATTTCAAATGTGGTGGGTGAGAATAGTAGCAGGTAAAGCCATCAGGTTGCAGGTCAAGGTTGCTAAAATTTTCCTATAAATAGAGGGCTAAGTTAGAATTGAAAATCACACCAGAAACATAAGCTTTCTCTCTTTCTCTCTCTATATTATGAAGCATATTTTGTGAGTATTTAGATACTTTGAGAGTTGCTATTCAGTGCAAGTTTCCTTCGGCTTTGCATACCGATCAGAAGTACTGCTCTTTTGAGGTAAGGGATAGTAAGGGATTGTAAGGGATAGTAAGGGATAGTAAGGGATTTTAAGGGTTGTTATGATTTTTAGTTTCGTAGTTTTGCTGAACTTCAAAAATTCTGGAAAAATTTGAAATGATATTTTGATGAGTTTTCTTGATTGTGTCCAAAAATGGTGATTTTTGGATGTATAGATTGAGAGTTATGAATTTTATGAGAAAAGACTATTTTAAAAGTAATCGCTTATAATTCCTTGTGGTTAACTCCAAAATTGATGAAATTGTTATTGGGAGTACATGTATATGATAGAAGTATACTCTGTAAATTTTAGAATTTTTGGACAAAAGTATAATTTTTGATAAATGTCTAAATATTCGGCTGTTTTGGCCATATGAAAAATAGTAAATGACTTTTAAAAATTCTGAGAAAAATATATGTTCACTATGGGACTATATTATGCTAAATCTCATAAAGGAAATATTTTTGGAACTGATTTGGTATTTTTCATAAAAATAGTCTAGTTATGAGTAAATGAATTAAATATGTTTTGTGAAGTAAGAAAATTGGAAAATAGGATTTTATGACTTTGAGAATCCTATATGAGGTATATGCAGATTTTTGATGAGGGTTTTGATTATTGGTGATAAAATCTTATGAGTTTGGTATTTAGAATGATTAAATGCATTATTTAGTAAAGTGTAAACAATTTAAATAAATTGTTTATAAGCTTAAGAAATATTATTCTTTCAATATCATTATACCAAAATACTGGTATGGATTTTATTGTGGAATTTCTACCTTTTTGTGTCGGGTTTACTATTTATGAGTTACTATTCACGAGTTACTATTCACGATAAAAATTGGTTTTTTTTTCTAACCAAATTATAGTTGATTTACGAATATTACTCTTGAGATTAAAACTAGATGTTGATCATATTATTTTTATTATTATATATAACATTTTTATAACCCTAATGATGATATTTCTCTTTGACTTGAGTGTAAAGATGGGTAGATTTTTGGTATGATCATGACTATGGGTTATCTTTGGCCAGTAGTGCAAAGTTGAATCGTTGATTGATATGATCATGACCATTGAATTTATAAGTGAATATCTTTAGCTTAAGTGCAAAGGTGAATTGATCAACATGGTTATAATTATTGTTTATATAAATTCTGAAATGATTATATATTTCTTTGAGATATTAATATCTTTGGCCTGTAGTGCAAAGATGAATTATTGATGAATATCTTTGGCCCGTAGTGCAAAGATGACATGTTGTTGAATATCTTTAGCCAGTAGTGCAAAGATGAACAGATGTTGAGATAAACATGACCAACTGGTGATACAAATGAATATCTTTGGCCGTAGTGCAAAGATGAAGTTATTAGTATGATTATGAACAGGAAATGTGATTTGGTGTAACCATGATCTTTGATATATTAGGTAAAGATAGGTGATAAAAATTATCTTCGTCCTGGATGAGAAGAGGAATTTAGAACTACAGTTATGATTATGAGTTATTCATATGATTGTGGACCAGCATTATTGATTGATGTTACAGGGATAAAACATTGTTGATGGATTTTTAACATGGAGAAGATAATAGACTTTATAGTCTATTTGACTCTTCTAATGGATTGCTCGTTCCGCTGCAACTATGGTTGAAATTTTTATCATTTACCATATGTTCTAAATCTCTGATTTATTATTGATGAAGGCTATTGATAATTTAATTATCTTTAGTCATGATATACTTTACTGAGCTAGTTGTGCTCACCCTTTTGCTTCACAATTCCTTTCAGGTAATAAGAGTGTAGCTGGGTCGAGCGAGGGTAACGGGGAAATAGAACGCTGGTCTCTAGCTGTGGATGTTCTCCCGAAGCAGTATAGAAAAGTTTATTTAGTAGTTTTATTTGGTGAATCCAATAGGGTAAGGTGTACCCAACGTTGGAAGGGTGGTTTGCCACTATCATACAAGATGTCTAACGACATACAACCTCGTGTCATCATAAGACAGGGATGTGCTCATCCACTTACTGAGTATATATACGAGCACTACCTATATAATCTTGGTATTTGTTTGAAGTATAATTCTCAATTAGAGACAGTAGAGATAATGATATGTCAAGAGAAGACTCACCATTGGGAAGAATATGATAGTAATCTTCTCGTTTTTCTTTGGGGTTTATTGGGTCAACCAAGAATAATTCTGTGGCCATATGATATCTATCATAACCTAGACGCATTGCCTCCCATGTACGAAGGTTTCTTTGAGCACTTCCCAAAGATTCTAATTTCTAAAACAGTTTTTGACTATACCTTTATGTAAGGTGTCATTGTGAGGTGATGTCCACGGTTGGAACATGAGTCACATTTGGTATATATTTGTATCCAAACTCACAGCATATGTGTTGTTGTATTTTGCACGACAATTGTTGTAATAAAGTTATAGTTATTTTCTGTACCATGTATTTGGCGACTCAGAATAGGTTGGATGGAATGGACCTATTTTGGGGTCGTTACATAAAGGATGTTATTTTCTTTCAATATTCGTAAAGGATATTATTTTATTTCAATACTCATAAGAAATATCATTTTCTTTCATACTTCATATTATGTAAGTGATTTTATTTTATTTCATATTGCTAAATTTAAACTTACTATGGTAAGTATTACTTCTATAATTCCTGAAATGATTAGAAATTCCTTAAGTTTTGCGCTTCGTCTAATGTCATTTCACTGGAATATTGGTTTGAACTTTCTTATTAAATTTTAATCTTTTCATGTTGGGGTACTATTCATAGGTACTATTCATACGGTACTATTCACAATAGAATTTAATTCTCTTTTCTGTCCAAATTATTTTTGATACATGAATATCATTCTTGTATTTTACTCCATAATTGGTTATTGTGTTGATAATTTGGACATTTTGAACTCTGAATAAATTGAATTATAAATATCTACTATTTATCCTTGATCTCACTTGATTGATTCTTTATATCATTGTAATCATACTCATACTTATATTGTGATGAAAGTCATCTTTAGCCCGTAGGGCAAAGATGGACAGTTGATTGGTATGAATATGACCAGAAATTGTGTATTGATATAATCATAACCTTTAATGTTACAGATAAATATTTGTGGTGAAAGTCCTCTTTGGTCCGTAATGCATAGATGGACAGGTGTTTGGCATAATCATGACCACTAGTGATGCAAACGAATATCCTTGGCCCGTAGTGCATGGATAATTTGTTGATTTGAAACATTTATTGATTGGTGTCACACGGATAAAATATTGATGATAGACTTTTAAATCATAGAAGATAGTAGACATCATGCTCTACTTGACTCTTCTAATAGATTGCTTGTTTCGCTGCAGTTGTTGATCTAAAACTTGTTGTCTATTGTATTCTATTAGATTTTTTTCACTGTTGAGGACTAATGATAATTTGTTCTTCATTATCATAGTCATAATAGTTTTTACTGGGCTAGTTAAGCTCGCCATTTTCCTTTTGGTTCCATTATTCTTCTCAGGAGGCGAGAATGTAGCCGAGACTAGTCGGGGAGTGGAGTAATTGTAATACCCAAGAATTTTCTGAATATTATTAATAATTATATTAATAAAAGTCGAATATTTATTTGAATATAAAATAAATATTTTTGTGGCATGGTTTATAGAAATTCTATTCAATTAAGTTAAATGTTGAGAACTATATGACAGTAAGGTAATGTGGTGAGATTGGTGAAGAGCCTAACGTAAAGCTTATCAGAATTGCCTAGTGTGGCATAGTGAAGGACCAAGAGATTCACTAAGTGAATTAATAGAGAAACGGTTCAATAAGAGAAAGATTAATTAATATTTATTATGAGTAATTGTATATGATTAAATGATAAAGTAACTCCATACATGAAATATGAATAGGATGTTTAATTAGTAATATTATCAATTTGGGATTTAATTCATGCTATGTGAAATTGGAATGGTGGTAGAGGTTGGAATTGGCATGTAGCTAAACCAGTTTGGCACTGCCAGGGACCGGCGCAGCTGCGCCATTCCTCTAGTACAAACTGGCGCAGCTGCGCCAGTGGCCAGATATTGAAAGTTGGTTATTACTGTGGAAATTATATGAGACATTATTATAATGTGTGACATTATTGAAATCATATGATAAGAGTAAATTTAATGGTATGAGGTACTAAGTAGCAAAATAGAATCACGTGTGACATTTTAATACAGAAAGAATTAATTTACTATGCATCTCAGAAATTCGGAAAGAAGTTGAATGTTAGAGAATAAACATTTAATATTGAATATTGTTATAATATTGAAGTATGTGTGCTAATAATATTTATGGAGAATACCCGGTTAATAATACATAACTGCATTATTTTATCTACATTAAATATTAAATTATGTGAACCCAATGTACATGTAGTATATGATATGTGTACATATATAATCCCTAACTTTCTTTATGTAGTAACATTAATACATTAAAATCACATGAGGTAACCAAAAAGGAACTAAACTAGGAACATTTGAAACTAAATGCTAAGAATTAGAAGGCTTGTCCTAATGCAGTTGCCCAAAAAAGTAACCTATATCTCCTTTACGTAAAATACAAAGCTAAAACAGTGGCTACAAGCTGGGTGATGATGGCTAGAGATGGCTAAGGAAGAGGTGGTTGAACAACTCTTCTATAACCATTGGTTTCTTCTTCTACCTCATGGATTCAAACCTTAATGTAAAGCCAATAACTGGTCAATTAATTTTCTATATAAGGCAGTCTTCTTCTCCATTTCTTATTGTTGTGAACTGTCTGAGAAATTCTAAGTTGAGAGTGATAGTTGCTTTGTTGAATAAGAGGGAGTCTGAGAGTTGCAGAGAGGAGTAATCCAACTTCTTAGAAGGTAAATTGCTACCAATGTGCATGTTTATGAAGTTTATATGCATGTATGGAACCTCTGAGAATGGGTTTAAGCATGTTAGAATGAAGAAAAACTGATGTTGGTTTGATCTCTGCCTAAGCAGAGGCCCTTCTGGACTGTCCAGGGTAGGGAGCAGCTGCGCGCTCCCTGCAGTTCAACACGGCGCAGCTGCGCTGTGCATCAGTCTAGATTTTTGACTTCTGATGTAATATGGTAGTTCTAACATGATAAAATAACTTAGACATGTATGAACATAGACCTAACTTATGACTTTAAGTTCCTTTGCATATCATGAGAACCTTCACTTGCTTTAGTAGGTGTTTTCTAACAAAGACTTGGAGTTTTAAAAAGAAGAACTTCGATGAAATTAATAATGTCTTAGTTCTGATTTTGTGAGTGGTGTATGTGGTCTAGCTATACATGAAATATGATTCTAAGATGCTTCATATGCACTAAATTTTTGTGGCTTAGTTTAAAATGATTTCTAAAGACGAACTCATACATTTTTCAAGCTAAATATTATGAACATTGGCTTGGTTAGATTCTGAATGTATACGATTGCATACTAATACCCTAAACATAACCTATAGATGCATTCATCTAGTATGACATGATGTAAGATCATTCAAGCATGATATTATACAAGTTTTCAGAGGATGGACAACACTAAATATATGTATATTTTGAAAACCTTTGTGAGCATACATACTAACTGATTTCATGATTTCCTTATATGGATACATGGTGAACATTGTAGTCCTCATGATTTCATGACCTTGAATGGCCTTAATTCATTAGAGATACTAACTTAAAACTATAACATGTAGAATTGAACTTGGATGAACCTTAAAAGCATACAAACTATTTAATATGTGTTTATGCTATGTGTTAATATCAACGTATGCTTTAGGATGAGTCACCATAGGAAGAGCAAAGCTGTGACGCCCCCAAAATAGGTCTACACAACCTATTCTGAGTCGCCAAATACATGGTACATAATTCAAATACAAACTTCATTTATACAACTATTAATTGTCGTGTAAAATACGACAAAACATAAGTTATGAGTTTTAATACAAATATTGTCTTGTAGACAATATCTAAACTCAAATAAAGTCCTTATTACAATTATTGTCACATTATTTTTCAAAATAGTGAGGACTGCTATAATAACCATCTTGGACCATTACTACACTCCCCAACTAGTCCCAGCTACATTCTCGCCTCCTGAGAAGAACAATGGAACCAAAAGAAAAAGGGTGAGCTCAACTAGCTCCGTAAAGAATATTATGACTAAGATGATGTAGAACAAATTATCCTTAGTCCTCAAAAGGAAAAAATTTGATAGAATACAATAGACAATAAGTTTTAGATCAACAACTGCAGCGAAAATAGCAATCCATTAGAAGAGGCAAGTAGAGCATGATGTCTACTATCTTCTATGATTTAAAAGTCCATCATCAATATTTTATTCCTGTAACACCAATAAATAAATATTTTAAATCAACGAATTATCCATGTGCTATGGGCCAATGATATTCGTTAGTATCACCAGTGGTCATGATCATGCCAAACATCTGTCCATCTATGCACCACGGGCCAAAGAGGACTTTCACCACATCATTTGTCTGTAACATTACATGTCATGATTATACCAATACATAATTTCTAGTCACAATCATACTAATCAACAGTCCATCTATGCACTACGGGCCAAAGATGACTTTCACCACAATATAAGCATGAGGATGATGATAATGATATAAATAATGAATCAAGTGAGATTAAGGATAAATATTAGAGATTTATTATTCAATTTATCCAGAGTTCAAGAATGTCCAAATTGTCAACATAATAACTAATTGTATAGTAAAATTCAAGAATGATATTCATGTATCAAAAATAATTTAGACATTAAAGAAAATTAAATTCTGTACTCATGGATAATACCATATGAATAGTACCTGTTCGGGTGCATTTTTTCAATCATTATAAGGGCTGAAGGCCTGGCTTCAGAAGGGGATGCTGAGCCCATTGGGCCGAAGCCCAATAAATATTAAAGATGTTCGGGCTGAGCCCTTTGGGCCGGAGTCCGGTTCAGATGCATAATGTTCGGGGTCAGGCATCCGAGTCCATTGGGCCGGAGCCCATACCAGTTTACATGGTTCGGTTGGATTGGACCTATACAGTGGGTTGGCCCTTGTATGAAGTCCAGAGTGATAAGAGCTCTAAATGGTTAAGGATCCTAATCCTAACCATATTTGAATAAGGTAACTCTAAAGGTAGTGTTTGGATTGGATCCAACTTGCACCTTTTAAGGGGATTGTGTTGGACCCAAATAATGGTAACTGCCATATTTAGGAGTCCTAATCCGACTCGAAAGTGGACTCTAAGGTAACGAGAATGGCTATAAATACAAAGCTAGACTACAATTAACATGTAATATATCTTTGAGCACTAAACACTAAAGCCTCTATTGTTATACCCTGTAACGGCCTGTACTCATTCTCACACCGGAGCTATCACCTAGCGGCACAAGCCGTCAAGCTTCGTGTGTGACCTATTACTGTGCAGGATCCAGCGCGTGGATTTCGTGATTGGGCGCACCGGCGAAACTTGGCGTTAACATTGGCAATAGAAGGAGGGCTTTTAGTTCTTTTACAATCACATCGATCTTTTTTGGTGGAAGACTACGGCGAGCAGAGATAACAGTGCTTCCGTTCAGGAAAAAGTTAAAACCCACCAAACCACCCAGGTGAGGGGGTCGATGAAAGATAGGATGGGTTCTAAGACTCAGGGAGATCATGCTGAACACACCCCATCTCTCCGGCGATAACTTTTTTTGACCAGTCAACACACACCCATCCCCGTTAGTCATGCCGACGACAATCAGTCTCGGGCACACGAAAGACAAGGGAGAGATCAAGCAGATGGCAGCCGAGATTAGCGTGAATTCATTCTGTAGAAGAAGATGCAGTAGAACAAAGAGGCCATGACAGTACTATGCCTTCAGTAGGGAGAGCTCGAAGAGCAGATGGCTAAGAAGGCTGGGGAATAGGAGCCTTCTTCAAAGAGGCGTAGGCATCGAAGTCGGTCCCGGTCACCTCGTCAGGAGGATGCTGGAAGAGAAAGGAGCAGACCCAAGAGTCACTCTCGTGAATGCAGGAGTAAGAGGAGGAATCGTTCTGTAGACAAAAAATCTGAGCACCATGGCAGATCAGGGCAGAGAAGGAGTGTCGCATCTCCTGAATATGAGAAAGACATGCCTAGGTCGTCCCCTCGTAAAGAGGAGTCTGATCCCCTCGCTGGCGGCAAAAAGCCCGATAGGAACACCTTCGAGCTGCCCCGGTTCACCATTCTCACCAAAAATCAATCAGGTCAACGCAGATCCGAAGAAGAAAATGCCCCCAATGGAGACGTATGATGGGCTGGGGGATCCTTATGATTATTCTGATGAGTATGATCGGCTGATGACTTACTATGGGCATTCGAATGCTGCCAAATGCCACATGTTCGCCATGACGTTGAAGAAAAGTGCCCGAGAATGGATGGGAACCTTGGTAGCAAGATCAATTCTTCACTCATGCAGGTGAGACATCATTCGGACGAAAGTCTTGGTTTGTACGTTAAAAGGTTCTGGGAGGCAGTAGGATCGGTGGATGAATTGAACTCCCCTCAGGCGTTGGGATTTTTTACAATAGGTCTGGATATAGGAAGGTCGAAGAAACTGATGAAGGATCTAGTAATCAACCCTCCTGCCGATCTGACCGAAGCTTTCCATCCGTTCGAAGGGTTCATCGCCATAGAAGAGGCCATAGGAAATTTTAAACCACACTCTCAGTCCTACGACAAATCCAAGGACCGGGATAAACAAAACTATCATCGTTTGGACAACCAGGGAAGGACTGATCATTCAGGGAAGAAGAGTTACAATGGAGGAGGATCGGGTAGTGGACAACCACCTTTCCCGAGTAGAAGCATTAATAAAGTTTACACCTCACTCAATATAGATCGGTCGAAGATATTGGAGGAAATACAAAATAAGACTTTTTATGAGTCTTGCTCGACGAATCCGAAATCCACGAAGAGGGGTCGAGATAAGTTTTGTGAATATCATCAGAGTCCCGGGCATACAACAGAAAGGTGTAACGATCTAAAGGACCTGATAGAGAAAAATGTTTAGAATGGCCAACTAGTCCAGTACGTAGTAGGTCGGGAGAATACAGAGACATAGAGGGAAGAAAATAGAGGGCCGGCTAGGGACACATAGCTGAAATAGAATCCGCCAGCTCGAGGCATGATTGATGTCATATCAGGCAGTTCTGTAGGGCGTGTGACAGGAAAGAAGAGGGGCGGGCACCTTGATGAGGTATTATCAGTTGTGGGGTCTTCGGTAAGGAAGGATCGGGCATTCCTGGGGATATTTATATCTTTCTCTGATGAAGATTATCCCACAGATCACATAGACCCACATGACGGGGCATTGGTGATAACTGCTCAAGTCAGACTAGTGGACACGAGAAGGATGATGATCGATAACGGATCCTCAGTTAAAATACTGTTCTTCCATGCCTACCAGAGAATGGACTTGGAGGGGAAGAAGATGGAGTTAGAAGGAGAAGGTCCCCTATATGGTTTCAGCGGAGATCCGGTGCATGTGTCGGGAACCATTGAGTTGCCTGTCAAGTTCGGCACAACACCTCAGTAAGTAAAGGTCATGGTCAGATTCTTTGTTGTCCAGGTGGATTCGACATATAATGCAATTTTGGGAAGGCCGACCCTGGCAACCGTGCAAGTAGTGACGTCCATACCTCACTTCAAAATCAAGTTTTCGACACCAAACGGGATTGGGGAGGTAAAAGGTGATCTTGACATTGTCCGAAGGTGTTATCAGAATACTTTGATCTTTTTGGGGGTCGGGGTCAGCAAGCAGAAGCAGACAATGGCCATTAAAATAGAGCCATTCATTGAGAGTAGCATAGAACCGCTTGCCCTGCCTGTCGAAGAAACTGAGGATGTGGAATTGATCCCGGGGAATGGGGATAAAGTGGTCAAGATTGGATCAGGGTTGACATAACCACTTCACACGGGGCTAATAGATCTACTTCGGGTTTATGCCGACATCTTTGCATGGGAACCCAGTGACATGCCGGGAGTGGATGAATCGGTAGCACTACACAGGCTGCACGTGGACCCTAAGAGAAAGCCAGTTATACAGAAGCGAAGAGTTTTTCCCCCAGAAAGATAGAGGATCGTAGATGAAGAGATCACCAAACTCCTTGAGGTAGAATTTATCTTCGAGATCGATTACCCCGAGTGGCTGGCTAATGTGGTTTTGGTTCAGAAACAGAATGGGAAGTGGAGACTATGTATCTATTATACAGACCTGAACAAGGTATGCCTGAAAGATTTCTATCCTCTGCCCAATATAGACAAGTTGATTGGCGCCACTTCGGGATATGGCATGCTAAGTTTCATGGATGCCTTTTTGGGATACCATTAGATCTTGATGAGTAAGGAGGATATCCCGAAGACTAGTTTTATCATGCATCGGGCTATTTATGCATATCAGAAGATGACCTTTGTGCTGCTAAACGCCGGGGCTACGTATCAGCGAATGATGAACTTCGTGTTCACGAGGCAGTTAGGCCGAAGCATGGAGGTCTATGTGGAAGATATGATTGTAAAAAGCATGTCAGTCCGCGACCATCTCGAGGACCTGGAAAGCTGCTTTGAAACAGTCAGGAGACATAAGTTGTAAGACCCCAAATTATTAATAAATAAAATTTAATTTCCTCTATTTATTATTTTAAAATAGTAAGGGTTGAATTGATTAATGAGGTTAGTTATGGGTAAAATGCGCAAATTTTTTTTAATAAGCAAGTGGTTATAAAATATTCATTGTTGTCGGGAAATATTCGTTTGGTCGTGAAATATTCTTGCTGTCGGGGAATATTCGTACGACGGCGCAGCCTTTTGTGGGCCCCATAACGGAAAGCGATTGGATGAAGAAAACGACAAGTATAAGTTGTTTATAAATAACAGCGTAGTTGTTACCATTAATACTGTTTGAATACCCGGTGGTTAAAACACAGTAATACACGTTATTGCACAGTAGCACACGATATTGCACCAATTATTGATTCTTACGTAAGAAGGCACTACTCAATAATTGTTACAGTAATTACTGTTCAATATTTTATTTTATTGATTCAATAATTGTTGCATTGATATTTTATAATACTGTTGTTTCAATAATTGTCACTACACAGTATTTTTCATTAGCAGAGCAATAATTCATATTATCTAAATAATATTATTAGATAACATTATTGACAATGTCTAGAAAGTTCTGTCTAAGGAGAGGTTTGGTCACCTAATTGCGCGCCAGTAAGGAGAAATCCTTATTGGAAAGCCCCCTCTTTCCTGGGAACTGCCTGGTTGTCAGTATTGTGATTCGTTAATATTACTTGTGAATAATTAATTATTGATTTATATGATGAGAAAAATATTCATTTTACGTGGATATAGATGGAGAAAATTTTTAAAATGACAATTGTTAAAAATCGATATTTTATCTTTTCTGATAAAATAATATTTTATTATATTATTATAATATAATAATGATGATATTTTTACAATGAATGTGGGATATATGAGTATATGAGGAAAAAAAGTATTTTTGTTGTAAAAGTTGTTTAAAACATGTTAAACATGTCTGTGGACGGCCCATTTCTTGACTGAAATTTGATTATAGCCTGTAAAATCGCCCGTTTATGAATTTCGGTCAATTTTTGTTTAGAATTTAGAAAAACTTTCTTCTGCAAAGTTGTAGAGAATTGAATTTTCTATAAAAAGTTGGGAGACTCGAATTTTCTGATAAAAGAGCTATTTATTATGAATTATTGAAGTTTAAAAATTCCAGAATAATTAATTTTTGGAAGTTTTAATTATTTTAATTAAGAAAAATATTTTTTACATTTTGTGGGCATCATTAACATGTGATAGGGGCTGAATTCAGTTGGCAAAGGAGTGCGTAGGAAATTTTGATATATATATATATATATATTAATATTATATTAAATTTTCTGCTTCGGTGCTCTAAGCATTTTCTATAAATAGGGTGCTTAGGTTAGAATTGAAAATCACACCAGAAATTACAGATTTCTCTCTCTTTCTCTCTCCATATATCGAGCGTATTTTGTGTGTATTTTTATACTTTGAGTGTTGCTATACGGTGCAAATTCTTTTAGCACTATATCTGATATTCCAACTAGAAGTACTATCCTTTTGAGGTAAGGGATGTTATTTTCTTCTTAAATGATATTATTTTTTCAATATCATTATACCGAAATATTGGTTGGAACTTTTTATCAAATTTGAAACTTTTTCATATCGGGGTTACTATTCATGAGTTACTATTCACGAGTTACTATTCATGAGTTACTATTCACGAGTTACTATTCATGAGTACTATTCACAAAGCATGATGATATTTTTTGTGAAGTTTCTATCTTTTAGTGTCGGAGTTACTATTCATGTATACGGCGCTATTCACGAATACGACACTATTTACAGAAAAATTTAATTTTCTTTTCCGTGTCCAAGATTGTCTGTTATAGTTCATATCTTTGATTGAATCTATGTTTTGGTCTTAAATCTTGAATTTTACTCCACTCTGGTTATTTATGAAGTATTTTTGAACTTGGATTGTTTAAAGTACGAATCCTTAATATTTGTTCTTTTGTTTCACTGGATTCGTTTTCTTTAAAATATTTTTCATCATCCTCAGTCCTAAATGATGATATAACTGAATATCTTTGGCCTGTAGTGCAAAGATGAATGATTTTCTGATGAATATCTTTGGCCCGTAGTGCAAAGATGAATAGGTGTTGAGATGAACATGACCAACTGATGAATATCTTTGGCCTGTAGTGCAAAGATGAATATTTGAATCAAGATGTATATTGATTGATGTTACAGGGATTAAATATTGATGATGGACTTTTAAATTCATAGATGATAGTAGATTTCATTCTCTACTTAACTTTTCTAATGAATTATTATTTCCGCTGCGAATATTGATTTAAAACTTATTGTCTATTGTATTCTATTAGATTTTTTCCTGTTGAAGACTAACGATAATTTGTTCTATATTATCTTAGTCATAATATTCTTTACTGGGCTAGTTGAGCTCACCCTTTTCCTTTTTGTTCTATTTTTCTTCTCAAGAGGCGAGAATGTAGCGATTACTAGTCGGGGTATGGAATGATGGTTCTAGAAGTTGTTTTAGTAGTCCTCACCATTTTTATAAAATTATGTATCAATAATTGTAATGAGGACTTATTTGGGTGTGGATATTTTCTAGAAGACAATATTTGTATTTAAACTCACAGTTTAAGTGTTATCGTATTTTGCACGACAATTGTATTAATAAAGTTGTAGTTGTTTCCATACCATGTATTTGGCGACTCGGAATAAGTTGGGTGGAATGGACCTATTTTGGGGGCGTCACATAAGCTGCATTTGAACCCGACCAAGTATACCTTCGTATTGGGATTTGGAAAGTTTCTGGAGTATCTGGTCAGGAAAAGGGGAATCGAAGCGAACCCGGAGAAGATTCAGGTGGTCTTGGATATGAAATCCCCTAAGTCTTACAAGGATGTTCTGATGTTTACAGGTCGAATTGCTGCCCTTCAGAGGTTTGTGTCGAAATCAACAAAGAGATGCTTGCCATTCTTTGATACTTTGAAGGGGCCAAAAAACGAGAAGAGTTTTCAGTGGACTTCGAAGTGCTAAGATGCGTTCCAAGAGATCAAAAAATATTTATCCTCGGCACCATTGTTGATGAAGCCGATCCCTTCGGAACCTCTGTATTTATATTTGGTTCCAAGATCGATGGCAGTGGGTGCGACAATAGTATGGGACAAAGGAGGAAAGTAGTTCCCAGTATATTATGTCAGCCACGTTCTTCGAGATGCAGAAACCCGAAACCCGAACCTAGAAAAATTCGCCTACGCCTTAATCATTGCAAGTAGGAAGCTTAGGCATTATTTTCAGGGTCGGTTGGTGGTGGTATATACAGATCAGCCGTTAAAGAAGGTACAACATAGGCCGAAAGTCTCGGGTCGTCTTGCTTCATGGGCGATGGAATTGACTCAGTTCTCTTTGGAATACCTTCCCCGAACGGCAATCAAAGGACATGCTTTGGCAGACTTCATAGTAGAATATTCATTCACAGAACTGGATGAGGGGTCGGTTACTGAAACACAACAAGCGCAAACGTCGTGGACTCTCTATGTGGATGGGTCAGCAACTTTGGACATCAGCGGAGCAGGGGTTATTCTGACAAGTCCCGAAGGGTTCACAATCCAATAAGCTATTCAGTTTCAGTTCAAAGCTGTTAGGTTTGTAATATTCATGAATGCAATCAAATTGCACAAAATAAGCGAAAACGCGGAAAATCAGAGTTTTAAAATTTTACAAACCATATACCCGGATCATCCTTTATGCACAATTATTAATTAAACGAAAAAGAAAGAACAAGAATCATACCCTTGAAGATCCGAGCTTCCTCAGGTACAAGTTCACCTCCAATCCTTTTCGCGTTCAACTTGAATCCACCGGGTTTGGTTCCTTCCTTTGATCAACGTTAGCCACCCAAGTGTTTAGCCTCTAGAGGTGATCCACCAAGGAAGAAGAAAGATTCAAGAAGATGAGTATTTGGCAAAACTCTAATTTTTCTATCTCTCATAGAAAAGGAGCGTACTCTCCAACAATTGGAATTACGTCTGTTGTGAAAAAGTCAACAACAACTCTCTATCACCCATAATAAGACTCCTCTTATTTATAGATGTGGACAACCTTCCTTAACAATTAAGGAATTGAACTTTATTTTAATTAATTAAACTTCTTTAATTAATTAGGCTCCTAATCTTATTAGAAATAATTAATTAAACTTTTAATTAATTAGTCTCCTAATCTTATTAGGAATAAATGAGAGTATTTTTATTAATTAATTCCCAAAATCCTTTAGAAATTAAATAATAATAATAATAGTAATAATAATAATAAGACTCCTCTTATTAATTTATATTTAATATTTCTAAAATATTAAATAATAAATATTAATCTATTTAATTTATTCTATCACTATAGATTAAATTAAATATACTTAATTTATTATTACGATTATGTCATTAATTTCTTAAATAATTATTCTTCCTTTTATGGTGTGACCCTTTAGGTTCTCCATATTAAACCGGTTGTGAATAAATCAATTAGAACAATTCTAATCTTATTTAAATAAATAAATTAAAATATTAATTTATTTAAATAAATAATATTTATTCTACATTAGGGATAAGCCTTCCTAGCGATCAACGACTTTCCAGATAATATAGATTTCAACATTAATCATAAAAGAACCTTTGAGTAAATAGTTACCGTACAATTCAATCATTCCACCATACAATATCCCAATTAAATATAAGATATGAAATTACTGCCAAATCTTATTTTATTTAATTATATGTATTTCGACTCTTAAATACACAACTCCAAATAATGCAAATTAAAAACTCCTTTCTAATTTCATTCTGCCTTGGCCAAGGACTACTGGGTTGTCATTTATCGAATCAGATAGGACATTTCTCTTCTTTTTTTAGAAGCGGTAGGTTCTTTATTGATCATACATTATCTCCATGTACAATTTATTATACCCAAGTATACCCTTTGATATACCCTAAGGGTCTTAAGGAATAAGTCAAAGTATAACTCAACATACACAAGATACTATGATGATCTCAAGTCCAAGGATCACTTGTACTACTATCACTACAGGAATTCCTATTGACAGGCAAGTAAAACTCAATTAGGTATTCCTTAGCGAGCCACGTTCAGTGAACTTATTCTCTAATAAGCACCTACATACTTTCTTTAGTATCTCCACACAAATGATCATGAGATCAATCATCCTCATCTAATGAGTAAGCAACGTATGTACCAATCTATCCGGATTCACTAATCTCCAATTCAGTAATCCAATGATTGGGAACTATTTTAGTTTTAAGTTTTTTAAGAATTTAGATCTCATTAGAATGATCATCATCATTATTCTGAAAGCATTGCTTAAAACTATGTGTTTATCACATATTATAAAATAACATTATGTAGATAATTAAAAGCCTTTAATAAATTAATACTTTTTATTAATAAATGAATAAGATTGTTACAAAGTATATGCTTTATCATCAAACATGATTGGCTTGTGTGCATACTACTTTTAATCTCCCACTTGTACTAAAGTCAATCGCCATGGTATCTCATACCCTTCTTCTCTAAGTGACGATTATCCTGCTGTTAGATAAGCTTTAGTTAATGGATATGTAATGTTGTTCTTGAGAGTCCACTATCTCTATAGTGATTTTCCATCTTTCAATGATTCTTATAATCAAATAAAAGTGCCACAACACATGTTTAGATCCAAGATGAGACTTAGAAACTATTCCTAGTTTTGTAATGAACTTTTCATCCAAACAATCAACTTGCAGCTTCATTTATAGCTATATTACTTTGTCTTTATCACTTAACCAGCAACTCTTTGCTATTTGAAACCTTTCCAATTCACTACACAGTGATCTTCTCCAGAATATGACCGATCATCATCAGGTCTCGTATATTTCATTGCATACATGATAGTCACTCATTCGATGTCTCTTTTATGAGTCTATGTGGACTATTAAGAGAGATACACTCCAGGGCTCATTAAGATGAGACATCCCACGAAGTTTGCCATGCTAAACGACTTTAGCATCAAATGAATATACGTTCCTTGGGTTAAGTCGACTATCCTATTTAATCTATCTATATAGATTTGTACCCCCAATTAAGATTCTCTTCCCATATCATTCATCGAGAAATATTTCGACAACTTTATCGTTACTGATTTTAGCATTAGAATGTCATTCCTTATCCGTATTATATCAAGATATAATATTAGGAATGTCACGGCCCTCCCACTGACCCTTTTGTACACACTAGGTTCATTCTTATTTGTGATAAAATCAAACTCTTTTGATTTGTTTCATCAAAACGAATGTTCCATTTTTGAGAAACTTGCTTCAATTCATTTCTCTGAGTGTCTACAACTATTCTCTCATCGTATGTAACTAGATCATCATCTTCTATGATGCGCACCTCATCATCATCATCCATGATGAATCCATACTTCCCAGGTATCTTCGATACTATTTTAGATTTACGATTCGGTTGTGGTACAATTGGTCTATCTACAGGTTCCTCTTATTTGATTTATAGTGCTTTGTGGTTCTTGAACTCCTCAAGATTCTATTATCCACCCACTAGCCCCTTCAATGATAAACACCTTTATCATAGAAGGCAGCGTGTTTCGCAATAAACACCTTTTTCTAAGTAGGATTATAGAACATATATCCTAAACTTACTTTAGGATGTCCCACAAATCTGTACTTGTCACATCTTGTCCCAAACTTATCCTTTGAAACCTTTTTCACATAATCTGGACAACTCCTTATCTTAACATACTTAAGATTAGGAATCCTCCTTGTCCATAACTCTTATAGAGTCTTGGGGTCGGATTTTGTGGTTACCTTTTTCGTAGATATACATCCATTTCTAGAACATTATCCCAGAAGGATACTAGAATGTCGGTAAAATCATTATAGATCGTACCATGTCCAACAAGGTATGATTTTTCCTTTCAGATACATCAATCAATTATTGCATATCAGGAGGCGTCCATTTTGAGAAAATCATTTGAGATAATCTAGAAACTTATTGCACAAGTATTTATTCCTTGATCTAATCAAAGAATCTTAATACTTTGCCAATTTGTTTCACTTATGAATTCTTTGAACCTTTCAAATAATTCACACTTGTATTTTAATAAATACACACATTCAATTTTTTGAATGATCATCTCCTTTTCTTATACTAGTTTGTTCAATTTGCAAAATATATTTTTACGTAAGTCAAGTACACAAAATCAATTAAGTAATATTTCAGTTCTATACAAAAAATTATTATTATAAATAGAACAACAATTATTCTTAATTATAATACCAAAGATTTTATTGTCCAACAATAAAATAGAAATAATGTTTCTAACGCGAACTGGAATACAATAACAACTTATTGACTTAATAGATTTGCTCGTAGACAATGCTAAACTATAAGTTTCTATGGCTAATGCAGCAACCTTTGCTTCATTTCCCACACATAAGATTACTTATCTTTGTTTAGCTTTCTACTTCTGCTTGGTCTCTTTATAAATCTATATTTATGATAACCAAAGTTGGTATCCAATACCCAAGTAGAATCTTGACTTATAAAAAAATTTATTTTAAATCATGAACAAATTTGTATTTTTAACCAAAACTTCACTAAGCTTCTTTGGTTAGCCTCTGTAAGATGCTTCTCGCAGCTTCTTTCCAGTGTCCAGGCTTATTGCAGTGGAAGCAAACTCCTTTGCTATCCGTACCAGTTTTGTTCTTATTATCCTTTGTTTTTGCCTTTCTATTTACCTTCTTTGAATCGTTCTTCTTTTCAGAAGATCCTTTGGCCCCTACCAGTAAGACATGGTCTTTCTTGGTTGGAAAGTGACTCTCAACATTTTTCAACATGTTAAGCAAATCAGCGAGGCTGGTATTTAGCTTGTTCATATGAAAAATTCACAACAATTATGAAAAGAATCCGGGAGTGAGTGCAAGATCAAATCTTGGCTCAACTCTCCATCCATGACAAAACCTATTGTCCTAATTATTTAATCAAATTGATCATGTTTAGGACTTTTGTCTTTACTATAGTGTCATCGATCATTCTAGATCGGAAGAGCTCCTTAGATATCTGATATTTATCAGTCCTACTTTCCTCACCATCAACTACTTGTTGTGCAGGAATATAGTAAGAGCATCCATAGTTTCATGCTGACGCTGACGCTGAAGCTCGTTACTCATGAATGCGAGCATGATGCATTGAGCCAACTGTGCATTATCTTGCCACTTTCTAGAAGTAGCAATTTCTTCCTCAAAGGCATTGTCTGTAACCATTGCAGGGATAGGCGTACTAAGGACATAAGATAACTTTTCAGCCATGAGAACTATTCTCAAATTTCTTAACCAACCCTTTTAATTCGGTCCGATTAAATATCATCTAATATGCTTCGCAGTGATAGTAATTTAGATATTGTAAAATTCTGTAAATGAATTTGTAAGTAACAATATTTTAACATACATTCTTTTATTAATTACTAAAATAAATTAGGCCTTGTTTTAAATTGGTATCTCCCACTATTTTCATCAAACAATATTATCCTCACTTATATAGTTAGGCAAAATCTAATTAAAGATTTGCTAGTGAGAATAAAGATCCCATTTCAAATGTATATTGCCTTGTGGTGACACAACAAACTATATATAAATAAATAGGTAGACAACTCTTGTCAATTACATCAACTATGCAACTCCTTGTATCTTGCCTCTTAGATTATTTTGATCAAGTGGTGGCACATCCGAATCAAAATTATCCAAGTTAAGTCCAACCTAGTACTCAATATATTCAAAAAAGAAAAATATTATCCTTGTGGTGACACAACAAAATAACATTGTTTAATTTTCTTTATAAGCATCAAATGTGATAAAATTAATATCTTAAAGAATTAAGATAAGTCTTGTGGTGACACAACAAACTTATAATAATTAATTGATACTCTATTATTTTTATCATGCTGGAAGGCGATGTTCGATATTCCAAATATCTTTGAACGCTTAGGACTTAATATAAAAATTTGAGGGGTTTGCATGTAATTAATTTGTCTCATCTTGTTTAGCGCGCATGCACATATATATATAAAATACGCGTCATATTAATGAACATGCGAAGTATGTTTGCATAATATATATATATATATATATATATATATATATATATATATATATATATATATATATATATATATATATATATAGTATTAGCATGCACATATAGAATACTATATTCTACCTGGATTGATTATGGACTTTTATTTTAGTTTGGTTCACTAGAGCCACCAAGTGAACCAAAAGGTCAAACCCTAAGGGTGTAAGAATTAATATTTAAATATAACAATTACATTTAAACCCGGGCTCCATTACAAACGGGTCTTCAAGCGCTCCTTGTTCCTTGATCTCCAATTCTTCAAAATTAATTGTAACTATTCCTATTACAAAACTATTTAAAATAAATAAAAACCTTGATCAGCAGTCAAGGGGAAGTACATAGGAGGAAGATATAATTTATATTAAGAAAAAACTAGAGAAGACGAGGTACGCAGACTCCATTTAATAAAACCCATACATTCACGCATCCAACTAAAATAAAATCTAATCACATTGGTCAATAGTCCATAATCAAATCCATTTATTATCATACACATCATCATATGCATCAATAAATAACATTCATATCATGAATAATAAACATTCAATATATATATATATATATATATATATATATATATATATATATATATATATATATCATTTAATGGGCAAATTTAGTTAGTATAAAATCTAATTTTGAATCAAAATAAACTCCTTTATTTTAATTCAAATTTAAATCAAAATAAACCTCTTTTATTTTAATTTATCCAGTTTTGAATAAAATAAATTATTTTATTTTAATCAAATTCTTTAATCAAAATAAACTCCTTTATTTTAATTATGGAATCCAATTCCAAGTAAAAAAAATAAAACTCCTTTATTTAAGGAAACACGGATTCTCTTTCCTATTCATAAATAAACTCTTTTATTTTGAATAATATGAAATCTTATTCCATATCTAAATAAACTCCTTTATTTAAGGAAACATGGATTCACTTTCCTATTCACAAATAAACTCCTTTATTTTAAAAAATATAGAATCCAATTTCAACTCCAATTAGTTATCATGGAATCCAATTCCAACTCTAATTAGTTAGTATGAAATTCTAATTTTAAATTAAAATAAACTTTTTTATTTTAATATTAAAATAAACCTTTTATTTTAAGATTTGTAATATTTATGAACGCAATCAAATTGCACAAAATAAGCGAAAACGCGGAAAATCAGAGTTTTAAAATTTTACAAACCATATACCCGGATCATCCTTTATGCACAATTATTAATTAAACGAAAAAGAAAGAACAAGAATCATACCCTTGAAGATCCAAGCTTCCTCAGGTACAAGTTTACCTCCAATCCTTTTCGCGTTCAACTTGAATCTACCGGGTTTGGTTCCTTCCTTTGATCAACGTTAGCCACCCAAGTGTTTGGCCTCTAGAGGTGATCCACCAAGGAAGAAGAAAGATTCAAGAAGATGGGTATTTGGTAAAATCCTAGTTTTTCTATCTCTCATAGAAAACGAGCGTACTCTCCAACAATTGAAATTACATCTGTTGTGAAAAAGTCAACAACAACTCTCTATCACCCATAATAAGACTCCTTTTATTTATAGATGTGGGTAACCCTCCTTAACAATTAAGGAATTGGACTTTATTTTAATTAATTAAACTCCTTTAATTAATTAGGCTCCAAATCTTATTAGGAATAATTAATTAAACTTTTAATTAATTAGCCTCCTAATCTTATTAGGAATAAATGAGAGTAATTTTATTAATTAATTCCCAAAATCCTTTAGGAATTAAATAATAATAATAATAATAATAATAATAATAATAATAATAATAATAATAATAATAATAATAATAATAATAATAAGACTCCTCTTATTAATTTATATTTAATATTTCTAAAATATTAAATAATAAATATTATGCTATTTAATTTATTTTATCACCATAGATTAAAATTAAATATACTTAATTTATTATTACAATTATACCATTAACTTCTTAAATAATTATTCTTCCTTTTATGGTGTGACCCTTTAGGTTCTCCATATTAAATCGATTGTGAATAAATCAATTAGAACAATTCTAATCTTTTTTAAATAAATAAATTAAAATATTTATTTATTTAAATAAATAATATTTATTCTACAATAGGGAAAAGCCTCCCTAGGGATCAACGACTTTCTAGATAATATAGATTTCAACATTAATCATAAAAGAACCTTTGAGTAAATAGTTACCGTACAATTTAATCCTTCCACCATACAATGTCCCAGTTAAATATAAGACATGGAATTACTGTCAAGTCTTATTTTATTTAATTATATGTATTTCGACTCTTAAATACACAGCTCCAAATAATGCAAATTAAAAACTCCTTTCTAATTTCATTCTGCCTTGGCCAAGGACTACTGGGTTGCCATTTATCGAATCACATAGGACATTTCTCTTCTTTTACTAGAAGCCTTAGATTCTTTATTGATCATACATTATCTCCATGTACAACTTATTATACCCAAGTATACCATTTGATATACCCTAAGGGTCTTAAGGAATAAGTCAAAGTATAACTCATCATACACAAGATACTATGATGATCTCAAGTCCAAGGATCACTTGTACTACTATCACTACAGGAATTTCTATTGACAGGCAAGTAAAACTCCATTAGGTATTCCTTAGCGAGCCACGTTCAGTGAACTTATTCTCTAATAAGCACCTACATACTTGCTTTAGTGTCTCTACACAAATGATCATGAGATCAATCATCCTCATCCAATGAGCAAGCAACGTATGTACTAATCTATCCGGATTCACTAATCCCTAATTTAGTAATCCAATGATTGGGAACTATTTTAGTTTTAAGCTTTTTAAGAATTTAGATCTCATTAGAATGATCATCATCATTATTCTAAAAGCATTGCTTAAAACCATGTGTTTATCACATATTATAAAACAACACTATGTAGATAATTAAAAGCCTTTAATAAATTAATACTTTTTATTAATAAATGAATAAGATTGTTACAAAATATATGCTTTATCATCAAACATGATTGGCTTGTGTGTATACTACTTTCAAAAGCCACAAACAACGAAGCCGAATATGATGCCATTCTAGTTGGACTTCGGTTGGGTCGAAGCTTGGAGGTTCAGAAGTTAGTTATGTACAGCTATTATCAACTGGTCGTCAAGCAGATATCGAGGGAATATGAGGCTCGGGGGGCAAGAATGACAAGATACCTAGCCGAGGTAAAGGACAAACTCACATACTTCACTTCGCATAGCTGTCAAGGGGTTAATCGGTTAGACAATACGGTAGCAGATGCCTTGGCCCGATTGGTAACAACCGAAGCGAGTTCCTTAAACGGTTCGGTATATCTAGAAGTGTTAGAACACCCTAGCATCCTGAAGGTGGATGTCTTAGCTTTGGATCGGCTGGACTGTTGGCTCACCCCATACATCTCATACCTAGCAGATGGGGTCCTACCTTTAGATCGTATATACGCGAAAAAGATCAAGCACAAGAGCTCAAACTTCATCCTTGTTGACGGAGATTTATACCGAAGGGCTTTTGGTTCTCCATTCCTCAAGTGTTTGACACCATCGGAAGCAGAGTATACACTTCGGGAAGTGCATGAAGGGAGTTATGGAGATCACATGGGGGCCAAATCATTGGCATGCAAAATTTTGAGGCATGGATACTATTGGCCGACCATCTTTCAAGAAGCCAAATATTTCGTCCAAAAATGTTCTAATGTCAGCTTAATAGTTCCATCCCTTACCAGCCCCCCGAAGAGTTATATTCGGTTTTAGCCCATATTCCATTTGCTATATGGGGGATCGACATCTTGGGCCACTGCCGAGAGCCAAGGGGCAAGTCAGTTTCGTGATCGTAGCCATTGACTATATGATTAAGTGGGTTGAAGCTAAACCTCTACAAAAGATCACCGAACAAGAATGTCTCAAAATTTTCAAAGAAGCTGTTGTTTATCGGTTCAGCATCCCGATGGCTTTGGTCTCAAATAACGGTAGACAATTCGTGGGGTCAAAGTTTGACGCTTTTTTGAAGGAGTTGGGGATTCAATACAGAAAGACTTCAGTTGCTCACCCTCAGTCGAATGGTCAAGTAGAAGTCACCAATCGAACTCTACTCAACGATATTAAGAGAAGATTGGATGAATTGAAGGGTCGGTGGCCTGAGGAATTGCTCAGTGTTTTGTGGGCCTACCGGACAACTCCGAGGACAACAATTGGGGATTCACCGTTCAGATTGGCCTACGGAACCGATGCACTCATACCTATTGAGATCGGGTCTCCTACACTTCGGGTCAGTCAGTACAAAGAGTTATATAATGATGACGGCCTAAGACTAAATCTGGATCTTCTGGAGGAGGTTTGGGAATCAGCTCTGGTACGACTAGCTATTTATCAGAAGCGTACTGCCCGACACTATAACCAGAAGGTCAAACAAAGAAAATATTATCGGTAAAAGTTATGATATTGTTTCCTTTACTTATGTAATTTATGCTATTTATCAATGAAACAAATAAGAATTTCTCTTTGGGAAAATTTGGTGCTTCATTTATATTCATAAGCTTTTACAAATCTGATCAGACAAGCTTCGAATATAAACTGATCAGAAAGTTAGAAATAACATAACTGATCGGTAAAAATCACGAGCAAAACTGATCGAGAAGATTACAGACAAAGAAAAATTTTGATCTTCATTTATATCCACAAGTTTTTACACAACCCGATCAGATAAGCTTCGAATAAAACCGATCAAAAAGTTAGAAACAACATAACTGATCGGTAAAGTTTCAAGCATAACTGATCGAGGAAGTTACAAACAAAGGAATGAAAAAATATTACAAAATTACAAGTAAAAAAAAATCTAAAAGAAGCTATTCTTTAGGATCCTCATCCTCGGCTTCGAATTCTTAGTCAGAAGAATCAAGGACGGCATCATCGAGCCCAACAGCCTTCATCTTTGCCCGAGCCTTCTCCCGATAAGCTTCATGTCCTTCAGCGAACTGAGCCATGATCTTCTCAGTCAGGGCAGAGATTCTTCGTACTCTTCGATCGCACGCTGTTGGACTTCGGCACGTTCTTCCTTAAAGGTGATGTTTCCTGAATCAAGTGCATCATTTTATTGTGCATCTCGGTAAACTTGTCCCCAAGGGCATGAATGGCCTTCTCTCGATCCTTGTTTTCTTCTAACAAAATCTCTTTCTCCAGGATGAGCTTCTTGGCATGACCATCAAGACCGACGAACTCCTGTTGTAGAAGGGAATATTGCTCCTTGAGTTCATCAGTCTGACGTTCAGCCCTAGTCACCTTATTTTGGGTATCGGTGTGAAGATCCCTTTCCTTCTTCAAATCTGACTTCAAACCCCAAACCTTAGCTCCAAGCAGTTCAACATCGGTCCTCATTTGAGCCTCCCTTTTAGTGGCACGGGCCAGAGGCGGGATGGCTCGAGAAGGATAGCATTGGCTTGGAAAATAGTCAAAGATGACATCAGCTAGGAAAAATAGAGGATCAATGAAGTGAAAAGCTTTAAGGTTTCCGTATTTACCTGGCACTGGGCCTTGAGGTAGGCCACTAGGTATTCTTCGAAAGAATATCCCTTAAACCGCTCATTATCTCCAGATAGTTTAAAGTGCTCGAGTTGGGCAAAGGATAACACTTCTGAAGGACTCCTCGGCCAAAAGGTTGTCGGCATTCCTTGCGAAGAGCTTGTCTCCATTGTCGGTTTGGATGTGGGCGTCAAGATTGAGGGAGGGTTGGCCTCCACGATCTGTAAATCTGGATCCTCTTCCAGATGTGGCTTTTTGGATCAAGGTTCGAGAGGAACCCCTTCGGTTTCCTCCAAATCCTCGATCGCATCAACTGGAGGAGGCGGTAGAAGAATCGGTTTCGGAAGGGCTGAAGAAGATACCTTGGGGGGAACCATGGAGGAAGACTTCTTCTTATTTTTCTTTAATAAGGCCATCTTCTCAGCCAACCCATCTTCAAAACATTTTTGGTGGGAGGTTCAGTTTTGGAGATTGAAGGAGCCGGACCCGATACAGAACTGGTTGAGAGCTCGGCAATCGGGATGGTCTCTTCATCGGGGGAATCGTCTGTAGCTAGAGGACGGATGGGTTCAGCGATGATAGGGAGGGGCACTAAGGATTCGTCCACTACTACAAAACAGTAAATAGATAACGCGTAAAAAATGTTGTGGTTTCAATCAGAAAAACGTTGTAGTTAGACACATTATACAACGCTTTTTAAGAAAAAAATGTTGTAGATTTATTTTTCATTAATTATTAGATGCTTGAAAACGTTGTAGATGGTATGCTTCCATAACATTTTCTGGCTTAAAATATTGTAGTTTAATATATCAAACAACGTTTAAACATATTATACAACATTTTTAAAATGTTGTAGATTGACTTGAAAAAGAAAAAAAAGGAAAAAAAGAGTTATGGTTCACCTATATTACCAGTGCACCTGTAATCTGCTAATGCCATGATATATAGCTAAAAGGTCTAAATTCTCATTTAAATTTAAAGCCAAACTATATTAACCATTCAAAATACATCCCAATAATACCATTCGTTTACAGTTTCAAATTACTACATCCACAAAATATATACCAAACTATCCATATATACATCTCAAATTCACTTTTCAATATAAATTACAACTATATTGAATTGTGAATTTGATTACATCTACAAAATAAACCAAAGTATCCATAAAATTAAGTTACTACCTAAGCATGTGCAAAAAACCCTAGGTTCTCACAAAATAAATAAGGCCTCCCTCTCACATTATTTTTCAAGGATTCCCAAGTGGATGATGAAAAATCCCAACTAGAAATTCGACTGCAAATGCAATAGGAGCAAGTCCTAGACGTGTAACTGTGCACTGCTGGTCCAAAGTGCGGTTGGATGTTGACTGCACGAAGAACATAGTAAGCAATGGTATTATAAAATTAGACAATTTTAATATTTAAATTGATTTCCACCTGGGGACAAAAAAAAAGCATTAGTCTGCTTGCCCTTGAGGGTTGTGAGCTTTGACACTCGTCCTGCATTGGTCCCACTCCGCATAGAGTAAAAGCTTATATCAGGCCTTGGGTTATCGCCATGAATAACAGCAAATCTGTGTCCCTTTGGCTCCCAAGCAAATACAATAATCTTATCATTCTTGTTCTCAAGCTCCAAAACCTCAATGGGTATGTTCCTCTCTTTGATTCTGAAGAGCTCAAAACTAGTGTAAGTGCTTTTCTTAGTTTTCATATATCTGTCAACCTTAACAACAAGATAATCCCTGTTGCTTTGCCAATACATTTTATAATCATTAACACTGAAGAGATTCTTCTGCCTTAACTCTTCTTTGCCCGGGATTTGGATTAGACTCACCTACAAAAGGAAATCAACATTGAAATCACACTGCAATAGAACACAGACGATTGGTGAAGTAAATCATCAAGATGAACATTTATACTTACTCTTGCAGGTTGGTTCCCACCACCAAGATCAGGAACAAAGAGAGCAAAGATGGGATCAGTAGGTGACCAGCTAAAGTCCATCACATTTTCAACCTTAATTGATTTTTTGTCAATAAGAGCAAATGTCTTAGTTTCATAAACAGAAATGACATTTTTGCCAATTCTAGCGAAGTACTTATCATCTTTTCCACCACCCCATCTGCAAAATAACAAATTTCTCGTCCATTATACATATTTACAATGCCAGAATCAAGAATGCATGTAAATTAATAGCAGAACTTATTGAATACCTGAAACAGGCCAAGAGACCTCAGCAAAACCTCCAGTTCCCCCAACGGCAAACTCATCTGCTCTTCCTTTGAAATCTCTCATTACTTTTCCAGTTCTCACGTCAAATATATTTAGTACAACCCTCTAGAATGGAACTCAAATTAAAAGACGTCTCCAAGGAAGTAATAAATTAACATATATACAATGGTGGCATAGTAGAAAATCTTACATGAGTATAACGAGGATTGCTTGGCTCATGGCTGCTGTAAGTCACCAAAAATCTCTCACCAGGAGAAAAATCAATCAATTTTACCTTCAGTAAATTAATTCATGTCAATATTATAATAACAAATGTATAATTTAACATAAAATTATAAACATGAGCAAAAAGTAACCTGCGGATGAGCATAACGCATAAGACAATTAAAGGTAAAAGCCCCACCCCAAACAGTAGCTCACTGCCTATGAACTGTGGCAAAGTAGGTCCCTAAAGTGGACCACTGCACAAAACTTTCAGTCCAGTACTGCATAGAAATACAAAATCATCAACATTAAGCAATAAAGTTGCAAGAAAGCAAAAGAACAATCAGTAATAGCAAGGAACAATAATTAATCGTAAGGAACAATACAATATTACCTCCAAATGAGCACCAAAGAAAGTTCTATTATGATCTATGCAGAACTTCCAGAGCTACATAGTATGCACTCCCTACAATATCATTCAGCCTTTCATCTGCACAAACCTACCAACTGAGAGCTCAAAAGAGCCCCCAGCTCAGCCCAACTCAGCCGCTGCTGTTGCTGTAACATGCCGCTGCCACTAGCAACAGCTATTCCCCTCCTATTCAGATAGGATGTGCCACTAACACTTTATGTCAATCCTGTTCAGGTAGGATGTGCCACTAGCACTTTATCTCCTCTTGTCCCGTCTAAAAGAAACAAGTACATAGATTAAAATAACATTAAAACAGGATAAAAAATAACATTGTAAGGCATAACCTACAACAATATTTAGCAGCCAAGGCATTTCGAATTTCAAGAGAGATGGGCAGTTCCCCCACCTCCCCATATGTATTATAAAATAAGGTTGGCTGCTAACTATCACATATGCATTATACAATACCTGTTGTCATTCCAAAGGCAAAATAACATGGTTGCAATGACCAATATATTCATTACCAAAGAAAATTGCTTACTTCCAACATTGTGCAGTCACAATCACAAAAAAGTTTATATAACTTTTTCACTTGCTCCATCGATGCCTTCTTGTCAGCCACTTGGGGAGCCAAACCATCTACAACCTTGGCAGCATCATCATCTGTAATTCCTTTAAAAACATTAATAGGTGCCTGAACAAAACAAATGGTGAATTGATTATGCAAATCTATGACAATATAGCAGGAAAAATAAGGTACCAAGCTGAAAGACAGAAAGACAGAAAGACAACCTTTATTATCATGTCTGGAAATTTCTCTACAAGGTCTTCAATGCTTGTCCCTCCTTTTCGACAGGCAATTATAAGCTGGACAACAAAAAATGCCACAAAAAAGGATAAAAAACAGAAAAAAAGAGAGTGACTTTAACCAACATGATCAGCTTCACATGAAAAATAAATCACGTACACAAACATGGAGTTAGTAAATAAGGTCTACACTACGAATTCCAATAGTTTCAAACTGTATGTGGCCTAATAAGAAACATAAAACATCACTAAATGCATAAAAACGGTAGATACTTCACAGCATGAGTACATGGGAAAATACATTATCCACATAAATTTGGCAACTTACAGGGCCAGCAGTAGTACGATCAAGAGTGATGGCAAAGTACATCTCATTCACAAGTGAGAACACTAGTTCTGATTATTTTGAAATAAAGAGAGAACACTAGTTCTAAATGAATAGATACCAACTGAAAATAGAAGAAAAAAAAAATAAAAGCCTGCCGCACTAGTTCTAATTATTTTGAAATAAAGAGAGTAGTACCAGCTGTCTCTTCAACCACAGCAGCCTTAACAATGTGAACTCCACCCTGAAAACCATTTTTGAAAGTTCCCAGGCCCCTTCCACCAGCAAGGATTTGACTTTTAACAACCAACTGCACCATAAACAAAGTCAATATTATTCCTCGTCTACCCCTCTGATTGCCACAACATAAAAATATATTTTATTATCAGGTTTACATAATTTATTAGGACATAATACTCCAAACATCTCAACCTAACACAAAAACTCATCCAGTTGAGGTAAATTTTAAAATAAAAACTATTTGCAACTACTCGAATGGATGCAAATATCCAATAAGGTGGTTAAATGATCTCATATTAATTAAACACATATTAATGCCTAAATTAGATTTGAGGAAAAGTTATACCTCATTTTCCTTTGGGAAAACATCCTGTATGACCTTTCTGATTTCCTCAACGGAGGAAACAACAATACATGGGGGAACATTTATTCAATGTTTTGCCATCAATTCAGCTGCCTGATTTCATAACAAACTAATTAAGAAACACTCCAGATCTCTTATTTTCAAAAATACACACACACACACACACACATATATATATAGGCACTTGTATTGAGTATGGATAGAGATTTAGAGAGAAGTAACCTGATATTCATGGATGTTGAGACGACGGAGCTGGTGTTGCTGCCATTTTTTGGCTACAGAGAGAGACTTAGAAGCGATCTTGTTTAGTAAACCTCTCACCATTTTTGGATCTTCCTTCAACAATCAAATTAGACGAGAAAAGAGATCGAAACGATTTCTACCACATTGGGAGCCACTATCAATCCTTCTTCCCTTTGAACTGGTTGATGACCGATACTAAATGTACGATCCCCCTCTGGTTTTGGCCATTTGAACAGGAGAGAGAAAGTTAATCTGGTTAATAAGCCCTAGTTTTCGTTGTGTGACCATTTAGTAGTAGCGATAGAAAGAAGTGTGAGATGGAAAGAACTGTTTAGGGTTTTTAATTTCAAGTTTTCATTCCGGGTGATTTATTTTAAGCTCCGAGTTTTTGACATAGATAAAATTTTTTTAAAAAAAAAACGTTATCTATTTAAAACCAAAAATTACCCTTATAAATAGATAACGTTTTTTAATATGTATCTACAACGTTTTGTTAAAAAAAACGTTGTGAAAAAAAATACCATAACATTTTGTATAAAAACGTTGTTGTTTAAGCGTTGCTTATTTAGTGTTTTGTACTAGTGGTCAGTCCATTTGGGCTTAAAAATGGTTATTGCAGGATAGACAAAATAGTTAATAAAGAATGCTGGAAGATAACTTAAGACATACAAAATCTTGGAGGGTTATAACTTATGACCATGTTTGTAGAGCCAGGCCTCGTAGGATAAGACCTCCAGACCCCATTCAGTCTTCTGCAGCTTCCTATAAAACTTCTTGAAGGTGTCGGCTCGGTCCTTTGGGAATTTGGACACCTTTGCAATGGGGTAGCCCAGTTCGGCAGGAGTTTGAGATCGGTCCCCCTAATGAAGATCCACTGTGGATTCCACCCTTTGTTGTTGGAAGGGGTCTTCATAAAGGTGGCTAGGCCGGCTACACGGTTTAGTTGCCGAAAGCCAGGCTCCTTCGACTTCCCGACAGTGAACAAGACAAAAAAGAAATCGAGGCCAGGAGTGATCCCAACCTCCTGGCACAAGGTAATAAAGTTGATTAAGTGGATATACGAGTTTGGCACAAGCTGTGCGAACCCGATTCCCACGAAGCAGAGAAAGGAGGAGATGAACTCGTGAAGGGGGAATTAAGCCCTATATTTCATTGCTTAAAGAGGGATAGCAACTCAATCCCCTTCGGGACGCTAGAACATCCTTTCGTTCGGCTCTGGTACCCGAAGCTTGTACTATTGGGGAATGTTAAACAAGATTCGGATGTCAGAAAGTTGAGAAGAGGTGACGGTAGATTTGGTGTTGACATGGGATAAGTCAGTTTCAGAAGCATAAACGCTTCAGATTTTGGACTAAACACTAGCTGTAGTGGTGTTAGTAGGGGCTACCGGTAAATCGACCGGAATCAGATCCCTAGAGGCAATGGTGGTGGTGGGAACAACTGAAAGAGTATGATCAGTGGTAAGAGTGGGTGGAAGGTTGGAATCTTCCATTTGAAGTAAGTTTAAAGTAATAGATGATGGAAATGTGATGATTTAAAGCAGAAAAACGTGAATAAGAAGGAGTTTGGAGAGGTGGATAGTTCACCAGAAATCGCCTTGGTCGGAAGTTCTAAGTAGGAAAATTTGAAATTGTGAAGAGCTGGAAAAGGTGACAGTGATGGGTGGAAGGGGGTTTTTATAATGAGGATGCACGAATCCCAAGGGCAGCTATTTATGGAAGCTGGGGCCTGGTCCTGTGGAGACGTGCAACATTTTAAAAAATAAGGAAAATTCGCTTAGGTTCCCCAGGCAACTCATCATTTCCTGTCATGACTCTTCAAGTTCGTGTCTTTTCAAGTCTCTAATTATAAATATATAATAACAAGAGACTTGGGGACAATGTTCGGGTGCATTTTACCGATCATTATAAGGGCTAAAGGCTTGACTTTAGAAGGGGATGCTGAGCCCATTGGGCCAAAGCCCAATGAATATTGAAGATGTTCAGGTTCGGATATCCGAGCCCTCTGGGCCGGAGTCCGGTTCGGATGCATGATGTTCGGGGTCGGGCATCCGAGTCCATTAGGCCGGAGCCCAGACCAGTTTATGTGGTTTGGTTGAATTGGGCCTATATAGTGGGTTGGCCCTTGTATGGAGTCCGGAGTAATAAGAGCTCTAAATGGTTAAGGATCATAATCCTAACCATATTTGAATAAGGTAACTCCAAAGGTAGTGTTTGGATTGGATCCAACTTGCACCTTTTACGGGGATTGTGTCAAATAATGGTAACTGCCATATTTAGGAGTCCTAATCCTACTCGGAAGTGAACTCTAAGGTAACGGGAATGGCTATAAATACAAGGCTAGACTACAATTAATAGGTAATACATCTTTGAGCACTAAACACTAAAGCCTCCATTGTTAAACCTTGTAAAGGCCTGTACTCATTCTCACACCGAAGCTATCACCCGACGGCACAAGCCGTCAAGCTTCGTGTGTGACCTGTTTCTGTGCAGGATTCAGCGCGTGGATTTCGTGATTGGACGCGCCGGCAAAACTTGGCGTTAACAGTACTTATGAATAGTACCCATATAAATAGTACCTATGAATAGTACTGTATAAATAGTACCTATAAATAATACACATGAATAGTAACGTATGAATAGTACCCCGACATGAAAAGATTAAAATTTAATAAGAAAGTTCAAACCAATATTCCAGTGAAATGTTATTAAATGAAGCGCAAACTATTAAGGATATTCTACTAATTGCAGGGATTATAAAAGTAATACTTATCAAAGTAAGTGTAGATTTAGGAATATAAAATGAAATAATATTACTTACATACTATAGAGTATAGAAGAAAATAATATTTCTTACAAATATTGAACGAAAATAATATCCCTTACGAGTATGAAGAAAATGATATCCCTTTACAATATTATAAAAAAGTAATACCCCTTACCTTAGTAGGAGACTAAATCTTACTGGTATAGCGGATATATTCTTGAGAAAAACTTGCACTATTTGCTACACTCAAAGTATTCTTACACTCAAAAGAAATATGCACAATATTATAGAAGAAGAATTATCTGATTCTGTTGTGATTTTTATTTCTTAACTAAGCATCCTATTTATAGGAGAATGACAGGGCACTATTTAGAAATAATCACGGATGAACAGAAAAAAAATTCACGGGCGGACGATTTCGACGAAAATTAATTTTACTATTCATCATTGTGCAATAAAATATTCTAATAAAACAAAAAATTTATATAAAATATAATATATTTTAATTATAATCTAATAAAATAAATAACTTTATATATAATATCAAAAGTATTCTGTTTTATATAAAAAGTTTTCTATTTTATTACTATTATAATAATAATAAAATAAAACTGAGACAACTTTCTACCGGCGATTTTAAAAAATGAGTAAGTCAAGGTCCATGTAATAAGCCAAACTTTCAACAAATACTTCATGACAAATTCCTATATTTATATCAAAAATTGAATAAATATTTATCAAAAATCACTTATCTTCAATCAACATATTTTTAATCTTTCCACAATTATTCATCATTAATATAATAACTTACAATATTGACAACCAGATCATTCCTAGGAAAGAGGCGGTGTGACACCTCCAAATCTGGGTACTTCATTCCCCTAAGACTTGGTGTTCACTTTCCATACATTCATACTACCTACCCAAATATAATAATATTTAAATCATAAATCATCCCATTAAAGGGTTACATCATTAAATCAAAAAGTTTCCCAGGTTATCTAACTTTTAACATAAATCAAGTGCGCAAATAAAAATAGTTACATCACATCATTTAAATAAAGTCTATTAACATAAAAGTAAATAAATTACAAGTCTTCATTACTTGTACATTTTTCCTTTTCCTTTATTTGTAGTAGGTTCATCGACCTTCTCAACCTTAGCTGCAATAGTTATATTTATGCAAGAGTGAGCAAAATAAATGCTCACTAGATATAGCAATGAACAACAAGAGAATAATAACTGCAAATGAATAGGCTCATCAGAACAGAATAATACTCTATCAATGATAACCAAAGACTGGAATCAAAATATGAAATATATCTGAGGGTCATAAGAACACGAACTATGTCCACAGTTACAAGTAATCGTTCAACTTTAACCTAAACAGTTATACTGTAGGGACTTCACGTACTTAGGGGGATCAACCCTTCGTACCATGTATTGTGCACAAACATCTAAACACATTGCGTACCCCTATAATAGGTTTGTTCTTCTCAGTTTTAGAGTACATGTCCGCACCAAAGAAAGTTTAGTTTGGATAAACTTCAAGGTAATTTAGAGTTTAACGATCATCAACTAAAGGATTAGTCGAATCAATAAAGTTTGATAACACTACAGTTAATCAATAACAACATAATATATAACAATTGAGAATCATAGGTGAACCAACTATATATTAGACTCATGCTTGGAAATAACTAGAAAGCATAAGCATTGAATAAAATGATAAATCTTTGCTTGAACAATAATAAGCTAGGCTATGATCTTGTCAAATTAGAAATTGAATTACTGAACATGCATTTAACTGATGACAAGCTGGAAACAAAGCTTGCTCATCATAATAATAACTTGTGCAAATTAAATGAAATATGAAAGCTTAATATTGGAGATTAGAGTTAAAGGAATTGCATTCAATATAAGGGATTGAAACTAAAGAAACTTGCTTAACTATAAACAAGTTAGAATAACCCAACAATGATTAGAATTCAAAACTTGCTCGAATAAAATTAAGGTTAGAAAGCTTGCTTGACAACAAAAGGTAAACATAGTTATGAAACTTGCATTCATTATAAAGAGAACGAAGTTAGGAAACTTGCCTCGAGTGTAAGCTACACAATTATTACAAATGTTCGCCAATTATCCTACATATACCATTAAAATCACAATGCCAATTAGTTATACTAAAAGTAACTTCATGGGTTTACTTCTTATTCTAGTCAAACCTATAATCTCTAGCTTAAGACTTGATTATCCTACTTATTCACATACCATGGATCGAAACTCCTAATTATATAACAGTACTCGACATGGTGATTGCATAACAACACTAATTCTTATGACATCACATACGGACTTTCACAACATACTAATTCATAATCTTTAAGTTCCAACATTATGATTATTATATGTTATTACATCTTATAGCATGTATTAAGCCCTTTTATAATCACTAAATTATGTTAAGTTAACATTCTCCAGACTATGCTATTAACAGTTCTTCACTGGGTCTGACTGACTACTGGTGCGGTCGCGCCATGGTTACCTTAGAGTCCGGCGCGCCGGCCCGGCAGCGCGCCCCCACTCGGCACCAGTACCACTTTTGCAAAACGCGAGTTTCGACTCTGTTCTAAGCCAACTATCACGAATTTCATTCACAAAACAGTAATAAGCATACCCAATTGACATAGGACTCATACAAACATGATTTCTCACATATATACTAACTTAGAACAATTAAACAACAACTAATTTAAATCCTTTAAATTCCACGTTTTATATAAAAACACCATTTTTGACATCCTTTACAAAAATTATCACTGTAATCACAATTCTTATCCAAATTAACTCATTCAAACTACGTTCTCTTCGTTTCTTAATGAACAAACATATTCAAGGCTCAATTTATTGATTGGTTTACAAATTAACTGTGAGACCCCGAATTTTATGAATTGAAAATATTTAATTTTCTTATAATTAATATGTTATTTAGTAAATGGTTAAATTGATAAAAGGATTAAAGTTAAGGGTGATATGTGAAAATTGTGCAAAGTAAGCAAGTTGATATAGAATATTCTTTTTATCGGGAAATATCCGTACGACGCCACAATCATTGGTGGACCCCCCAACGGATGTATTGTCGTAGTTAGAAAATGACATAATTATCTTTTTATAAAAATAACGGCGGAGGTGTTACCGTTAAAACTGTTGAACTACCCGGTAGTAAAAGTATAATAATACGCGTGGTCGCATAGTAGCACACGGTATTGATTATTGATACTTACGTGAGAAGTCACATAGTTATACTCAATAATTACTACAGTAATTGCTGCATCATATCTCTCATATTATTGATTCAATTATTGTCACAATATCATCTGCATAATATGATATATTATTAAATCAATAATTGAGATGTCAAAGTTATTCATATTATTATTTGCAATATTGACAATGTCTAGAAGTTCTGTCAAGGAGAGGTTTGGTCACCTAATTGCACGTCAATAAGGAGAAATCTTTATCGGAAAGCCCCCTCTTTCCTGGGAACGACATGGTTGTTAAATATTATGAATTATAATATTAATGATGAATAAGTTCGTGTTGATTAAAGATGAAATTGATAGTTCCATAGTGTGAGAATTATTAGTGTTAGTAGAAATCGATATTTATTTCGAAAATAATTGATGTCTGGAGGTTATATTGACCAATCGGGTATTCGGAACACTTTTCGTGTCGGAGGACTATTCACGGGTTACTATTTACGGGTTACTATTCACCTAGTTACTATTCACTCTAGTATTGTTCACTCGAGTATTTGGGACACTTTTCGTGTCGGGATACTATTCAAGAGGTACTATTCTCGAAGTACTATTCACGAGATACTATTCACCCCGAAAAATATATTTCTTTTTGGTCCAAATCATTTTTGAGTACAATATTATTCCATGAGAAGATGTGATAATTTTTCAGACAGTTGGTTGAAATTATAATAGTAAATCAATATGGATCATTGGTTTAAAGTTTTAATAGTAACTTGTCCCTTCGGTTTTCCAAGAGTTACTTGTCCTTTCAGTTTTTCAAGAGTTATATGTCCCTTCGATTTTTCAAGAGTTACTTGTCCTTTCGGTTTTCTAAGAGTTATTTGTGTCTTCGGTGTTTTAAGAGTTAAATGCCCCTTCGCAAATAGTAGTTGTCCCTTCAATAGTACCAAGAGTCATTTTGACCCTTCGTTAAGACCAAGAGCTACTTTCAGTTCTTCTATAAATAGAAGCTCATTTCTTCATTATTTCTTACGAATTCACTGAAACTCTAGAGAGAGAAACTATAGAGAGAAAGAAAAAAAGTATTCTACTACTTCACTACTCTAGTATTCAATCTTTCTAAGGTAATGATATTATTTGTTGTACTTGTAAGGGGTATTATTTCTTTCGTATTCATGAAGAGAGCTTCTGTTATTCCATTCTTTATTATTATGTTGGAATAACCTGTTTATGCGAAGTACCGCATACATGGTGAAATTCTTCTGTTATTTCATTCTTTATTATTCTGTTGGAATAACCTATTTGTGCAGTCTATCGCATGCCTGATAAATTCTGTTGATATTCCATTCTTTATTATTCTGGTAGAATATCCTGTCAGTGCGGATTACGCATGACCTAATTTCATTTTTTATTATTATGTTGGAATATCCTGTCAGTGCGAATTACGCATGACCTGGTTCCATTCTTTATTATTCTGTTGGAATATACTGTCTGTGCGGATTACCCATGACCTGGTTTCATTCTTTATTAAATTATGGAAATATTCTGTCTACATGGATTACCGCATGGCGAGTGAAAATCCATTTGCAGTTTCGTAATTTTTCTGACCCTCAAAAATTCTGGAAAAATTTAAAATGATAATTTAATGAGTTTTCTAGATTGTGTCCAAAAATGACGATTTTTGGATGTATAGATAATGAGTTTTGAATTTTATAAGAAAATACTATTTTAAAAGTAAACCCCTATAACTCCTTGTGGTTAACTCCAAAATTGGTGAAATTTTTATTGGGATTACATATATATAACAGGAGCATACCTTGTAAATTTCAAAATTTTTGGGCAAAAGTACAATTTATGATAAATGTCTAAATATTCGGCAGTTTTGGCCATATGAAAAATAGTAAATTAATTTTAAAAATTCCGAGAAAAATATATGTTCAATATGGGACTATATTCTGCTAAATTCCAAAAATGAATAATTTTTTGGACTGATTTGGTATTTTCTATGAAAATGGTTTAGTTACAAATATATGAATTAAATATGTTAAGTGAAGTTAAAAAATTGGTAAATAAGAGTTTATGGCTTGGAAATCCTATATAAGGTATATGCAGATTTTTTGATGAGTGATTTTATCATTGGTGATGAAATCTAATGAGTATAGAATTTTGAATGATTAAATACATTATTTAGTAAATTATAAACAATTAAAATAAATTGTTTATAAGTTTAAGAAGTGATTAAAATATTATTATAATATTAATAATATTAGATTATTAATTTATTAAGTGATTGATAATATTTGGATAAATTTAAACTCTTTAATATTTATCCTTGATTTCGTTTGATTAATGTTTATATCATTGTCATCATCCTCATGCTTATATTGTGATAAAAGTCATTTTTGGCTTACGTGTATAGATGGACTGTTGATTATTGATTTTACAGTTGTATATCTTTGGTTTATGTGCAAAGATGGACTGTTGATTATTGGTTTTACAATTGTATATCTTTGGCCTACGTGCAAAGATGGACTGTTGATTATTGGTTTTACTGTTGTATATCTTTGGCTTGCGTGCAAAGATGAACTATTGATTGATGAGTATCTTTGGCTTATGTGCATAGATGAACTGTTTATTGGTATGATTATGACCAGGGATCATTCGGTATAATCATGACCTGTAATATTATAGATGATGTGGTAAAAGTCCTCATTGGCCTGTAGTGCATTGATGGACAGTTATTGGTATGATTATAACAAGGGATTATTCGGTATAATCATGACCATTGATGATTACATGAAATATCCTTGGCCGTAGTGTAAGGATGATTCGATGATCTGGATTATTTATTAAATTGAGTCTCAGCGATAAAATAATGATTATACACCTTTAATTCGTAAAAGATAGTAGATATCATGCTCTACTTTACTCTTTTAAAATACAGTTGTATGTCTTTGGCCTGTAGTGCAAAGATGAATTGTTAATGAATATCTTGGCCTTAGTGCAAAGATGAATTTATTAGTATGATTATGAGCAGAAATTGTGATTTGGTATAGCCATGATTTTTGATGTTTTACGTGAAGATATGTGATGAAAATTATCTTCGTCCTGGGTGCGAAGAGGAATTTAGAACCACAATTATGATTATGAGTTATTCATATAATTATGGACAGGAACTGTTGATTGATGTTACAGGGATAAAACATCGTTGGTGGACTTTTAACATGGAGAAGATAATAGATATTATGGTCTATTTGACTCTTTTAATGGATTGCTCGTTCCGCTGTAACTATGGTTGAAAAGTTTTATCATCTGCCATATGTTCTAAATCTCTGATTTATTATTGATGAAAGCTATTGATAATTTAATTATCTTTAGTCATGATATTCTTTACTGGGCTAGTTGTGCTCACCCTTTTGCTTCACAATTCCTTTCAGGTAATAAAAGTGTAGCTTGGTCGAGCGGGGTATAAAGAGGATTAGAACGATGTTCTATAGCTATTGAGATTCTCCCTAAATAGTATGAAAATAATTTTATTAAGAACTTTAGATACGTGTGTCGTATTGTATACATCATTTGATATTAAATTTTGGTGAATCGAATAGGGTGAGGTGAACCCAACTTTGGAAGGGTGTTTTGCCACCATCATACAAGATGTCTAATGACATACAACCTCGTGTTATCATAAGATAGGGTTGTGCACATCAACTTGCTGAGTATATCTACGAGCACTACCTATATAATCTTGGAGTTTATTTGAAATATAATTTTCACTTGGAGACAACGGAGATAATTATATGTCAAGAGAAGACTCACCATTGGAAAGAAGATGATAGTAATCTTCTCATTTTTCTTTGGGGTTTATTGGGTCAACCAAGGTTAATTCTGTGGATATATGATATCTATCATAACCTAGACGCATGGCCTCCCATGTACAAAGGTTTCCTTGAGCACTTTCCAAAAATTTTAATTTCTATAACAGTTTTTGACTGTACTTTTATGTAAAGTACCATTGTAAGGTTGTGGTCGAGGCACCATGAGAGTTACATACATTTGTATTAAAACTCACAGTTTAACTGTGGTCGTATTTTGCACGACAGTTCAACAGTTATATAAATAAAATTTGTATTTGATTTTTATTGTATGATATCTGGCGACTTAGAATTGGTCATGTGGACCTATTTTGGGGGCGTCACAAATGGTATCAGAGCTTAGGGATATGGTCGCTGGCAGAGATATGAGTCTAGAACTTGGAGGGGAGAGATGAGTAATATACTTCGCTAGTGTGTGACTTACCTAAGCCTAAATTTTTACTTGATAAGTTGACAGTTTGTGATATGTCAATTGACCTTTGTTTTGAAGATATATTCTAGAATGATATTTGAAATACAGGAGATGGGCAATGGAAAAATCATGATACAGAGGATATAACTGGGAAGGTACAATCCGAAAAGATAGCAAGGTATTCTCATATCTTCGAACTACCAGGTACGTAAATTTCGAGGGTAAAATTTCATAAGGAGGGGAGAATGTGAGACCCCGAATTTTATGAAATGAAAATATTTAATTTTCTTATAATTATTATGTTATTTAGTAAATAGTTAAATTGATAAAAGGATTAAAGTTAAGGGTGATATGTGAAAATTGTGCAAAGTAAGTAAGTTGATATAGAATATTCTTTTTGTCGGGGAATACCCGTACGACGGCACAATTATTGCCGGACCCCCCAACGGATGTATTGTCGTAGTTAGAAAACGACATAATTATCTTTTTATAAAAATAACGACGGAGGTGTTACCGTTAAAACTATTGAACTATCCGGTAGTAAAAGTACAGTAATACGCGTGGTTGGATAGTAGCACACGATATTGATTATTGATACTTGCGTGAGAAGTCACTCAGTTATACTCAATTATTGCTACAGTAATTGCTGCATCATATCTCTTATATTATTAATTCAATTATTGTCACAGTATCATCTACATAATATGATATATTATTAAATCAATAATTGAGACGGCAAAGTTATTCATATTATTATTTGCAATATTGACAATGTCTAGAAGTTCTGTCAAGAAGAGGTTTGGTCACCTAATTGCGCACCAATAAGGAAAAATCCTTATCAGAAAGCCACCTCTTTCCTGGGAACGACCTAGTTGTTAAATATTGTGAATTATAATATTAATGATGAATAAGTTCGTGTTGATTAAAGATAAAATTGATAGTTCAATTGTGTGGAAATTATTAGTGTTAGTAGAAATCGATATTTATTTTAATAATAATTGATGTCTGGAGGTTATATTGACCAATCGGGTATTCGGGACACTTTTCGTGTCGGAGGACTATTCACGGGTTACTATTTACCCGGTTACTATTTACTCTAGTATTGTTCACTCGGATATTTGGGACACTTTTCGTGTCGAGATACTATTCACGGGGTATTATTCCCGATGTGACAAACGAGATTTTTGTAATTTAATTTTAATATTTATTGAATTAAATAAATATTTTTCGATGAATTAATTATTAGATTAAATAATTAATTGACGAAGTTGTGGTAGATTAATTTAATTATGTGTTATATTTATTAAATTAATGTGGAGAATTTTATTATTCGATGTATGTTTGTACGTGAGCTTATTTAATTAAAAGGAATATTTATTGAGCCTAATGTTATTTTAATTAACTTAATAATTAATTAGAAATTTAATAATGTGACATTATTAATGAATGAGAAATTCAATTATGCGACTATGTGAATTTAATGAGAAATTATTTTATTTTATTTAAAATAAATTAAACTAGATAGTTGATTTATTTTATAAAGGGTTTGACATTTTTCAAACTATATTATAAAGATTTTATTAAATTAATTTGATTTAAGCCTTAAAGGCTAGCCAAATGAGGCCTTAAGAGGAGTTGGGGGCAGTTAAACCACGTATGGAGTAACTGACCACAACTCTGCGCATAAAGGACCAGTTCATTTTATGTTTACGTATTCTTCATTTAGAATTAATTTGAGAGTCACAGAGATTTTAGAGAGAATTTGGAGAAATTGTGGGAGAAACTCTGTGATTGAAGTACTATCTGAAAGAGAAATTGTCATCCTCACTCACACTACATTTGGGTAATCTCTTCAACCCAATTCCTATTTACGTCTTTTAGAGTTTTCGTGAATATGGCTCTTAATTTTCTGTAAAATCTCTGTAGTTGGAGATTGTATGGATTATGTGAATGTATATGTGATAATATGGAAGTACAACATGTTTTTACTATATATTATAGATTCCCATATCATCAGTTTCATAATATTATACAGTATATGATTACAGAGTGTTGAATTATGGCCATATGGCCCTTACGCACAAATTTAATGTGTCAATCATATATTATCTCTAAATTTTATACTTTTATATAATTATGCATGTTAAAACGAAGGAAACGAAACTTGAATGGATGGATTTGGTGTTATAACGAATCCGTAGTGGTAATTTTTATGTTTTGTGTTCAAAACCTTCAAGAACATCAAGAACAGTGAAAATTACATGTTTTAATTCAGTGATTATGTGTTTTAATTGGTTAGAATCATTCTATAAAGGTTGGGTAATGATTATGTACGAATTCTAATATATGGGTATGTTTAAATTGATGAATTTAGTGACCATGTAATGATAAATTCTCCTGATTCTGTGTTCTTCGCGAACTGGAAATTTAGAAACTGGATTTTCGCGCCGCGACGCCAACTCCATGTATAATTCTTGCGCCGCAGCGCCACCGCGCCGTAAAGCCAGGTCTCAAGCCACAGCGCCACGACGCCGTAGTGCCGAGAAACAGTACAACAGTGGCGCCGCAGCGCCACTTAGCAGAATGGCCCAGAAATGAGTTTTTAAAATGTTTAAGTCTAGCAATGTGTTATTAACTTAATTTAATGAACATAAAAACTTGTTAGACGTATAATGAGGTGTTAAAATAAATTCTTAACACGTCCATAACACAATTACGTGTAAATTGAGCGATTGAATGCATAGTTAGCTTATTGTTCGTGAAGTCTTAATTTTGACAATAAGTGTAGTAATTGACTAAGTATAGTCATGAGTTCGAGTTAGACAAAAGAATAAGCTTGTGATGACTAGTACGTTATAATTGACTAGTATTATGAATGTAAATGATATGTAGGATTTAAATCCAGGAACGAGTTTAATTAAAGTGTAATCTACACACGAGGCAAGTTTCCTAACCTTACTTGTTATCATTATTCAAGTTTATAAATTTCATCGAGTAAATTCTCATTATTATTAATCAAGTTCAATTTGTTATGCTAAAGATTATTTATCTTTTCAAAGTATGATTCTGTTATACAATAATTGTTCTATTGTATACCTCTTGAGATTGTTATTCAATTTAAATATCAGATGTTGTGAATCTTGTTAGACTAGCGAACCCTTAATGATTCGACTAGTCCATAGTTGATGAACGTTCTAAATTTTAGAACCCTTATTGATTTATCCAAACCAAACTTCCTTTGGTGCGGACTCTAATGTCAAACTGAGATGAACAACCCTGTAAAGGGATTACTTATGCGTTAGAGTTAAGATATTGTGCACAGTATGGTACTAAGGGCTGATCCCCCTAAGTACGAGAAGAAGAGTCCATAGTCTTATGACTGTTAAAGGTTTCAAGTATAACCCTTGATAACCTAGGACATAGTTCAAGGTCTTATGGCTCTCAAAATTCTTTTGATTCTTGGTAATCATTCTTGATTCAAAAGTTGAGATTTATTTCAGAAGTCGTTGATTCACTCGCATGTTATTATATTGTTATTTCATTATTATACTTGTGGGCAATTGTGCTCACTCTTGCGTAATAATAACATTACAGTTAAGAATGAAAGAACGGATGAGCCTTCTTCTAGCAAGGGCAAGGGCAAAGCTATTAAGTGATGAAGACGTATTATTAAATTTTAAGAATGTTATTGTCAAGACTTGATGTTGTTTAAGACTTATTATTTGTTTATATTTTCGCACAGATGTTTAAGGTTAGTATGACCTGAGATTGTATTTATTATTCAGATGTTGTAACCCCATAAGGGGATGATTTATTTCTATCTATTACATGGTTTACATTTTTATGGGTAGATAGATATATGATGTTGTATAGTGAACACCAAATCATGTGGGAATAAAAGTACTCGAATTTGGGGGTGTCACACCCGAAGTACTATTCATCAGTTTCATAATATTATACAGTATATGATTACAGAGTGTTGAATTATGGCCATATGGCCCTTACGCACAAATTTAATGCGTCAATCATATATTATCTCTAAATTTTATACTTTTATATAATTATGCATGTTAAAACGAAGGAAACGAAACTTGAATGGATGGATTTGGTGTTATAACGAATCCGTAGTGGTAATTTTTATGTTTTGTGTTCAAAACCTTCAAGAACATCAAGAACAGTGAAAATTACATGTTTTAATTCAGTGATTATGTGTTTTAATTGGTTAGAATCATTCTATAAAGGTTGGGTAATGATTATGTACGAATTCTAATATATGGGTATGTTTAAATTGATGAATTTAGTGACCATGTAGTAATAAATTCTCCTGATTCTGTGTTCTTCGCGAACTGGAAATTTAGAAACTGGATTTTCGCGCCGCGACGCCAACTCCATGTATAATTCTTGCGCCGCAGCGCCACCGCGCCGCAAAGCCAGGTCTCAAGTCGCAGCGCCACGGCGCCGTAGTGCCGAGAAACAGTACCACAGTGGCGCCGCAGCGCCACTTAGCAGAATGGCCCAGAAATGAGTTTTTAAAATGTTTAAGTCTAGCAATGTGTTATTAACTTAATTTAATGAACATAAAAACTTGTTAGACGTATAATGAGGTGTTAAAATAAATTCTTAACACGTCCATAACACAATTACATGTAAATTGAGCGATTGAATGCATAGTTAGCTTATTGTTCGTGAAGTCTTAATTTTGACAATAAGTGTAGTAATTGACTAAGTATAGTCATGAGTTCGAGTTAGACAAAAGAATAAGCTTGTGATGACTAGTACGTTATAATTGACTAGTATTATGAATGTAAATGATATGTAGGATTTAAATCAAGGAACGCGTTTAATTAAAGTGTAATCTACGCACGAGGCAAGTTTCCTAACCTTACTTGTTATCATTATTCAAGTTTATAAATTTCATCGAGTAAATTCTCATTATTATTAATCAAGTTCAATTTGTTATGCTAAAGATTATTTATCTTTTCAAAGTATGATTCTGTTATACAATAATTGTTCTATTGTATACCTCTTGAGATTGTTATTCAATTTAAATATCAGATGTTGTGAATCCTGTTAGACTAGCGAACCCTTAATGATTCGACTAGTCCATAGTTGATGAACGTTCTAAATTTTAGAACCCTTATTGATTTATCCAAACCAAACTTCCTTTGGTGCGGACTCTAATGTCAAACTGAGATGAACAACCCTGTAAAGGGATTACTTATGCGTTAGAGTTAAGATATTGTGCACAGTATGGTACTAAGGGCTGATCCCCCTAAGTACGAGAAGAAGAGTCCATAGTCTTATGACTGTTAAAGGTTTCAAGTATAACCCTTGATAACCTAGGACATAGTTCAAGGTCTTATGGCCCTCAAAATTCTTTTGATTCTTGGTAATCATTCTTGATTCAAAAGTTGAGATTTAGTTCAGAAGTCGTTGATTCACTCGCATGTTATTATATTGTTATTTCATTATTATACTTGTGGGCAATTGTGCTCACTCTTACGTAATAATAACATTACAGTTAAGAATGAAAGAACGGATGAGCCTTCTTCTAGCAAGGGCAAGGGCAAAGCTATTAAGTGATGAAGACGTATTATTAAATTTTAAGAATGTTATTGTCAAGACTTGATGTTGTTTAAGACTTATTATTTGTTTATGTTTTCGCACAGATGTTTAAGTTTAGTATGACCTGAGATTGTATTTATTATTCAGATGTTGTAACCCCATAAGGGGATGATTTATTTCTATCTATTGCATGGTTTACATTTTTATGGGTAGATAGATATATGATGTTGTATAGTGAACACCAAATCATGTGGGAATAAAAGTACCCGAATTTGGGGGTGTCACACCCGAAGTACTATTCACGGGGTACTATTCACCTGAAATATATTTTTTTTTCGGTCCAAATCATTTTTAAGTACAACATTATTCCATGAGAAGATGTGATAATTTTTCAGACAGTTGGTTGAAATTATAATAGTAAATCAATATGGATCGTTGGTTTAAAGTTTTAATAGTAACTTGTCCCTTCAGTTTTCCAAGAGTTACTTGTCCTTTCGATTTTTCAAGAGTTATTTGTCCCTTCGATTTTCCAAGAGTTACTTGTCCTTTCGATTTTTCAAGAGTTATTTGTGTCTTCGATGTTCCAAGAGTTAAATGCCCCTTCGCAAATAGTAGTTATCTCTTCAATAGTACCAAGAGTCATTTTGACCCATTCGTTAAGACCAAGAGCTACTTTCAGTTCTTCTATAAATAGAAGCTCATTCCTTCATTATTTCTTATAAATTCACTGAAACTTTAGAGAGAGAAAGAAGAAAAGTATTCTGTTACTTTACTACTCCAGTATTCAATTTTTTTAAGGTAAGGGATATTATTTGTTGTACTCGTAAGGGGTATTATTTCTTTCGTATTCATGAAGAGAGCTTCTGTTATTCAATTCTTTATTATTATGTTGGAATAACCTGTTTATGCGAAGTACCGCATACATGGTGAAATTCTTCTGTTATTTCATTCTTTATTATTCTGTTGGAATACTCTGTCTGTGCGGTCTATCGCATGCTTGGTGAATTCTGTTGATAATCCATTCTTTATTATTTTGTTGGAATATCCTGTCAGTGCGGATTACGCATGACCTAGTTCTTTATTATTCTGTTGGAATATCCTGTCAGTGCGGATTACGCATGACCTGGTTTCATTCTTTATTATTCTATTAGAATATCCTGTCTGTGCGGATTATGCATGACCTGATTTCATTCTTTATTATTTTGTTGGAATATCCTGTCTGTGCGGATTAAACATGACCTGGTTCTATTCTTTATTATTCTATTGGAATAACCTGTCTGTGCGGTCTATCGCATGCATGGTGAATTCTTCTGTTATTCCATTCTTTATTATTTTGTTGGAATAATCTGTCTATATGGATTACCACATGCACGGTGAATGATCCTTCGCATTCATTCTTTATTAAATTATGAAAATGATCTGTCTACGTGGATTACCGCATGGCAAGTGAAAATCTATTTACAATTTCGTAATTTTTCTGACCCTCAAAAATTCTGGAAAAATTTGAAATGATAATTTGATGAGTTTTCTAGATTGTGTCCAAAAATGGCAATTTTTGGATGTATAGATAAGGAGTTATGAATTTTATATGAAAAGACTATTTTAAATATAAACCCTTATAACTCCTTGTGGTTAACTCCAAAATTGGTAAAATTTTTATTGGGAGTACATATATATAACAGGAGTATACCTTGTAAATTTCGAAATTTTTGGATAAAAGTACAATTTATGTTAAATGTCTAAATATTTGGCAGTTTTGGCCATATGAAAAATAGTAAATGAATTTTAAAAATTTTGAGAAAAATATATGTTCAATATGTGACTATATTCTGCTAAATTTCAGAAATGAATAATTTTTTGGACTGATTTGGTATTTTTCATGAAAATAGTTTAGTTACGAACATATGAATTAAATATGTTATGTGAAGTTGAAAAATTATTAAATAAGTGTTTATGGCTTGGAAATCCTATATAAGGTATATGCAGATTTTTTATGAGTGATTTGATCATTGGTTATAAAATCTTATGAGTATGGCATTTTGAATGATTAAATGCATTATTTGGTAAAGTATAAACAATTAAAATAAATTATTTATAAGTTTAAGAAGTGATTAAAATATTATTATAATATTAATAATATTAGATTATTAATTTATTAAGTGATTGATAATATTTGAATAAATTTAAAACTCTTTAATATTTATCCTTGATTTCGTTTGATTAATGCTTATATCATTGTCATCATCCTTATGTTTATATTGTGATGAAAGTCATCTTTGGCTTACGTGCATAGATGGACTGTTGATTATTGATTTTACAGTTGTATATCTTTATCTTACGTGCAAAGATGGACTGTTGATTATTGGTTTTATAATTGTATATCTTTGGCTTACGTGCAAAGATGGACTGTTGATTATTGGTTTTACAATTGTATATCTTTGGCCTACGTGCAAAGATGGACTGTTGATTATTGGTTTTACAGTTGTATATCTTTGGCTTACGTGCAAAGATGAACTATTGATTGATGAGTATCTTTGGCTTATGTGCATAGATGAACTGTTTATTGGTATGATTATGATCAGTGATCATTCGGTATAATCATGACCCATGATGTTATAGATGATGTGGTAAAAGTCCTCATTGGCCCGTAGTGCATTGATGGACAGTTATTGGTATGATTATAACAAGGGATTATTTTGTATAATCATGACCATTGATGATTACATGAAATATCCTTGGCCGTAGTGTAGGGATGATTCGATGATGTGGATTATTTATTAAGTTGAGTCTCAGCGATAAAATATTGATTATACACTTTTAATTCGTAAAAGATAGTAGATATCATGCTCTACTTGACTCTTTTAAAATGTAGTTGTATGTCTTTGGCCTGTAGTGAAAAGATGAATTGTTAATGAATATCTTGGCCGTAGTGCAAAGATGAATTTATTAGTATGATTATGAGCAAGAATTGTGATTTGGTATAACCATGATTTTTCATGTTTCAGGTAAAGATATGTGATGAAAATTATCTTCGTCCTGGGTGCGAAGAGGAATTTAGAACCACAATTATGATTATGAGTTATTCATATGATTGTGGACAGGAACTGTTGATTGATGTTACAGGGATAAAACATAGTTGGTGGACTTTTAACATGGAGAAGATAATAGATATTATGGTCTATTTGACTCTTTTAATGGATTGCTCGTTCCGCTGTAACAATGGTTGAAAAGTTTTATCATCTACCATATGTTCTAAATCTCTGATTTATTATTGATGAAATCTATTGATAATTTAATTATCTTTAGTCATGATATTCTTACTGGCTAGTTGTGCTCACCCATTTGCTTCACAATTTTTTTCAGGTAATAAAAGTGTAGCTGGGTCGAGCGGGGTATTAAGCGGATTAGAATGATGGTCTATAGCTGTTGAGGTTCTCCCTAAATAGTATGGAAATAATTTTATTGAGAACTTTAGATAAGTGTGTCGTATTGTATACATCATTTGATATTTAATTTTGGTGAATCGAATAGGGTGAGGTGAACCCAACTTTGGAAGGGTGTTTTGCCACCATCTTACAATATGTCTAATGACATACAACCTCGTGTTATTATAAGACATGGTTGTGCACATCCACTTGCTGAGTATATCTACGAGCACTACCTATATAATCTTGGAGTTTATTCGAAATATAATTTTCACTTGGAGACAACAGAGATAATTATATGTCAAGAGAAGACTCACCATTGGAAAGAAGATGATAGTAATCTTCTCGTTTTTTTTTGGGTCTATTGGGTCAACCAAGGATAATTTTGTGAACATATGATATCTATCATAACCTACACGCATGGCCTCCCATGTACGAAGGTTTCCTTGAGCACTTCCCAAAGATTTTAATTTCTAAAACAGTTTTTGACTGTACTTTTATGTAAAGTACCATTGTAAGGTTGTGATCGAGGCACCATGAGAGTTACATACATTTGTATTAAAACTCACAGTTTAACTGTGGTCGTATTCTGCACGACAGTTCAACGGTTGTATAAATGAAGTTTGTATTTGATTTTTATAGTATGATATCTGGCGACTCAGAATGGGTCGTGTGGACCTATTTTGGGGGCATCACATTAACCACCAAACTTGGTACTTTCACAGACCATATAAAAAAATATGCACTGTAAATACTTTTCTTCCTTTTTAAACATAATTAGCATACTAATTCTTGTTTGAATACTAATTCCAATCACCACAAACACTTACAATCACAAGTAATCAGTTGCATAACAAAAATTTCAAAAATTGAATTCACAGAACTTAGGAATTATGCCGTAGAACATATATATATATATATATATATATATATATATATATATATATATATATATATATATATATATATATATATATCATATCAAAGTTATGGAAAATACCTTCTCTTTCTTTAAATAATCCTTACTAACCACAAAGAATTTCTTTGAAATTCTCAGACTTATCTCTCAAACCCTCTCTAATTTCTCTCTCAAATTCTCTGTTCTTTTCTCTTCTTAGTATCAGTATAGGCCAACTCACCCTTAAGCGTAAAAATAATAAACTGATAGGGCCATAATACGCATATTAAAAAAATAACGGTTACAACCTTAAACATATATCAGTTATAATATATATATTTATTATTTGATTTATTTTATTTATTATAATTAAAATTCAAAATTCAAAAGCCATAAGGCTTTGTTTGACAAAAACTCTTTAAAATAAAGACTTAATATTTTAAGCCTTGTTTGGGTAAATCCATTTAAAACTACTTCAATTTATTTTAATAAAAATTTTAGTTTATAATTTATAATCACATATTATTTATAATAACATATTACTTATTTGAATTTCCATAACAAATCTTAGTTACATAAACTAAGTACAACACACTAAATACATTTCTCACTTAATCTAAATATCACAAAATTATAATCTCATTATAATTTTTATTTAATAAATTAATATACCATTTTTAATTATTAAATTAAAACAACAATATAACCATTCATGTAATCTTTAACAACTCTCTAACTATTAAATTAAATTAGAGTATTATCTAATAAATTTAATTCACAAATACCTACAAGCAACAACTATATCAACAAAATATTTATTAAAACATTTAAACAATTTAATAAATATTTTAAATTAAAAATAAAATCTTGGATTGTTATAGGGGCCTTCAGATAAGGATTTCTCCTTATTGGCGCGCAATTAAATAACCTAACCCCTTTCCTCGACAGAACTTTCTAGACATTGTCAATAATGTAAATAATAATATGAATAACTGCGTCGTCTCAATTATTGATTTAATAATATAAAATATTATGCAGATGATACTGTGACAATAATTAAATCAATAATGTTAACTTAGTCATATTTCATCCTTAAGTTTTGATGATGAATTGTTCATATACTAAATTATTTTATGGCATTTCAGGTATCTGATGATAAAGAACATTGGTGGGATATTCAAGTGGTTGAAGAGTTTTTCTTTACTAGGAAACAAAGTGTAAGGTCAATTGCATAATAATTGATTTTTTACATTTAAAGGCTCTATGACATAACATTAGCATTTAGTTTTATATGTCTTAAATGAAAAATAATTTAAATCAAATAGGTTTTTCTAAATAAATTACTTGAGACTAGATTAAATATATGTTAACAACTATAAAAGGGTTTAAAGCTTTATTTTATAAAACGTTTTTTGATATTCTTGGGTTATATATATTTTGAATTGTGCTTGTGGTTCATACGTGTTAATGTATGTATGCTTAGAAGCTAAAAGGACGGTGGCCTACACAGTTTGTTTGTGATATGATGTGTGTGCGGTTTTCAAGGATAGTGATTATAGATACCTTGGAACTATAATACCTTGAATATTGGAAAGATAAAGGAAGATTAAAAGATTGTTGTTACATGCCAACGCCAACGCCAACGCCACTTTTAGATAGAGAGATAAAGTTAAAGTTTTTAGTGGGTTATCTTTTAAAGAGTCTTTTATTTTATCCAAACGAGAATAACTAAAAAGGTTTTAACTGGATAAACATTAAACATATATCTTCTTTACTGTTGTGGGTTTTCTCCATTATCTGTGATATTATCAAGCCGTTTGTTTTGGACAAAATGGAACAGATGTAATCTGGAATAAACGGTAACTTTTTATGGGCTATATAAATCGTATTTCATGTTTGGAATTAACGACGATACACACAATACTCTTTGCATTAATTATTGATATTATCGAGCAACTTGATTTAATTGGTGAAACTTTGAACAGCTGAGCTATTATATTTCTGATATCTTTTGAGCTGGTAATTGGTAAGATTTAATTGATTATCTTTCCGTTCTAATTGATCATTGCATTTAGTTTAGCCTTTAATTGTTAAATTGATTATTCTTGAATTGATCACAGACCTCTATATTTGTTTTTAATTTTCTGTTTAGACTAAGTGTAGTCTAAAGGTGTTAATCCTGATGGATTAGAGAAAATGTTTACAAATAGGTTCAAGGACGCAAAGGTGCTTAAGGAGTGCATAGGTGCACAAGGAGCAAGAGTATTCAAGAGAAATTAATTGTTGTAAGAATCTATTTTGTGATCAGTGTTTATTTATAAAGAAATAAATAAAGTGAGTCTCCAATATTAGTTAGTATTGGACGTGGATTAGACTACTATTATAGAGGGTAGTAGTTGAACCACGTAAAAATTCTTGGTGTTCATTTAATTATTTATGCTTAATTTTATTGATAACAAGAATTAAGGTTAATATAATAAGTTAATATATAAACAAGATTTTTTGAAACTTAAGATATATATATTTGATTATTTCAGCATACTAAATTCTAAAGTATTTAAACAGTTTTTTTAATTAAGGAAATCGAGTTAATTATTTTAGCAAGCTGAAATAAGCAAAAGTTTTGAAGTAAAATAAAAGTCGACCATAGCTATATGTGAGCTCACAAGTGTTTAAAATGAGAAAGCACTCAGTTTAGGGTGTGTACAAAGCAAATTTGACAGGGCTTCCTCGATTTTTTTTCTTTCAAAATGGCCACCCAGCCGCAGATGTACCTGCGGCTGCCCAGGTTACCCCGAGCTCTGTGGGTCCCACCGTGTTGAAGTACATGCACGCATGCAACGTGATGTCCGCTCGAACTTTCAGAACTTCAATTCGGGCATCCGATTGAGGTGTATAAGACCTATTTCGGATAACCGTTGTCTAGAGTTACACAATGACATGAGATTAGAGGTTGTACGAAGTTAGAAAGATGGGACCATGCCCTCCAGTCTTTAAGCTTCAAATTATATCCGTTGTCCTGCGCAATAGTCACTCGAGATTGGACTTCCTTGGTTCTTGTGGGACATTGTTGTGTAGAAATGTATGTATAAAATGTTGAGACAGTGCGATGTGGCGTTAAGGTGGCAAGATGATGATTATGCTCCTCACTGGGGTTATCTCCGATTTGGGCCGAAAAGCAAACGTTGCTCAAGGTTGTCTCTAAGGTTGGACTGCTGCAAATGTTGAAGGTCCTCAGTGTCATCTCTGAGGTTTGCCTGTCTTCCCGGTGCTATCTCTGGATCTTTTACTGAGTGCCTCGGGGTGAGTGCCGAGGTTGAAGTTGATTGCATGCATTTGAAATAAGCATTTTTAGGGTTATCTCCGAAACTGCAACTGCAATCTTCGGGGTTATCTCCGAGGTTAGCACTGCTATTCCCGGTGTGGGGACTGAGACTGAATATCTCGGGGTTATCTTCGAGATGAATCAGCCTTCTCAGGTAGAATTTTTGGTATTTGAACTGCATGCCTCGGGGTTATCTCCGAGGTTGGAACTGATACTCCCGGTATGTGTTTCGGGATTGAGACTGAACTTCTGGTAGTATCCGGACTGGATATGAGTTGTCTTCCAGGGTTATCTTTGAAAGACAAATCTGCCCTCTTGCAATGTCAGTGACAGGTGTGCAAAAAATTTTGAGTGTCTACAGATGCCCCTTTTTATCATATTCATGTAATGCAATGGCATGGATAGGACAAAGAATTCTAGACACTTGAAATGTCACAAAATAAACATGATGCAAGTTTGTTGTTGTATTGTTCTCCAACATGTTGGGATGATTGTCAGATCCCTATTGCTTCTACCTGGGATTGGCAACACTGACAAGCTTGGACGTGTGATCCAAATCCTTTAGGATATTGACATTGGGGTTATCACCAAAGTCCTTAATCCTTGATGCAGACTTTATTCCAAAGATGTGCCTCTCGTGTACAAGAGATCTGTGGGGATAAAGCTTTGTCTATTTGAGGATGTGTATAACATATTCCATCATCGATCCTCCCCGATGATGTTGATCCTTCCTGGTTTGTATCGCCAGGACATATCAATGTTCTGTTGGATTTACTGCCAATAGTATGTGTTGTCAGGGCTGCCTGACCTTCGCTGACGTGTGAACCAACGGATGACCATGTGTTGTAACCCCTGTCGGGGAGCTACTTGATCTTCGCTGATGTGTGCATCAACGGAACATGCGTGATACCCCCGCCGGGGATGGGTGTTTAGCCACATGTAAATGCGTGATGCCACCACCGGGGAAATTGCTTAAGAATGCGTGCTGCCCCCGCCGGGAAATCTGTATTTGGATAGATGACCATGCGTGATACCCCTTCCAGGGATCTTCGAAAGGATTAAGGTGGCAACCCTGAATTGGCGGCATTAGACCTGCGTAAGGTATCGCAGAGGGTGACTTGTAATAGCTAAGATCATTGACATAGTGTACCCTGTGCCGGGAGAACACTAATGAGTGATATGAAAGCCACAGTCGGGCCTAGGAAAACCAGGATTTCAGGCTATTCTGCTCAATCGCGTAGCGTTTTTATCCCTGATTTGGCCTTTTCAGCTTGCGAGAACTCCTTTGCAACTCGAACTGGACCGAGCTAGAGGGGTGGGACCCATATAGAGGTGCTGCAGGTACACCTGCAGTAGCCGCAGGACCTGCGGCCAGCCGTGGCTACTAAATGCCTGGAGGTTATTTTCATAAGTCATTTTCAAGTTGTGCCGCGAAGGAAATCCGAGAGCTCTTCTTCAGATCTGCTAATTTCGGGCAACTTTCTGCAAATTCTGTCACCGTACAAGTGTTCTACACTGTTCTGGTAACGTATGCATATCTTCTTTTCCAGTTTTTATCCGTTGGAAAATGCCTTATCACATGAAATGCATCTAAACACATAGTAGTGAATATGTATGCTCAAATGACTTGATAAAAAATATTTAACATAGTAAATGTTAGTATTAAACCATGCTGAACATAATGATGTGAAAAAATTTGACTTTTGAAACAGTCAAATTGGCACCTTTTTCTGCTATATTTTATCTTATTTGAGGACAAATGAGCAAAAGGTAAAAATGCAAAGTAATCTTTGTAATTAGGCTACCCTTATGGATTGATGACTTTAACTTTTTAATGCAAATAGTATGTATATGACTATGGACAGGTGTGCTACTGAATGGCCACCTAGTCATGCCTATGTGCATGTGAATAGTCCTATTTATAGAGGAAACTATGGCAAAATTTTTCTAAAATGTAGGCATTGAGTAGTCATATATTTTTAACTCTACTGTAGATGTATGTTAAAGTAATACATGCATGTAATCATAAAATGCACTTTGAAAAGCAAGCTCCAGGTTTAAAATTACCACACCCTTTCTGAGGTGATTTGGAGAGTTGTTGTCCAGATATTATGGATCCGGATCAGCCGAATAGTTCCTGCAGGACCACTTCTGGTGTACGGAGGAGGGCTTCTGAAGTGCCTCGACCCTGTTCTGTTAGACAGCCTCATCGTCTGGTGGAGGTGGTGATACGTCCAGTCCAGGTTGATGTGCCGGACGTCGAGGACGATGAAGAGGATGTTCCGGTGCCGGACCCCGCTCCTGCTGAACATGTTCCCCGTACGGACCTCCCGAGTATTCAGGAGATGAACCCAGAGCTTCTAGGTGATCTGAGTCGACATCCCTCGGTGTACTTACACGCCAACGAGGTATAAAGTTAGATCTTAATCTTCCTTTTTTTCTATTAATGAGGAGTAAAGGGTTTTGATGTTGATCTATATTTCATGTAGATTCCTGACTTTACATAGCCTCGAGGGAGCTGGTTCAGCATCCACTCTATATACCAGGATTTGCATCCTGACAATAGAGTGATTGTGCATGACTGGGGCTTTGGGGCGTTCTTTTCTATTCTTCCCTGTCGATGTCTCTGGGGTTACCTCAGGGCATTATCTGAGCGATGGTTTTACCAGACTCAGTCTCTCCATTTACTGGACTGTGAGGTGATAATGACGCCGATGGATTGGCAGTTTATCACAGGTATGGAGTTTGGAGGGGCACCAGTGCCTTGTACGACGGATATTACCTCGACTACCGTCAGATCCTTGCTAGGAGTTCCGGTAGAGGCGCTCAAGGGCAGGACTTTCTGTACAGATCCTTTGAGCGTAGATGCTATGAGTGGGCTGTTGAGTGAGCCTATACCAGCTGATGTCAGAGTCAGGGATCGCATTCTTCAGCGATTGTTCCTAGTTATCATCAGGGGCTGCTTCATAGCAGATAACTCTTCTACTGTGTCATTCACTTTGATCAGCACCACGTGACATGTGGACCGTATAGGAGAGTATGATTGGGGTTCCTACACCTTTGCCTATTTCCTCAGGGGAATGCACATGCATTCGCAAGGCTTGACCAAGGCTTAGCTAGGATTTTACCCGTTTCTGCTGGTGAGTATTTCTCTTTTGCTTTCCCATGTACATTTTAAGAGTGTTTACTGAGAGCAGATGTTTTGCCTTTGTGTTGGGAGTTTTGGGCCTATGAGAGGCTCCCATGCTTGCGTCCTGTGAGCGTGTTAGGATTGGATACCTATCCACGAGGACGGCGATGGCATCATTCCATACTGGTGAAGGTCCCTACAGTTGAGGGTTCCACTCATTGTCGCCTACAGCTGAAGTTATTGACAGCTGATATCATCATATAGATTCCCTACTTTGGGGAGCACTTGGCCATTGGATTTGAGGATGGGTACCCGACTGGTGTCGAGTACGTGATTTCCACCCATAGGGTTCCTCTCTTCATAGATGGAGGATGGGAGCTTTATTTAGGAGAGCGTGCAATTAGGAGCACCACAGGAGAGATCCATATGATGATCTTGCCTCTTGCCAGGTGTTATTGGCCTATGTCGTAGTCACCCGTCATTGATATCCCATTGTTGGGCATCGACAATTTTGTATTATCAGAGGGTCCCTGCACTCAGGAGATATTCCAGCATTGGTGGTCCCCTCGTACTATTAGAGCGCAGACCCGTGCCACTCAGTTCATCGGGGATATGGTTCTAGGATCCGTGATGATGACGGATTGGCTAGCCTGTGTCCGAGATCTGACTCATGTGACACAGATTGACAGTTTAACCCAGCGACTGGACCGGGCACATTCCTTTATCCGGTATTTGAGCAGAGATCCAGCAGAGGCAGATTCGTTTGATCCTTCCAGCGCAGGCGCTGGCCCCTCAGATGACCCATTTGGCTTTGCCGGTGCAGATCCTCCTTTGTATATGCCTAATATCCCTGTTGATAGAGATCCAGGGACTCATGAGGAGTTACAACATGTGGACATGATTGATGATGTAGATATTGACACCATTGTTTTCTTCTGATGTGTATTTTTGTTATCTCTTTTGATAGACCTTTGTTAGATATTGGGTGGCTGTGCCCTATTCTCGCTATATCTTTTGATAGGCCTCTGTTAGTAGTAGGGCATCTATGCCCCATTTTCCCGTATTTTTAGCTATACAGAGATGATGTATATAGATGATGATGTATTTAGGAATATATGTAATGTCTTCTATTCCCTGTATCATATTGCCATCTATTATCTGTTATGCATGTATCATGTTATGCATATATATGTATGTCCAGAGATATTCAGCATTGACCTCTGGATGGTCTTATGATACGGCCCACACAGATGTCTTCTTCGACAGTCAGCCGCATAGATCACACCCCACCATTATTGGTGGCATCCCGTCTGAGATCCTTGTATGATAGTATGTCACCCCCAGATAGGGTAACCGTAGATCAGTTATTACAACATTCTATGACCCACTTGATGTTTCAGGTTCCCGCAGGCTTTGTAGAGGGTATGCTGGAGCATTAGATACCGGAGAGACATGTTTTCTGATTTAGTACCCAGGAGCTGACTCCTACATTGGAGGAGTATGAGCGGTTGACGGCTTTGCCCTTAGACAGACCATACGCTCACATGGCTGTCGGAGATATGAGCCGGCAGTTCATGACCCTCACCTGGTTACGGCGTAGAGTAGTAGAGGATGAGATTACATCCGACCATATATTATCCCAGCGTTTCCTGATAGATAGGTTTGGCTCCTTGGACAGCTATACACGGTATTCTGGGGATTTCACCACACTAGAGGACCAGTGGCATTTGGCCAGAGTGGATAAATTCTTGATGTGCATAGTGGCGTATGTGTACATGCCACGATATATGGATGAGCTAGATATCAGTGTTATCATGACAGTGAGAGCTCTTAGGGAGGGTCGTACCATCATTCCAATGATCGTGGTGGAGACGCTGAGGTCAGCCACGTTCTGTAGCACTTACCCTGTAGGGGTCTTTACAGGTAGTTTGGTCATGCTATACGTGTGGTTTATGTCACACTTGAGACCGATTGGCACTTTCCACCGACACGGGTACTGCTTCACCCATGAGATAGCAATGTCGTATTCCTTCCAGCCTATGGAGTGTATAGATCCTGCCTCCTGGTCCATTTTCCTAGCTGGGATCGGAGATCCATTTGCTATCTTGCCTTCTACGGGGCTCAGTTCACCCTATAGCTTCATTACTCATGCTCCGGGCATGGATTATCTCCATCTGACTGGTTTGAGGGGCATGACTACTTACCACTCGTTGGTCGTGATGTCATAGTTTGACCAATTTTAGGACTTTCATCCTTTTGATGGGGCGCTAGGTCAGTGTTTAGCTTCTCGTCATCTATTAGCAGAGGACCGATCCAGGGTGTATGCCTGTTAGGATCAGTGTGAGATAGTTTCTTTTTTCTGTTAGCCATCCTGGTTGTTCGCCAGAGTATTCTGCGTGGATGGAGACAGAGACTTCATTGGCTGCGGCAGTATCCAAAGTGTCGAGTAGTGATTCAGATGATGGAGAGCCCATGGAGGACGTTGATTCCCTCCCCGAGAAGGAGCCATTTACTGGGTCGCCAACATCTCCTTTAGATTCTCCCAGTACTAGCACTGTTGTGATCCAGCATTCAGCATAATACTTTGAGCAGAGTCTTCATCTGATGACCTTTGAGAGAGATCAGGCTAGATCCCTTATGTTGACAGCCCTTGATGGGAGAGACGCAAATTTATTAGAGAGATACGAGGCATTAGCTCGTAGAGATGCCACTGTTGTTGAGCGGGATGAGGCCAGATCAGCCAGAGATGCCCTGATAGTTGAGAGGGATAGCGCTATATCTTCCCGGGATGTAGCCGTCACAGATAGTACCACAATGAGGTCCCTTACCACTGGCATGATTGCAGAGATGAGCACGCACATTGATGAGCACAGGGTCACCATGCAGATGGTTATAGAACTATTAGCTCGTGTGGATACCCTCGTACAGGAGACAACATCGTTAACTCCTTCTTTTGAGAGGGATGCCATGTTGGGCTTGATAGCTCGCATATACACTGATTTGTAGATGGGCTTGTATTTTTCTGCACAGACTAGCTTAACCATTTTTTCATGTAGAGTTTCCATTGTGTATATCCAACAACATTATATATAGCAGGGAAATATATTTTTTGATAACTTCCCTTTTAGACATGCCTGGATACTTGCTTGATATTTTGCCTACTTCTTCAGGGCTTGTGATCTTGATATATTCTGAATTCCTCCTTGGATGGACATTGAGTTCTCTCTGGACAGTTCAGAATGGATCATTGATCTGTGTGTATCCCTGGCATCTTTGGTGTCTTAGGACTGGTTTCTGTATGGAAATGTGGAGAGGAGTGTGGCTTTCCTCTCTAAGATTGACCGCACCACAGATGGTCACCAGTACTCCTATTTAGGAGGAGCCTAGTTAATTCCATCTCTTATGAATTGGTATTACTCTTCGAGGTACAATCGCAGCTTAGATGGTCGCCGAGTCTCCTATTTAGGAGGAGGTCAGGTAGTTCCATCCCTTTGGTCTGAAGCCGATGAAATGTAATGGATTGAAGGATGATCCCAGTACCGTTGACAAGTGTTTGTGTTTTGGTATGGGGTGGGACCGAACCATAAATGGTTGCCTACGTACTCCTATTGAAGAAGAGATCAGGTCTGCGTAGTTTGAACCTGGTGTAAGAGGTTCAACGCTATTTGTGACAGAAAAGGGTGTATGAATGTTTTTGTTATTTTTGTTTTTGTAATGAGAAGGGTGTAAAAGTGTTTTTGTTGTTTTTTGTTTTATTGCAACCAGGCCATATAAAATGGTTGCCTACGTACTCTCGTGTACCAAGGAGATTAGGTCGACGTAGTTCGCCCCTCAGGACGATTTGTAGCCGATGAAAAGTTTGATCCTATATGGAGGACAAACTGCAGGGGGAAGAAAGTGTAATCCTAAGTTCAAGATAAACTGCAGGTGTGAAAAGTTTGATCCCATGTTTGGGGACAAACTGCAAGTATGAAAGGTTCAATCCCTAATAGGATAACCGAAGTTGAGTAAGGGTTAAAAAAGTAAGTAGAGAGAAAAAGATCTGGCGATCTGAAAACCAGGCTGTTAGCTTGAAAAGTGTGTTTCCCTGAGGGGCGCAATATGGAAAAGAGTTGTATGTAGTGAAGGGTTAAAGAATCGGAATGACTGGTGATTTGACGATCCAACACCAGGATGTTTGCTTGATGATAACTTCAGACACAGTACCGTTTTACAGTGTTTGAGTTGATGAGTTACGAAAATTCATCGCCATCCATTTCCTGCAATTTGAGAGCACCTCCTGTCAATACCTCCTTGACAACAAATGGGCCTTCCCAGTTAGGGGCATTTTTCCTTGGATTGATCTTGATTGTCAATGATCTTCTTCAAAACCAAGTCATGTAGTTTCAACTGCCGTAGCTGGACTTTTTTGTTGTACGATCTGACGATCCTTTGTTGATATAACTGACCATGGAAGATAGCCGCGGTTCGCCTTTCGTCTATTAGAGACAATTGGTGATACCTGTCTTGTACCCATTGGTCTTCATCCAGCTGAGCATCTATTAACACTCTGAGGGATTCCATTTCCACTTCTATGGGGAGCACTGCTTCCATCCCATAGGTTAATGCGTAGCGGGTTACCCCAGTTGAAGTGCGCATTGATGTTCTGTAGGCTAACAGAGTAAGAGGCAATAAGTCAGGCCATCCTTTGTGATTGGCGGACATCCTTTGCATGATTTTCTTGATGTTTTTGTTATCCGCTTCAATAGCACCATTCATCTTTGGACGGTAGATGACGGAGTTAAGGTGTTTGATGTGGAATTTACTGTATAACTCCTTCATCATTTTGTTATTGAGGTTCTTAGTATTGTCTGATACAATTACCTCTGGTTGTCCATATCGACAGATGACACTGTTTTTGATGAAAGCAATGATGACTTCTTTGGTAACCCTGGGGAAGGAGGTTGCTTCCACCCACTTGGTGAAGTAGTTGAACATGGGGAAGATAAACTGATGCCCATTACTGGATTTGGGCTCGATGGGCCCGATCATGTCCATTCCCCAAATTGACAAGGGCCAAGGCAAACTCATATTGTGGAGTTCCCTCGGAGGGGCGTGGATAGCATTCCCATGAATTTGGCACTGATAACATCTCCTGACGTGGTCATTGCAGTCAGCCTTGAGAGAGAGCCAGTAATGTCCTGTTCTGAGGATCTTCTTTACAAGTAGAGGGCCGCTCATGTGTGGGCCACATACTCCACCATGGACCTCATTCATGAGCCTCTGAGCTTGGTCCTTGTCTAAACATCTGAGGAGACCTAATCTTGCATATCTTTTGTAGAGTGCATCTCCACTCAGGTCGAATTTCATAGCCAGTCGATGGATCCGCCTTTTCTCAGTCGGGCTCGCCTCAGCGGGTGTAGATCCGTCCCGTAAGTACTTCTTGATATGCTAATACCAAGAAGGATGTGAGGTAGCTCATCCGATACTTCTCCAACATAGTTCCCATAGGCTAGGGCAAATATGACACTTGGCATGTGTTCCTTGTCAGGTATGTGAATCAAGGAGGCCAAAGTTGTTAGCGTGTCTGCAAAGTCATTCCTATTACGAGTAATGTGTAGAAAGGAGATCTCTTCGAACTCCGAAGCCATTTGTAAAACTTGCCGATGGTAAGGCAGTAAATGTAGCTCTTTGGTTTGATAGATTCTCGTGGATTGTTTGACTACCAACTCCAAATCCCCAAAGACAGTTAATCGCCTGATGCCCATTGAACGGGTAAGTTTTAGCCCCATGATACAGCCTTCATACTCAACTATGTTGTTGGTGCTGACAAACTATAATTTGACGGCGACGGGATACTGTTCCCCTGTACTGGATACTAGAACTGCTCCAGATCCAGAACCTTCCATATTAACAGCTCCATCGAAATATATTTTCCATGTACGGCATGTATCGTACTGATGGTGTTGCTGAATTGCCATTACCCCTTCATCGGGGAAGTATGTTTCCAAGGGTTTGAAATCCCCTAAAGGTGCGGCAGCCAGTTGATCCGCAATTCCTTGACCTTTGATGGACTTCTGCGTCACATAAACGATGTCAAATTGTTGTAGGATCAACTGTCATCTGGACAGTCGATAGTTCAGTATGGGTTTACTGAACACGTACTTGAGAGGATCCAATCGGGATATGAGATGGGTTGTGTGACCATGGAGGTAATACTGTAACCTCATGGAAGCCCATGCCAAAGCACAACAAGTCTTCTCAATTAGAGTGTACTTGTGTTCACTACTGCTGAATCTTTTGCTGAGGTAATAGATAGCTCGTTCTTGGCCTCTATCGTATTTTTGACCCAGCATACAGCCCATGGCATTGTCACTTATGGACAGGTACATGAACAGGGGAACATCATCCCTGGGTGGTACCAAAACAGGAGCTTTGACTAGCTGCTCTTTGATTGTAAGGAATGCCTTCTGGCACTTATCATTCCATTTCATGGAGGAGTTCTTCCATAACAATTTGATGATAGGCTCACAGGTTGCTGTGAGTTAGATATGAACCTGCTAATGAAGTTGATTCTTTTCAAAAATCCCCGTATTTCCTTCTCTGTCTGAGGAATGGGCATTTCCGTAATGGCCTGGATTTTGGTGGGATCCAACTCAATCCCTTTGTAGCTAACTAGAAATCCTACCAACTTACATGATTTAACGCCAAAGGCGCACTTGGCTGGATTCAATTTCAAGTTGTACATACGTAACCTGTTGAAGAGCTTTCTGAGATGGTCTAAGTGGTCTTCCTCCCTTCGGGACTTGAAAATGATGTCATCCATGTAGATCTCTATCTCTTTGTGCATTAAGTCATGGAAAAGAGCCATCATAGCTCGCTGATAGGTGGCTCCGGCATTGATGAGGCCGAACGACAACCGTCTATAACAAAAAAATTTCCAAGGCGTGATGAAAGCAGTTTTCTCACGATCTTCCTCAGCAAGCATGATCTGAAGGTACCCTGCAAAGTAATCATCAAAGGAGTACATGTTATATTGAGCAGTATTGTCAATGAGAATGTAGATAAATGGCACAGGAAAGCTATCTTTAAGGCAAGCTTTATTCAAATCCCGATAATCCACGTAAACTCGCACCTTTCCTCTAGGCTTAGGCATGGGAACTATGTCAGATATCCATTCAGGATATGTGGACACCATGATAATACTAGCTTGAAATTGTTTCACAATTTCGTTTTTCACCTTTAAGCTCCACTCAGGTTTCAATCGCCTGAGCTTCTGCTTGACTGGCTTGAATCCTTCTTTAATGGGGAGGCGATGAAGGATAATGTCAGTGGACAAACCCACCATGTCTTCATGAGACCATGTAAACACATCCTAGAATTGGGTTAGAAGTGTAACCATGTCATTCCTCTAGTTTGGAGTAAGGTCTGAACCAATCTGGATTAACTTATGGCTTTCTAAGGTTCCGAGATTGAAAGAGGTGGTTTGATCAAGGTTAAGTTTAGGTTTGTCTTCGACCCATTCCTTGATCTCCTGAGGCACCTCAATGTCCTCTTGTATTTCCATCAAGTCTGAGTCCAACTTTTCATCAAAGTTACAATCCTTATGGAGAAGAGGCATCTTATCAGCAAGTACAGGCACATCTAAGTTCAGAGTCCTGAAACAAAATATGCTTTCACTTAATATATATAAAACTATTTATTTATACAAAGTGTTAGCATGCACTGACAAAACAACTGCTAATAATGTACAAAAAAGTAAGCAGTTATGATATCTACAGGGCAGAAAGAGGTCCTGCTCGTTTTACCCTTGTCGACCAATGCAAGGAGTGCTGCTCCAATTGGCAAGGGCAAAGTCCTAGTGGACTGCAGTGATGAAGGGGTTGTCATCATCCTCCTTCTCCCGAATGATGACCATTATGTCTGGGCAATCATCGTTTGGGGTGTATCTGTTTGTATGTTCATCATGGACAATGATACGTATGCCTGACATCATTCTGACGATGTCTTGTTTAATTCTTCGTTCCTCTTCTTCCACCTTAGGATCTGGAACAAAGACTTCCTTCTCCTTTATCGATATCAGTTTGGGAAATAACATAGCCATTACGTTAGCTGGCACCTTTATCGGAGGTTGTACGGACTCTGGATTTATAGGTGGAGATAATCGTGGTGTAACTGAAACTGGAGGAATCTGCTTATGATTATATGGATTCCTGTGACTGGCACTAGCAGAATAGCCTAGTCCAACTGTCCCAGTTTGACTGATCATTTGAATATAATGCTTAATACCCTGATTATTTTTGCCCAGCCCTTGTCCCAGCTGGTGTCCCAATGACATCATTTCTTGAGTAGCTGCCATCACTTCGATAGAAATCTTGGGTACGGAAAATGGCATCCCAATGGAATGGTATTGAGTGTTGCTCACTTCCAAGGTATGAAAACTGACCGGCTCAACATCTGAATTGAAGTTGATTAGTGGTATGTCACCATATTTAGGACATTCCGGTTCAGCGTTGGCCGTGACTAGGCTATTGTTGATAATGTATTTAACTTGCTGATGAAGAGTGGAGGGGACGACCCCAGCCATATGAATCCACGGTCTTCCCAATAGTAGGTTGTATCCTGAATCTATTTTAAGCACGTGAAAAGATACACAGAATGTATGGAGACCAATCTCAATTGGCAGCTCAATCTCTTCGACTAAATTTCGGCGGGATTCATCAAAAGCTTTAATAACCGTATGGCTGCTTCGGATCTGGTTGAGATTGACATTCATTTTCACCAACGTAGCATAAGGACAGATATTCAGAGACGAACCTCCATCTATCAAGACTCCAACTAGCATGTACCTGGATGACAAAACCGCAATGTGTAATGGCTTGCAATGACCGGTCCCTTTGGGCAGAATGTCATCATCAGTGAAAGATATCACATTGTTGTTAAAAATGGGATCAACCAAATGTTGAAATTTCTCCACATCCACTGATTTCGGCAAGTAGGCTTCTTCCAAAACCTTTAGTAAGATCTTCCTGTGATCTTCAGAAGTTAAAACCAAGTCCAGTATTAAAATTTGATGTGGATCTTCTCTTAAGCTTAAAACCACCATGGCTTCAATATGACCTATAGTACGGGGGAATTTTTTAATCTTCTCCATGGGAATTTTCCCCTTTGATTTGATGGTAGGGTTCATCACCCGTTGGGAAAGATACAGTGGAATCTCCTTCGACACTGTAGCAGTTGTATGAGAGGTGGATCCTTCAGCTTCTTCATAATTCCATGGGACATTTTTTAAGATGATAATAGGATATTGTAGTCTGAATGGTAAGTTGATTGGCTCTAGAGTAGCCACTTTCAAAGGATTGTCAACTCCTTTGAGTTGAATTGCTTGTATTATGAATGGTTTGATAGTCCCATCAGCCTCAGCGGATATAACTGCTACCAATCCCTTCCATTTAGTAGAACAAGTATTTTCACTCTCAAATAGCACAGTATCGTTGTCTACCAGTTGCAGGACACCACTATCAATTAGATTCTGAATAAGGTGGCGGAGTGCCCAGCATTCTTTTGTGCTGTGATCACGAGAATGGAGTGATACTGACATACTCCATCAGAATTAAACCGTCCTGAACGGGGATTAAAAGGAGGTAGAAGGGAAGTGATCCTTCATTCATTGATCAACATCTGAAGTATCTCCTCTATATATTGGCCCAGGTATGTAAATTCTCTTCTATTGGCAAAATCCTGATGGGCTTTGGCATTTGCTCTCTTCGTCACTTTGTCTTTCAGTGTTTTATTTTCTGAAGGCGACGAGGGAGTATTCATAACAAAAGGGAGGAGACTAGCATGCTCCTAGCTGACTAATTGGCATATAACTTGATGCTGATAGGTCGCCAGTTCTGCCAATTACTCAATTTGCTTACACAGAGCTTTCATCTTTTGTTCCATCATAAACTGGAACTTTGTATAATCCCATTTGTCAATACTGTCTTTGATGGTCTGGGATAATTCACTGTTAAAATTAGAACTCTGTCCACTGCTCCAATTAATCATGTTGACCTCTTCTTCTTTGTGTTGAGGAAGAGGGTTGTCTTGCACGTGAGGTTGATCTGGTTTGGTGACCATAATCTCACCGTTGTCTATTAAATCTTTGATCTTGTGTTTCAAGGCCCAACAATCTTGAGTATCACGTCCAGGTGCCCCAGCATGATAAGCACATTTTTGAGCAGCATTGAAACCCTTCCCATTAGGGTTGGCTGGTGGAAGAAGATGCGTAATTTTCTTCTGAGTGGTCAGAAGATTGAGAATGTTCTTGAGTGAGTTCCCGAGGGGTGTGAACACTTGAGGGCATTTAAATTCTCCACCTTTAGGCAATGGAGGGTTTGAAGATTGATAGTGTAATTTTTCCTCTGGATAGGCATATTTTGATTGCTCTTTTGACCTTGTAGTATCATGGAAACATCCTCCTCTTTCTTTTTATGGACCCTCAGGGGGTTGTTTCCATAATTTTTGGACCGGATATGTTCAGCAACTACTTTAAGATTTGCTAGGTCTTGAATTTTTCCTGACTTCAACCCCATCTCAGTCATCTCTCCATGTTTGACCATTTCAAAAAATGGTTTACCAATGCCAGCTAAAACTCTTTCATAGAAAGGAGCTTCTTGTATGTTGATGAAGGTCATGGCCATTTCTGACTCTGTCATGGAAGGAATAACTTGAGCAGCAAGGCGCTTCCACCTTTTTGCATACTCTCTGAAAGACTCATTGGACTGTTTCTTGACCTTGGTAATCTGGTACCGATCAGAAGCCATCTGAGACTTGAAGCTGTATTGTGTAAGGAAGGCATGAGCTAGTTCTTCCCAGCCATGGATCTTTGAGTTGTCTAATCTGGTATACCACGAACGAGCTTCTCCAGTCAGACTCTTTTGGAACAGCTGCATCCTGAGCTTCTCGTCCTTTGCTTAAGATCCAAGTTCTCCAATGAACACCTTCAGATGTGTGTAAGGATCTCTTAACACATCGTACTTTTTGAAGTCAGGAGTTTTAAACTTCTCTGGATAATGAACACCAGGGAATATACAAAGGTCAGCATATGAGACACTCCCATGTTCTCCAATTCCTTTGATAGAACGAAGGGTTTCTTCCATTTGAAGGACCTTCTTCCTGATGTCACCAGTGTCTAGATCTCCTTTGTAATGGGTGTTTTTAGGATTTTTATCCGTCGTAAGCAATTGTAGTTCCAAATTTGTTTTATCCGAACCTTGGATTCCTCCTTGTACAAAGGATTCTGTCTGTGAGGGAATTTTTGAGCCCTGCGTAGATTGATGTAATTCTTTAAGCAGAACATCCAAATCTGTGATTTGTTTACTTAATCCGTCGAATTCTTTGCGAGAAACGGGATTAGATTGGTCAGATGAAGACATGATTGACTGTAGGCTTGTGGCCTTTTTAGTCTTTGAACGAGTAGTAGGTCCGATTGCTTCATTGCGAAAGACTTGCATAGTTTAGTCTTAGGGAATGTGTAAATGTTTATATGCTATGTGATGTATCCGTTTTAGGAATTTTATCCTGCAAAACGGATGTTAGCTGTTTGTAATACAGGATAGCATGTTAATTTAAGTATGCACATTTTTCTTCATATTTCTCATTACATGGAGATGAATATGCAATGAAATTACAAGTAATTGACTTTACGAGTAACTTGAAATGAGAAAGCATGAAGAGACTTTCCTCCATGTTTGGTTTATCAAAGGCTGACCTATCTTGCAATGATCTGGAATTTCAAGTTGTAATTTTAAATATTTATTGAATAATATAAATATTTATTTGATATGTCTATTGTGAAATTGAGGAAATAAATATTTTATTGATGTAATGATTGTTAATAAATATTAATGAATCTAAATTATTAGATAATATTCTAAATTACATTAGTTTATAATTTAGAGAGTGTAATATAACATGAGAGGTTATATTGTTGTGATGATTTTAATAATTTAAATGGCATATTAATTATTAAATAAAATTATAACGAAATTATAATTGTATGTTATTTGTTTAAATGGTATATTTAATTAAAATGTGGTGTATAATTAATTTATTTGATTAATATTGGATATGGAAATCCAAATAATAATATGAATTATAAACTAAAATTGTTTGTTCAAATAAAATAAAGGAGTTTAATTTAGTTTTTGCCAAACACGGCTTAAATATATTAATTCTTTAAAATTTAATGGGTTTTGCCAAACAAGCCTTATGGCTTTTGTGATTTCTAATTTTTGAATTTAATTAAAATAAAAAAATTAAATTAAAATAATAAATATAACATATTTATATTATATACGTTTATGTTGTAACTGTTATTATAATTAGTATGCGTATTAAGGTATCAGTTTTTTTCTTTTACGCATTATTTGTCTATATTGGCTAAGTCTGAGAGAGAAGAGAAGAGTTGAGAGTTCAGAGAATTGAGAATTGAGAGGAAATTTCTGTTTTCAAAGCTAATTCAGTGGTGTTCGCAAGGAATTATCACGCTAATTGAAGGTATTTTCCCTAATTATGTGCATATGCATATATGATCACGACATAGTTTGTTTGTGTTCGGTGGAATAAAAATTGATGAATTGTGGACATATATAGTTGGTAATTGTGATTATACATGTTTATAATGCTAGAGGTTATGTTCAAATAAGGAAATTACCTGCTAAATTCGTTTGACAGTAGAAAGAAAATGTCGTTATATATATTTTCATATGTTCATGAAAAGTATCAATGTTAGTGGCTAATTAGTATGTGAAATTGTAAATTGAAGCTTGTATATGTTAGTTCACTAAGAAACGAGCATAACGTAACTTGAATGAAGTGATTTGGCAAAGTATTGAATTCACAGTGATGATTTTTGGGATGAATATCAAAATTTGAGTCTTATATGAAAATCATGGAATTTGAGAAATTAACCTAGCTTAAATTGTTGTTAAATTGTTTTAATTGGTGGAATATGTTCACAAATATGTTTGTGATAGTTCTATACCATTTTTACATGTTATTATCATTGTTTGGTGGGTGAAATTTGCGTTTGTTGGGCTAAAATCGGCTACTATTCATCAGCCGTCTCTGCGTCTGTCTGTGCACCGGCGCAGTTGCGCCGGTGCCAAGGCAAAAAAATGGCGCAGTTGCTGCAGACTTTGGTGTACCACTATAGCTTGGTCTAAGGTTATGTTAATGTGTCCAATATATAGTAACATGGTTGAGATAGAATCATGTTAGGTGGTTAATGTTATAAATTAGTTTACACAATGAACGTTAGTTAAGTGTTGTGAGGTTAACGCTTGGAAAATTCTGAAACGTATATGGTAATAAAAGACTTGTGCTAAATTAACAAGCCTAATTAGAAATGCGTGTTATGATGGAACGTGAATGTTAGTATATCTAATAGATTATGGTTCTAAACCTATGTGTAGGTAAACGTGAGTTTGATATTATAGCTTACGCTCGAGGAAAGTTTCTAAACTTATCTTTTTACATTGAGCAAGTTCTATAACTCTACTCTTATAATAATTGTGCAAGTTTTGTAACTCTACATTTTCGTTGAGATAGTTCATTTATTACATTGTGCGAGTTTATTCTTGCTATTGAGCAAGTTCTTGTATCTAGTTTGTTTATGATTCCTAAATCTAGATCTTATTCTAATATTGAACAAGTTTTTCTTATCTTTAACTTGTTATCTAGAATGCAAGTTTACATATTCTAATATACTCATGTTGAACAAGTTTTATCATTTAAAGTACTATTTGTTATGCATGCTTAGTACTCAATTCTAAATAACCTTGGCTTAATATTGTTCAAGCAAGGTACGTTATGATTATTCAATGTTATGCTATTACTTTATTCCTAAAGCATGATCCTAATTTATAATGTCGATTCAGTTATGATTATTCCATAGTATGATGTTATCAATATTGTATTCAACTAATCCTTAGTTGATGACCGTTGAATTCTAAATTACCCTTGAAATATATCCAAACCAACCTTACTTTGGTGCGGACTTGTACTCTAAATTCTGAGATGAACAACCCTATTATTAGGGGATAATTTACGCTTAGCGTTGAAATGTTTGTTCACAATACATTGTACGAAGGGCTGATCCCCCTAAGTACGAGGAGTCCTTATAGTCTTATGACTGTTAAAGTTGAAGTTGAAAGATTACTTGCAACTGTGGACATAGTTCGTGGTCTTATGGCCCTCAGTTTTATGTATTCCATATTTTGATTCCAGTCGTTGGTTATCATTGATAGAGTACTATTTAGTTCATGATGAGCCTATTCATTGGCAGGTATTTCATTCTTGTTGATTCATTATTATATCTAGTGAGCAATTATTTTGCTCACTCTTGCTTATTTATACACACATTGCAGCTAAAGTTGAGAAGGTAGATGAGCCTTCATCTAACAAAGGAAAGGAAAAAATGTACAAGTGATGAAGACTTGTAATTTTATTTATTGTTATGATCATAGACTTTTAAATAATGATTTGATGTAATAAGTTTATTTCCGCATTTATATGATGTTTAAAGGTTAGACAAGCTGGGAAGATTTTTATTTAATGATGTAACCCTATTTAAAGGGATGATTTGTGGTTAAATGTTATTTTATTTATGTAGATAGATGTGAATGTTTGGATAGTGAACACCAAATCTTGTGGGAATGAAGTACCTAGATTTGGGGGTGTCACAAGTTGGTATCAAAGCCTTAGGTTATGAACCTTAGGTGGGGGGAAAAGCCTTAGGAAGTAACCTTTGAAAAGATAGTGATGATAAACTTTTATCGAGTTGTTAAGGAAGAAGTAATAAAATACTTATGTGCTTATGTGATTATAACTTATGTGCTCGTGAGTGTCGAGTAGTAATGATTAGTAATTAAAACTTAAAATTTGGTTGACAGGATGGCAAATATAGGAGGATCCAGTTAGGCTAGAGAGGAGGAGCCTCGAGACATTCAGGTGATTTGGGAACACCTACTGCCACGGGAAACAGTTCCGTCGGTCATAGTAGTTGAGTAGGAGAGAATACCTAATGAGGATGATGAGATAGAGACGGATGAGGAGGACCATGTTGAGCTGCCACAGTCGGATGAGGAGGAAGAACTTCCACTTAACTCGATAGCTGCTCGTATGTACGACGAAGTTTATGACTGCATGTGGAACTTCAAGATACAGTCGAGGAGTTACAGGAGATAGTAGCTGAGCAACAGACCTCGATGGCACAGAAGGACGATGAGATCCTAGATCAAGAGGAATGTCTGAATAATGTCGAAGAAAAGCTGGTTCACACTGAAGAAGAGAAGGAACAAATGATAGCGGAGATCGCAGAACTGTAGAACAAGCTGAAAGAAGAGTCCACTAAGAGGGCAAGAGCTGAAAATGCGTACGAAAAAGCTTTTCAATGAGCCAGGATAGCAATAAGAGATGCGCAAGCAAAGAGGATGAAGATGGAGGAGATGAACAACGTATTCAACACAGTGATTAATTGAGCTCAAGATCGAGTCATGGGCTATCCAATTCAGTTCGAGACGCTGCCATCATTCATGTTAGATCGCAGAACAATGTTCCGAATCATAGAGGAAGAGCGTCATAAGGCTACAAAGTAACTTAGTAGGACATTGTAGGGAATGTACCTAATATGTGGTTAGGAAGTAAATAAATTGTAAATCCCAAGTATGATATAACCAATGGGATAGATGATGATGATGCTATTTTGAAACTGTTATAGTTTAGAAAAGTAATGTAAATAGCAGTGATTTCTTTTATAAGATGCAAGTTAAGTATAAAATACTTAAAGGGGTTGAGTAACAATCTAATGGGTGTATTTTTAACAGAAAATGCCTCCAAGACGTCAACCACGATAGGGAATGCTGAAGCTAATCCAGTACAGCAATTCGTAACACTACTGACAAGAGCATTACAGAATAAGCCACAGAATCAAGCTACGACTTTCAAGGACTTCAAGGCGGTTGGACCACCTGAGTTCCATGGGTCCATGAGTCTGATTGAGGCACAGACCTGGATCATGGAGATAGAGAAGGTTTTTGATGTTGCGAGGGTATGGGATGATCAAAAGACTACTTTTGCAACATTCATGTAGAAAGCAGAGGCTAGTTATTGGTGGCAGACCAATAAAACTCGAGGAGGTCAAGGGATTATGATCTAGGATATGTTTAAGGAGATATTCTTCGAGACCTATTTCCCCGAGAGTTTGAAGAATCAGATGGGGGTGCAGTTTTTAGAACTAAAACAGGGCACAATGACGGTATCGGAATATGCCGCGAAATTCAACTTAGCAAAGTTTGCACCATATCAAGTGAATACGGATGAGCGCAAGGCAAGAAGATTTGAGCAGGAACTGAAGCCCTGTTGTACAGCAGAGTTTCACTGTTCCAGTTAAAAATGTTTACGGCAGTGCTTGAGAAAGTAATTCTCGGTGAGAGTGGAGGCGAGGTTGCAACAAATCACAACCAAGAGCAGAGGAAGAATGTAAGACCCCAACTTATTATAAATAAAATTGAATTTTCTCTACTCATTATCTTAAAATAATAAGGAGTTAATTTGATAGAATATTTTGGTTATGGGTGAAATGTGCAAATTTTGCAAAATAAGCAAGTGGTTATAAAATATTCATTGTTGTCGGGGAATATTCGTTTGGTGGTATAATATTCTTTTTATCGGGAATATCCGTACTACGACGCAGTCATTTATGGGCCTCATAACAGAATAACTGTCGGATGAAGAAAACGACAAGTTTGAGTTTTTATAAATAATGGCGTAGTTGTTATCTTTAACACTGTTGGAATACCTGCTGGTTAAAATATAGTAATACGTGTGGTTGCACAGTAGCACACGGTATTGCACAGTATTGATGAATTATTGATCCTTACGTAAGAAAGCACCACTCAATAATTGTTACAGTAATTACTGTTCGATATTTTATTTTATTGGTTCAATAATTGTTGCGTCGATATTTTATATTATTGTTGTTTCAATAATTGTCATTGCATAGTATCTCCATTATCAGATCAATAACTTATATTATTTGAATAATATTATTAGATAGCATTATTGACAATGTCTAGAAAGTTCTGTCGAGGAGATGTTATATAATCTAAATGCGCGCCAATAGGGAGAAATCCTTATCGAAAAGTCCCCTATTTCCTGGGAACGGCCTGGTTGTCATAATTGTGATTCTGTAATATTATTTGCGAATAATTAATTATTGATTTATATGATAAGGAAATATTTATTTGATGTAGATATAAATGATGAAATTATTTATGTGGTTATAAATGAAGGAATTAGTGTTGAGGGGTTTTATCAGTATTTTGTCGGAATGGAGGTTTTAAAAATCAAACAGTGTTCTTAAAGCTCTATTGCGTGAGTTATAATTTTAATCCAACCGTTGGATCGTTGTGATTTTTGGATATGTTATACATATATAAGTTGAGTATATCTCCACAAATTTTGAACCGTTAAAAATTAACGCATGATTTGTTATGAATTTTAAGAAGTGTTAAAAATCATCTGTTTGTGGGTTTCAGATATTTTCTGTCTGGAATTTAGAAAAATATAAAGCTACAAAGTTGTAGAGAATTCGATTTCGTGTGGAATGGACATAAAATTCGTATTTTTCTAAAAAGCGGGTTATTTATTATGAATTACTGAAGTTTCAGAAAATAAAATATTTTTTATTAAAATTGGGTGGGACCCACTTTTGTTTTAAACACGTGGGCTGCCAAAATTGTTCAGAATTGGCATGCTAGCTGATTCAAGAAGGATGGTGTAGAAGGAAAGGAAATAAATAATATTATTTTATTAATTTAGTCTCCTTTGGCGTTCTAGCATTTTCCTATAAATAGGCGTTTAGGTTAGAATTAAAAATCACACCAGAAACAAGTTTTCTTTCTCTCTATATTATCTAGTGTATTTTTGTGAGTATTTTGATACTTTGAGAGTTGATATTCAGTACAAGTTTCCTTCGGCTTTGCATCCGATATTCCAATCAGAAGTATTGTTATTTTGAGGTAAGGGATGTTATTTTTTTTTTTTCATAAATGATATTATTTCTTTCAATATCATTATGCCGAAATATTTGTCTGAATTTTTTTATCAAATTTGAAACTTTTTGTGTCGGGGTTACTATTTATGTATACGACACTATTCACGTATACGACACTATTCATCGAAAAATAAAATTTTCTCTTCTTTGTCCCAGATGTCTATTATAGTTACTATCTTCGATTGTATCCATGTTTTGATTGTCATTCTTGAATTTTTCTCCATTATGTTTTATTATGGAGTATTTTTAAACTTGAATTATCTAAAGTACGAATCTCTAAACTTTGTCCATTTATCGTATTGGATTCGTTCTCTAAAATGTTTTTCATCTTTCTTAGTTCTTAATGGTGATACTTGATGAATATATTTGGCCTGTAGTGCAAAGATGAATGATTACCTGATGAATATCTTTGGCCTGTAGTGCAAAGATGAACAGGTGTTGAGATGAACATGACCAACTAGTGATACAAATTAATATCTTTGGCCCGTAGTATAAAGATGAATATTTGATTCAATATGTATATTGATTGATGTTACAGGGATAAAATATTGATGATAGACTTTTAAATTCTTAGATGATAGTAGATTTCATTCTCTACTTAACTCTTCTAATGAATTATTATTTCCGCTGCAGTTGTTGATCTAAAGCTTGTTGTCTATTATATTCTATCAGATTTTTCCATGTTGAAGAATAATGATAATTTGTTGTATATTATTTTAATCATAATATTCTTTACTTGGCTAGTTGAGCTCACCCTTTTTATTTTTGTTCCATTTTTCTTCTCAGGAGGTGAGAATATAACAGGAACTAGCCGGGGTATGGAGTGATGGTTCTAAAAAGTTATTTTAGCAATCCTCACTATTTTTGTAAAATAGTGTAGCAATAATTATAATGAGGACACCTTTTGAGTTTTAATACTGTCTATTAGACAATATTTGTATTTAAACTCACAGTTTATGTGTTGTCGTATTTTGCTCGATAATTGTAGTAATGAAGTTGTATTTGTTTCTGTACCATGTATTTGGCGACTCAGAATAGGTGATGTATACCTATTTTGGGGGCGTTACAAAGAAGAAGAGTGAAGGTGAAGTTAAAAATAGTGGAGGTAGTAACGGTGGAAACAACAACAACAATTTAAAGAGGAGGTGGAATGTAAGTGTGGGAACTGGAAATCAGTAAGGAAGCCAGTAAAAGAAGAAGTTCGAAGCATGTGCTACATGTGAAAAGTTTCACAAAGGGTGTGTGCTTGATGGGGAAATGAGTATGCTTCAACTGTGGCCAGGAGGGTCACATTGCCCCAAATTGCAATCAACCTAAGAAGAACGTTTGCTTCACGTGCGGGTCCAAGGATCACTTTGCTCGTGAATACCCTAAGAAGAGATCTGGTGATGCTAATGGAAGCAAGGGAAATGCTAGTGGAGGTACGCTGGCTATTGCTGGATCGACGTCAACAAATAAGCCCACGACAAGAACCTTTAACATGACAGTGTAGGATGCAGTACATTCAAAAGATGTTGTGTCAGGTATTATCCCAATCAATGATATAAATCCATATGTATTATTTGATTCGGGTGCTACTTGTTTGTTTATATCTGATGAATTTGCTGAGAGGTTAGAAATGTCTAGTGAAGAGCTGAATTTCCCTTTGAACATAGAAATTGCAAATAGGGAAGTAATTCCTGTTAGGTTCGTATACAAGAACTATAGGGTGAACATTAAGGGGAATGCCATGAAAGTAGATTTAATCCTGATAAAACTCAGAGAATTCGATGTTATTTTGGGAATGGATTGGTTATTCAATTATGGAGCGATAATTGATTGCCAAAAGAAGTGTGTAAACCTTATGACCCCGTCAAAGGTAGTTTTTCTTGGTAGCAAGTCGCCTAGACATATGAGATGTCTGACGATAATGCAGGTCAAAAAGTTGTTGAGTCAAGGCTATGTAGGATATTTAGCCTACATCGTTGATACTCAAAAGGACAAGGGTGTAAAACTGGAAGAGATACCAGTGGTTAGGGAATTCGTGGATGTGTTCTCGGAAGATTTGCCAGGACTTCCGCCTGACCGAGAGATTGAATTCGTGATCGAATTAGCGCCAGGAACCGCTCCGATATCGAAGGCCCCGCACAGAATGGCTCCGGTGGAAATGAAGGAATTGATGGTACAACTGCAAGAGTTATTGGATAAGAAGTACATTCAACCGAGCGTATCACCGTGGGGAGCACCAGTGTTATTCATGAAGAAGAAGGATGGGTCAATGCATCTTTGCATTGATTATAGAGAATTAAACAAAGTCACTATTAAAAACAAATATCCATTGCCAAGAATAGATGACTTGTTTGGTCAATTGAAGGGTGCTAGATATTTCTCGAAAATAGATTTGAGAAGTGGATATCACCAATTGAAAGTAAGAAAGGAGGATGTACCGAAGATGGCATTCCGAACTCAGTATGGATATTACGAATTTTTGGTGATGTCTTTTGGTTTAACAAACGCCCCTGCAGTATTCATGGATTTGATGAACAGGGTGTTTAAACCATTTTTAGACAAGTTTGTGGTGGTGTTCATCGATGATATTCTGGTGTACTCTAAAACTCAAGAGGAACACGTGGAACACTTACATCTGACGCTGGAGACATTAAGGAAAGAAAAGTTGTACGCGAAATTCTCTAAATATGAGTTTTGACTTGAACGTGTACAATTTCTTGGGCATGTAATTGATAAGGATGGGGTTTCCGTAGATCCATCAAAAGTCAAAGTGGTGATAAATTGGGAACAACCAAGAACTCCGTTAGAAGTAAGAAGTTTCTTGGGATTGGCAGGATATTACAGACGATTTATTCAAGATTTTTCCAAGATTACTACTCCGTTGACAAATTTGACTAGAAAATCTGTAAAATTTGTTTGGACAGAAAAGTGTGAGGAAAGTTTTCAAGAGCTGAAAAAGAAGTTAAGTGTGGCACCTGTGTTGTCATTACCAGATAATACAGGAAACTTTGTGGTGTATTGTAATGCTTCACACAAAGGATTGGGTTGTGTCCTTATGCAGAACGACAAAGTCATTGCGTATGCATCAAGGCAACTGAAAGACTACGAGAAAGGGTATCCGACTCATGATTTAGAGTTGGCGGCGGTTGTGTTTGCTCTGAAGATATGGAGACATTATCTCTACAGAGAAAGGTGTGAGATCTACACAGACCATAAAAGTCTAAAGTATATCTTCACACAGAAGGACCTGAACATGCGGCAAAGGAGATGGATGGAATTGATAAAGGATTACGATTGTGAGATCATTTATCATCCTGACAAAGCTAATGTGGTTGCAGATGCTTTGAGCAGGAAAGGTTGAGAGAAGTTGATGTTGTTAACCGATAAGGAGGAGCTCATTTCAACAATGGCAAGACTAGAGTTGGAAATTAATTTTCCAAAAGAATTCAATGAAAAATTGTACGAGATAGAAGCTAGTCCAACTTTGGTGGACAAGGTGAAGAACGCACAATTACAGGATGAAGAATGCAGAAAAATAAAGGAAAGCGTGGTCAAGGGTAAAGAAGTAAAGTACCAAGTCGATACTGCGGGAATGCTAAGATTCGAGGGACGAATTTGGGTTCCAGCAGTTCAAGAAATTAAAGAAGAAATCTTGACGGAAGCCCATAACTCAAGATATTCGATTCATCCGGGAAGTATGAAAATGTATCAAGATTTGCGGCTTAATTTCTAGTGGCCGAACATGAAAAGAGATGTTACAGAATGCATTGAAAAGTGCTTGACATGTCAGAAAGTGAAGGCTGAGCATCAAAGACCAAGTGGATTACTTCAACAGTTGGAAATACCAGAATGGAAGTGGGAGCATATCACAATGTATTTTGTGGTAGGTCTTCCAATGACTCAGAAAGGATACGATGCGATATGGGTGATAGTGGACAGATTGACAAAATCTGCACACTTTTTACCAATAAAGATTAGATTTAATCTTGATCAGCTGGCGAAGCTATACGTTAAAGAGATCGTCTCAAGACATGGAGTTCCAGTGTCAATTGTATCAGACAGAGATCCAAGGTTCACATCAAATTTCTAGAAGAGACTACAAGAATGCATGGGAACGCAACTGAAGATGAGCATAGCATATCATCTGCAAACTGATGGGCAAAGCAAACGAACAATCCAGACGCTAGAAGATATGCTTAGAGCGTGCATCATGGATTTTAAAGGAAACTGGGATGATCATTTACCGTTGGTAGAATTTTCCTATAATAACAGCTACCACGCAAGCATAGGCATGTCGCCTTATGAAGCTTTATACGGCAGAATGCAGAACTCCACTGTGCTGGGATGTAGTCGGTGAATGCCAACTATTAGGACCAGAACTAGTACAACAAACCGCTGAAGTTATAAAACACATCAGAGCAAAATTGGTAGTTGCTCAAGATCGACAGAAAAAATATGTGGATCAACACAGGCAGAATCGTGAATTTGAAGCAGGAAATTTTGTGTTCCTGAAAGTTTCTCCTTGGAAGGGGAAAATTCATTTTGGCAAGAAAAGAAAGCTCAGCCCAAGATTTATTGGACCTTTCGAAATACTACGAAGAGTGGGAGAAGTAGCATATGAGGTAGCTTTACCTCCAGAACTAGAACATGTGCACAATATTTTTCATGTGTCGGTTTTGCGACCATATAAACCCGATTACAAACATGTGATCGAGTATGAACCATTGCAGTTTAGTAAAGATCTGTCTTATGAAGAGATTCCTATCCAGATAGTCGACATGAAAGAACAAGTGATCAGGAATAAAGTGATACCTTTTGTGAAGGCGATATGGAGAAACCACAATGTCAAAGAGGCAACATGGGAACTCAAAGCTAAAATGATGAAAAATTACCCTGAGTTGTTTGTTTAATCTATGTCTTCGATTCTGGGGACAAAATCTTTGTAAGAAGGGAAGAATGTGATGATTTGATTATTTGAGTTGTGATTCTGGGGACAAAATCCTTGTAAGGAGGGAAGAATGTAACGATCTGAAATTTTAAGTTGTAATTTTAAATATTTATTGAATAATATAAATATTTATTTGATATGTTTATTGTGAAATTGAGGAAATAAATATTTTATTGATGTAATGATTGTTAATAAATATTAATGAATCTAAATTATTAGATAATATTCTAAATTAAATTAGTTTATAATTTAGAGAGTGTAATATAACATGGGAGGTTATATTGTTGTGATGATTTTAATAATTTAAATGGTATATTAATTATTAAATAAAATTATAACGAAATTATAATTTTATTTTATTTGTTTAAATGGTATATTTAATTAAAATGTGGTGTATAATTAGTTTATTTGATTAATATTGGATATGAAAATCCAAATAATAATATGAATTATAAACTAAAATTGTTTGTTGAAATAAAATAAAGGTGTTTAATTTAGTTTTTGCCAAACACGGCTTAAATATATTAATTCTTTAAAATTTAAAGGGTTTTGTCAAACAAGCCTTATGGCTTTTGGGATTTCTAATTTTTGAATTTAATTAAAATAAATAAATTAAATTAAAATAATAAATATAACATATTTATATTATATACGTTTATGTTGTAACTATTATTATAATTAGTATGCGTATTAAGGTATCAGTTTTTTTCTTTTACGCATTATTTCTCTATATTGGCCAAGTCTGAGAGAGAAGAGAAGAGTTGAGAGTTCAGAGAATTGAGAATTGAGAGAATTGAGAGGAAATTTCTGTTTTCAAAGCTAATTTAGTGGTGTTTGCAAGGAATTATCACGCTAATTGAAGGTATTTTCCCTAATTATGTGTATATGCATATATGAATTCACGGCATAGTTTGTTTGTGTTCGATGGAATAAAAATTGATGAATTTTGGACATATATAGTTGGTAATTGTGATTATACATGTTTATAATGCTAGAGGTTATGTTTAAACAAGGAAATTGCCTACTAAATTCGTTTGACAGTAGGAAGAAAATGGCATTATATGTATTTTCATATGTTCATGAAAAGTATCAATGTTAATGGCTAATTAGTATGTGAAATTGTAAATTAAAGCTTGTATATGTTAGTTCATTAAGAAATGAGCTTAACGTAACTTGAATGAAGTGATTTGGCCAAGTACTGAATTCACAGTGATGATTTTTGGGATGAATATCAAAATTTGAGTTTTATATGAAAATCATGGAATTTGAGAAATTAACCTAGCTTAAATTGTTATTAAATTATTTTAATTGGTGGAATATGTTCACAAATATATTTGTGATAGTTCTATAACATTTTTTCATGTTATTATCACTATTTGGTGGGTGAAATTTGCGTTTGTTGGGCTAAAGTCGGCTACTGTTCATCAGCCATCTCTGCGTCTGTCTGTGCATCGGCGCAGCTGCGCCAGTCCCAGGCCTTTGTATGGCGCAGCTGTGCCATACCCTAGTTTGGGACAGTGACCTCTGCAATTGCTGCAGACTTTAGTGTACCACTATATCTTGGTCTAAGTTTATGTTAATGTGTCCAATATGTAGTAACATGGTTGAGATAGAATCATGTTAGGTGGTTAATGTTATAAATTAGTTTACACAATGAACGTTAGTTAAGTGTTGTAAGGTTAACGCTTGGAAAATTCTGAAACATATATGGTAATAAAAGACTTGTGCTAAATTAACAAGCCTAATTAGAAATACGTGTTATGATGGAACGTGAATGTTAGTATATCTAATAGATTATGGTTATAAACCTATGTGTAGGTGAACGTGAGTTTGATATTATAGCTTACGCTCGAGGCAAGTTTCTAAACTTATCTTTTTACATTGAGCAAGTTCTTTAACTCTACTCTTATAATAATTGTGCAAATTTTCTAACTCTACATTTTCGTTGAGATAGTTCATTTATTACATTGTGCAAGTTTATTTTTACTATTGAGCAAGTTCTTGTATCTAGTTTGTTTATGATTCCTAAATCTAGATCTTATTCTGATATTGAACAAGTTTTTCTTGTCTTTAACTTGTTATCTAGCATGCAAGTTTACATATTCTAATATACTAATGTTGAACAAGTTTTATCGTTTAAAGTATTATTTGTTATGCATGCTTAGTACTCAATTCTAAATAACCTTGGCTTAATATTGTTCAAGCAAGGTACGTTATGATTATTCAATGTTATGCTATTAGTTTATTCCTAAAGCATGATCCTAATTTATAATGTCGATTCAGTTATGATTATTCCATAGCATGACGTTATCAATATTGTATTCAACTAATCCTTAGTTGATGGCTGTTGAATTCTAAATTACCCTTGAAATGTATCCAAACCAAACTTACTTTGGTACGGACTAGTACTCTAAATTCTGAGATGAACAACCCTACTATTAGGGGAAAATTTACGCTTAGTGTTGAAATGTTTGTGCACAATACATTTTACGAAGGGCTGATCCCCCTAAGTACGAGGAGTCCTTATAGTCTTATGACTGTTAAAGTTGAAGTTGAAAGATTACTTGCAACTGTGGACATAGTTCGTGGTCTTATGGCCCTCAGTTTTATGTATTCCATATTTTTATTTCAGTCGTTGGTTATCATTGATAGAGTACTATTTAGTTCTTGATGAGCCTATTCATTGACAGTTGTTTCATTCTTGTTGATTCATTGTTATATCTAGTGAGCAATTGTTTTGCTCACTCTTGCATATTTATACACACATTGCAGCTAAAGTTGAGAAGGTAGATGAGCCTTCATCTAGCAAAGAAAAGGGAAAAATGTACAAGTGATGAAGACTTGTAATTTTATTTATTGTTATGATCATAGACTTTTAAATAATGATTTGATGTAATAAGTTTATTTTCGCATTTATATGATGTTTAAAGATTAGACAACCTGGGAAGATTTTTATTTAATGATGTAACCCTATTTAAGGGGATGGTTTGTTGTTAAATGTTATTTTATTTGGGTAGATAGATGTGAATGTTTGGATAGTGAACACCAAATCTTGTGGGAATGAAGTACCTAGATTTGGGGGTGTCACATATCTTAGGTTACTCTCGCAGATTTTTGGCATGAAGGTTCTCAAATCATCGAAATTTACTCAACGGGAAGTTAATCTGGTCTTTCAACTGGAGCGAATTTCGGTGGTGCCTTTCCTGAGCCTCGTTGGAATTAGTCTTCGTACAAGTCCAGTAATCAAACACCGACAGGATAGTCTCCTAGTAGAGGAACCACACAACATACATTCACATACAACGTGTCTCACCGTTTATGAAAATGATGACATGTGCGAAGCACTAATATCACAAGCAGATCTAGTGTAAAGCATTAAGTGCAGTAAATATATGCATTCGTACACATTCATCATAAATGTAAATGCAACATCCACACACAAGCATATAATAGTTTTGAAAAGCTTATAATAGCGGCTTAAGTCCTCTTACTGGAGTCTTCAGCAGAGTCGCCACCTGTCGACGTCGGGATTTTTATTTATCCCTTTTTGTTCTTATTTTTTAGTGTTCTCATGTTAGGTGAGATTTATTTGAAAAACAAGTTGTGAAAAGGTCCGACATTTATATGTCGACGATTTGACTGTAAGTGTCGCCAGTTGGTTTTTTAATTGGTTGTACCAACACAACCAAGAAAAGGTTTGCACATTGACCCAGTGATGTGACACTGCTAAACGGGTCTGTGAAACTGAGATTCATTAGGGTCCGAAGACTTGTTTATGCGGAGGGAAGGTGTTAGGCACCCCCCGACATCCGTGTTACCACGGTGACCACCACTCTTCAAGAAACTGTTATATGAATGTGTGTGTGTGTGGGTCAATGTGCAGTTATTTGAAAGTAGTGATATGCCTCGTTTGCACCTATATACAAAGGGTTTGAATTTGTGTAAAAATTTAGTTTTAAACAAGATATAGCAGTGATGTTTTATAAAAGAGGTTTTTCAAACCCTTGTGCTCAATAGTAATTGAAGCCTTTGATACTTCCATTTTATGAAATATTCGGCTTGATTGCTTTTATTTTCGAGATGCGAAGTATCTTCGAGAAAAATAATGTACAAAGCAGTGTCGAACTCCTCGTGGGCATGAAAACCATCTGAGAAAAATCAAACACCATGAATAAATTTACAGGCTGCTTACAGCTGAAAATGTCCATCACGAAAATCGAATCTAGATTCAGTAGACTGAATCTGTGATCACATGATTCCTAGGCTCACATGATGCCGCAATTTGTACGAAAGCAGTAAGCAGTTATATATATATATATATATATATATATATATATATATATATATATATACATGATCACCAACCACGAAACACCTCCATGGGGAATCAGAAATGTAAACAGATCTGTGAAAGCAATCAACCGCCACGAAGTAAGCCCCAGGCGGGGCGAAACGTGTGTGTATATATATATATATATATATATATATATATATATATATATGTATATATATAAGGTAAGGATCAAGAGCATCCACCTTAAAGAGCAACCAGAGCATCCACCTCAAAACGACGTAGTTTTGGTGGGACGCGGTGGCATTTTTGTAAATACGTGAGGGACGTGGTGGCATTTTTTTAAATACAATGCCACCGTGTATTTATAAAAATGTCACCGCGTCCCTCCAAAACTATGTCGTTTTGATAAGTGGATGTTATTTAAGGCCTGGTTGCTCTTTAAGGTGGATGCTCTTGAACCTTACCGTATATATATATATATAGCAGGTAAATGCACCGGATATAAAATCCAGGCTCATCGAACAAAGTCCGACAACAATTCATATATATAAATATATTTATATATTAAAGTCGTAAACGCACCGGATGTAAAATTTATATATATATATATATATATATATATATATATATATATATATATATATATATATATATATACGAAAATAATTAAACGCTCCAGACATAAGTCTAGGCTCAATCGAGGACATAAGTCTAGGCTCAATCGAGGCATAACTCGATAATGTTAGTCCATATATAAAATATATATATATATATATATATATATATATACATATATACACACAAACTGAAATGAAGCCACAGACCGAAGTTCAGGCATACACACGCTCCACGACTCTCAACGTGAAGAATGTTGTGTGCTAAGATGAAGAGAAAGGCTTTAAAGTGTGTAAGAAGGCTTACAGTGGACTGGCAAAGAAGACTTCTATAGCTTTAAGTGGATGAACACTTAGCTCCCAACGGTACAATAGTAGCTATATGTGAGCTCACAAGTGTTTAAAATGAGAAAGCACTCAGTTTAGGGTGTGTACAGAGCAAATTTGACAGGGCTTCCTCGCCTTTTTTTTCTTTCAAAATGGCCACCCCAAGCCCTCTATTTATAGAGGGGGGAACCGCAGGTGTGTACCTACGGCTGCCCGGGTTGCCCCGGGCTCCGTGGGTCCCGTCGTCTTGAAATACGTGCACACATGCAACTTGATGTCCGTTCAAACTTTCAGAACTTCAATCCGGGCATCCGATTGAGGTGTATAAGACCTATTTCGGACCGCCATTGTCGAGAGTTACGTAATGACATGGAATTAGAGGTTGTACGAAGTTAGGAAGATGGGACCATGCCCTCCGGTCTTCAAGCTTCAAATTCTATCCGTTTTCCTGCGCAATATTCACTCGGGATTGGACTTCCTTGGTTCTTGTGGGACATTATTGTGTAGAAATGTCTATATGAAATGTTGAGACGGTGCTATGTGGCGTTAAGGTGGCAAGATGATGATTCTGCCCCTCACAGGGGTTATCTCCGGTTTGAGCCGATAAAGTAGACGTTGCTCAGGTTTGTCTCTGAGGTTGGACTGCTGCAAGTGTTGAAGGTCCTCAATGTCATCTCTGAGGTGTGCCTGTCTTCCCGGTGCTATCTCCGGGTCTTGTACTGAGTGCCTCGGGGTGAGTGCCAAGGTTGAAGCTGATTGCATACATTTAAAACAAGCATTTTCGGGGTTATCTCTGAAACTACAATTGCAATCCTCGGGGTTATCTCCAAGATTAGCACTGCTATTCCCGGTGTTGGGACTGAGACTGAATATCTCGGGGTTATATCCGAGATGAATCGGCCTTCTCCGGTGGAATTTTCGGTATTTGAACTGCATGCCTCGGGGTTATCTCTGAGGTTGGAATTGATACTTCCAGTATGTGTTTCGGGGTTAAGACTGAACTTCCAGTAGTATCCGGACTGGATATGAGCTGCCTTCCAGGGTTATCTCTGAATGATGAATCTACCCTCCTACAATGTCAGTGACAGGTGTGCAGAAAATTTCGAGTGTCCACAAAACCATTAAGCTAGCAAAAGCAAGATTTCTAGTCCTTATAAACTCCTTCAAAATTTTGGTCAAGACTATTCCTCAAAGTGAGATCAACCGTAAGTTACTTCGGGCTATGCCCAAAAGGTTTGCTTCTAAAATCACTACTCTTCAAGAATATGAATATCAGTTAAAGAGATATGATGATGAGGAGGAAACTCCTAGAAGAAAGGTCTTAGCTCTTACTGCAGATAATGAAGAGGAGCTTGATGATGACTCAGATGAAGAAATAGCCATGATGTCAAGAAGACTCAAGGGGCTACTACAAACGAAGAACAAGAGAAGAAACACTTTCAATTAGAATAAGTTCAAAGGAAAGCAAACTGAAGAGACATGTTTCGAATGTGGACGTCTTGGTCACTTCAAGAAAAATTATTTTCAATTAAAGAACAAAGGGAAGACAAACTATAAAGATAACAAGAAGAACAAAGTCCTTGTTACTTGGAGTGATAAGGAATCCGAAGTGGAGATCGATGCTAAAGATGAGATAGCTCAAGTATGCTTCGTGGGAATTGAAGGTGACTCTAATCAGGTATCTCTTAATGAACTAAACTCATTAGAGTAAGAAAATAAGAAGTTAAAAGAAAAGAATGCATGCTTGAAAGGTTTAGTTAATACATTAATGAATGAAGTAGATTCACTAATAGATGAAAAGAAAGAAATTGAAAAAGAGTCATCATGTAAAGATGAAAAGATTTTGATTGCAAAAAATGACTACTTAGACAATTTTAACAAAATACTTTTCAACAAAGTTAACCATCTAAATAAGAAAGTTAAAAAATTGACTAATGAACTAAAAATGAGAGATGTATGTATTGATGCATTTAGTAATGAATCTCACTGTACGACTATTCCAATTAATGAACTGCAAAAGGAAAATGAGTCACTAAAATCAACACTTGCTAAATTTGTTCAAGGAGAAGAGAATCTTGTTGTTATGTTGTGAAAACAAAGACCTAATTTTGAAAAACAAGGAATCAGCTATAATCCCACTTATAAAAAGAGAGATATAAAAATGTTAAAATCAAAATCAAGTTTTAGATTAATTTTTTGTTCTCCTTTCACAACTTGTAAACATTGTGGTATTAAATATCATTTAGATATAAATTGTTTTAAGAAACAAAACAAGGTTAAAAAGGTTTGGATTAAAAAGGGTAATTTACTTGCAACTAACATAAGTGGACCCAAAAAGATATGGGTACCAAAAGGATGAATTATTCTTTCTTGACAGGTATGTTTAAAGGCAAGAGTTCCATCTCAAAAATGGATACTTGATAGCGGATGTTCTCGTCACATGACAGGTGATAAATTAAAGTTCATGGAACTAGATATCAAGAAGAAGAATGGAACGATCATGTTTGGAGACAATAGAACATGCGAAATAATCGGAAAAGGTAAAATTGCTAATGGCAAGGTAAGTATAAATAATGTTCACCTTGTTAACGGTCTTGAATTTAATTTAATTAGTATCATTCAATTAATGGATAATGGTCATCAAGTTAATTTTGAAAAAGATAAATGCACAATATTTCATGGTACTAACAATACTACTCTAGTTGCACAAAGTGAAGGAAATATATATACTCTTGATTTTGAGCAACAGGATGAAGAACTATGTCTTACTTAAGTACAAGATGAAGCTTATCAATGGCATAAGAGGATGGGACATGTTCATATGGATCTAATCAAGAAGCTATCTACAAGGAGTCTTGTAAAAGGACTACCAAAAATCAGGTTTGAAAAGAAAGGAATATACATTCCTTGTCAACTGGGAAAACAAGAACCTCTTTTACGGCAAAGAATATGGTATCAACCTCCTCTCCTTTGCAATTACTTTATCTTGATTTATTCGGACCGGAAAGACATTCTAGTATTAATGGTAAATTTTATGCATTTGTAATAGTTGATGATTTTTTTAGATACACATGGGTATTATTTTTGAGAACTAAGGATGAAGCATTTAAAGAGTTTAAAAAATTAATAAGGAATTTTGAAACAAAGTATAGCTACAAACTCATTAGAATTAGAAGTGATTATGGTACTGAATTTCAAAAAGATTTCATAACTTTTTGTGATCAAAGAGGTATTAGCCATGAATTTTCAGCCCCAAGGACTCCTCAACAAAATGGAGTGGTGGAAAGGAAGAATAGGGCTCTACAAGAGACGGCAAGAACTCTACTGCAAGAAAGTAAGCTTCCAAAGAAATTTTGGGCCGAAGCAGTAAGTAAATCATGTTATGTTTTAAATAGAGTACTCATTCGTCCTATTATTTTGAAAACACCTTATGAGCTTTTAAGTAATAAAATTCTAAACATAATTTATTTCAAAGTATTTGGTTCTAAATGTTTCATATTAAATACAAATGTTAATTTGGGAAAATTTGATGCTAAGTCGTATGAAGGAATAATCATTGGCTATTCTCAAAATAGTAAGGCTTATCGTATTTTCAATATTAGAAAATTATATGTAGAAGAGTCTATTCATATCACTTTTAATGAGACTAACAATGATCTTCCAAAAGAAAGTGAAGATGATGCTGGAAATTTGGAGATAGTCAGGAATTCAGCAAACCAAAAAGAACAAAATAGGAGACCGAATGAACAGTTTCAGGAAACAAAAATTGATGACCAGCATGAACGTGAACCTAAAAATTTGCAGGATGCTAAAGATGAGTCTCATGATCAAGAGGAAGTTATACATGATATCCAAATGCTAAGAACAGCTAGATATATCAAGAGTCATCCTCCAAAAAATATCATTAGAGATATCAACAAAGGTATAACCACACGAAGAGGTTTACAAAAGCATTGTGCATTCTCTGCATTTTTGTCACAAGTTAAGCCAAAGAATGCAAAGGATGCAGTTCTTGATGAAAACTGGCTATTGGCAATGCAAGAAGAATTTCAACAATTTGAGACATGCCAAGTGTGGGAACTTATACCTCCTCCAAAAGATGTTTCCATCATTGGTACTAAAAAGGTATCAAGAACAAGCTTGATGAGCATGGGATAATCACTCGTAACAAAGCAAGGTTAGTAGCTCAAGGATACAACAAACAAGAGGGGATCGATTATGAAGAAACCTATGCACCAGGGGCAAGGCTAGAATCAATCCAAATTTTGTTGGCTTTTGCATGCTACAAAAGGTTTAAGCTTCATCAAATGGATGTAAAAAGCGCATTCCTCAACGGGTACATCAATGAAGAAGTATATGTCAAACAGCCTCCTGGATTCGAGCATGAAAAGTATCCTAATCATGTTTACAAATTAAAGAAAGCTCTTTATGGATTGAAACAAGCTCTAAGGGCTTGGTACAAAAGGTTAAGTAAGTATCTCTTGTCAAACAGATTTATTAGAGGTAAAATAGATTCTACATTATTTATTAAGCATAAAAATATAGATATCATTATTGTTCAAATATATGTAGATGATATAATATTTGGTGCTACTAATGATTTTCTTTGTGAATGGTTTTCCATGTGCATGCATAAAGAATTTACCATGAGCTTAATGGGAGAGCTTAATTACTTTTCGGGACTTCAAATCAAGCAAACTAAGGAAGGAATATATATTCATCAACCCAAATACACAAAAGAATTACTCAAGAGATTTGGATTTGAAGGATCTAACTGAAAAGGTATGCCCATGAGAACATTAATAAAGCTCACTACTGATGGCTGTGACACCCCCAAATTCGGGTACTTCCATTCTCACATGATTTGGTGTTCACTATACAACATCATATATCTATCTATCCATAATAAATGCAAACCATACAATAGATAGAAATAAATCCTCCCCTTATGGGGTTACAACATCTGAATAATAAATACAATCCCAAGTCATACTAACCTTAAACATCTGTGCGGAAACTTAAACAAATAATAAGTCTTAAACAACATTAATGTGACAACCCGAGAATTTTGAATTTTTTTTATTTTTATTAATTGATTTAAGGTCAAATAATATACCTAGACAAAAAATAAGTGTATGCGTTTGAGATTTTTAAGAAGGAATTTTGAGGATTTCAAAATTCTGTGAAGGATTTAGGTGAATTATTCAGGATTAAGGACGTGTGTGAATCTGTTCTATGAATATGGTTATGTATGTGTTCAGAATGTGGTTAAGGGTCAAGGGTTGATCAGATAAATTATATATGTGTCAAACCCTAAGTATATATTAAGAACATCAACGTTCAGTTAGAAACTCCTAACGTTTGATAAGAAACCCTAGAAACCGGTTTTGAAACCTTAGTTTCAGTTCCAAGAATCCGAAACCCTAATTCGATATTTGAAAATCCTAGATTGGGAATGAAAATGTTAAGTATAAGGTTAAACGTTATTAATTATAACTTAATTAGGGAAAACCCTAATGATTTATTTGAAACCCTAATTGATTATTAGAAAACCATAATACCCGATTTGGAAACCCTAATTTTAGATTTTCGGTAATTTGAAACCCTATTCTGGGAACTTAACGGAGAATTTTAATGCTTAAGTGATATTAATTATAATATTAATTAGGGAAAAGCTTAATTATTTAGCAAACCCTAATTTCAGATTTTTAGACCTTAATTATTCTATCAGAAACCCTAATGCACAGTTATGGATTTAAGTGCTAAATTAGCAATTTTAATTAGGATAAAATTAATCCTAATTAGCTAGATTGATTTATAATTAGGAGATTATGATATTGTTAGAAAGCCCTAATTATAATTTAGAAATCATGATTTTCTATTTTAAAATTTAACTAGAAAATCTTAAAAATCCAAGTTGCTAAATCTTTAAGGGTTAAACCCTAAACCTTAAAGGGTTAAACCCTAAACCCTAAGAGTTTGCATCAAATAACAAAACTAGAATTAAAATGGTATGAAAATGACTATAATACCCTTTTGTCACATTTTCTAATAGGTTTAGTGTAGATCTTGCCAAATGAGAGTTGGTGACCAACTCTAAGATTTTCTTGTGCCATATATATCATACCAGCAGCCATATCAACCTATTTCATTGAATCATTTGTCAAAACTTAAAAAAAATTATAAGTAAAGTTACTTACTTTACTTTCTAAAGTTAGCCAAGACCTTCTCTCTCTAGTTCTTCAAAATTTAGAGTGAGAGAGTGAGAAATGATAATCCAATTTCAGTTCGTAACTTTCCTAGATCAGAATCAAAGATTAGATTCAAGATCAAGTGTTAGAAAGGTATAAAAGCCCTAAACTTTCAAATCCTATGATCTTATGTTAGATGAAGTTATTTGTTGTTTAGAAATGTGTTATAAGGTGTCATTTAGTGATCTGGGTTGTTAAATCCCAGATCCATAACATCAAAGTGCTTGAATCTAGCATTTTTGGAAATCTGGAAAAATTTTATATTTGGTGTCTGACTGTCAAATGTCAGGGCTTTAATTCTTTTTCTGTTATTTATTTTTGTTGTTTTAAAGTCGTAATCTGTAGTTTATCATATGGTATTTCATCTGTAAGTGGTAGTATGTTCATTGGGTGTCTAGATTCTGAGGTCAAAACCCGTTGACCGGGCATGACCGGGCCTAATCTGGGTAACCCAGAAAGGCCATGAATAGCGTCTGACAGGTTTTGTAACGTCCAGATCTATCAACTTGTTTGTTGTTGGTTGATGTTATTGTATAAATGTTGTAGCCTGACATATGTAATTTACATTTATGGCTTTAGATCGTTTATATAATGAACATAATTAATGTAGTGACTGGTCAAACTATACCCTATGATCACGGGAGCACTTTTCTGGAATTTCCAGAAAGTGTACGAACAACTTTTCTGACCTTGTTTGACCGAGCTAGATCCGGTTATTGTTTTGTTGTTATGATGATCTAATGATATATACACGTACCCTGATGTCTCGTTTACAGGTATCAACCTTTGTATCACACATACCAAGCCCATAATGCAAACCATAATGATCTAAACCTAGAACCCTCATCTGTTCTTCATTTTCTGGAAACCCAAAAAATGAAGAACAGCGTTGTCAGATATTTTGGAGACCTATATCTCTTTAATCTGGTGTTGTTTAGCCATGAACTTGATATATTGTTGTAGTATGGCATGAGTACTACAACTGTAATGTGGCGCCCCCAAAATTAGGTATACATCACCCATCTTGTGTAAGACCCCAACTTATTAATGAATAAAATCAAATTTTCTCTAAATATTATTGTGAATAATAAGGGGTTAATTTGATATAATACTTTGGTTATGGGTGAAATGTGCAAATTTTACAAAATAAGCAAGTGGTTATAAAATATTCATTTTGTCGGGAAATATTCGTTTGGTCGTGGAATATTCTTGCTGTCGGGGAATATTCGTACGACGGCGCAGCCTTGTGTGGGCCCCATAACGGAAAGCGATTGGATGAAGAAAACGATAAGTATAAGTTGTTTATAAATAACGGCGTAGTTGTTACCGTTAATACTGTTGGAATACCCGGTGGTTAAAATACAGTAGCACACGATATTGCACCAATTATTGATTCTTACGTAAGAAGGCACTACTCAATAATTGTTACAGTAGTTATTATTCAATATTTTATTTTATTGATTCAATAATTGCTGCGTTGATATTTTATATTATTGTTGTTTCAATAATTGTTGTTGCACAGTATTTTTCATTATCAGATCAATAATTCATATTATTTGAATAATATTATTAGATAACATTATTGACAATGTCTAGAAAGTTTTGTCTAAGGAGAGGTTTGGTCATCTAATTACGCGCCAGTAAGGAAAAATCCTTATTGGAAAGCTCCCTCTTTCCTAGGAACGGCCTGGTTGTCATAAATGTGATTCTGTAATATTATTTGTGAATAATTAATTATTGATTCATATGATAAGGAAATATTTATTTTATGTGGATATAAATGAGGGATATATTTTTGTGGTTAAAAATGAAGGAGTTAATATTGAGGTTTTTATCAGTATTTTTGTCGGAATGGAGGTATTAAAAATCAGGATTTTTGAGATATTTTGCGGGGGTTATAATTTTTAATCCGACCGTTGGATCGTGATAATTTTTGGATATATTATACATATATAAGTTGAGTATATGTCCACAAATTTTGAACCGTTAAAAATGAACGTATGATTTATTATGAATTTTACAAGATGACTGGTTCAGAAATTGTTGAATTTTTGGAGTTTATCATTTTGATGGAAAATTCTAGAATTGGTGGGCCCCACTTGTGGTTGGTGAAGAAATGTGCTGAATTATATTTCAAATGTGGTGGGTGGGAATACTAGCAGGTAAAGCCATCAGGTTGCAGGTCAAGCCTACTAAAATTTTCCTATAAATAGAGGGCTAAGTTAGAATTAAAAATCACACCAGAAACAAGTTTTCTCTCTTTCTCCCTCTAGATTATTGAGTGTATTTTGTGAGTATTTAGATACTTTGAGAGTTTCTATTCATCAGAACAAGTTTCTTTCAGCCTTATACCGGTATTCCGACCAGAAGTACTGATATCTTGAGGTAAGGGATATTATTTTCTTCTTAAATGATATTATTTTCTTCAATATCATTATGCTGAAATATTGATATGAGTTTTTATCAAATTTGGAACTTTTTGTGTCGGGGTTACTATTCACGTATACGGTACTATTCACGTATACGGTACTATTCACGAATACAGCACTATTCATCGAAAAATAAAATTTTCCCTTTTTGTCCAAGATGTCTATTATGGTTACTATCTTTGATTGTATCCATGTTTTGATCTTTATTTTTTGAATTCTGCTTCACAATTGATTATTATGAAGTATTATTGATCTTGGATAAACTGTTATACGAATCCCTACTATTTGTCCTTCTGTCTCACTGGATTCGTTTTCTTTAAGATATTTTTCATCATCCTCAGTCCTAAATGATGATATTACTGAATATCTTTGGACTGTAGTGCAAAGATGTATGATTACTTGATGAATATCTTTGGCCTGTAGTGCAAAGATGAACAGGTGTTGAGATGAACATGACTGACAGGTGATACAAATGAATATCTTTGGCCTGTAGTGCAAAGATGAATATTTGGATAAAGATGATTATTAATTGATGTTACAGGGATAAAATATCGATGATGGACTTTTAAATCTTAGAAGATAGTAGAATTCTTTCTCTACTTGACTCTTCTAATAGTTTGCTGTTTCCGCTGCAGTTGTTGATCTAAAACTTGTTGTCGATTATATTCTATCAGATTTTTCCCTGTTGAAGACTAACGATAATTTGTTGTATATTATCTTAGTCATAATATTCTTTACTGGGCTAGTTGAGCTCACCTTTTTCCTTTTTGTTCCATTTTTTTCTCAGGAAGTGAGAACATAGCAGGATCTAGTCGGGGTATGGAGTGATGATTCTAGAAAGATGTTTTAGCAGTCCTCACTATTTCTGTAAAATAGTGTTTGAATAATTGTAATGAGGACTTATTTGAGTGTGGATATTGTCTAGAAGACAATATTTGTATTTAAACTCACAGTATGTGTTGTCGTATTTTGCACGACAATTGTATTATTAAAGTTGTAGTTTGCTTTCTGTACCATGTATTTGGCGACTCAGAATGGGTGTTGTATACCTATTTTGGGGGCGTCACATCTTGGGTCATCAGATACATGGTACAGAATACAAATACAACTTCCTAATTCAACTGTCGGGTACAATACGATAAAACATAACTGTGAGTTTGAATATAATTATGGTCTACTAGAGACTATACAAACTCAAAAGGAGTCCTCATTACAATTATTGTCACACTATTTAATAGAATAGTGAGGACTACTAATACTATCATCTGGTCCATCACTCCGTTCCTCGACTCGTCCCAGCTATATTCTCATTTCCTAAAGAGAACAGTGAAAGAAAGGGTGAGCTCAACTAGCCCAGTAAGAAATATTATGACTAAGATAATGCAGAATAAATTATCAATAGCCTTCAACCGAGTTAAACTGATAAAATATAACGAACATCAAGTTTAACTGTAACGGAACAAGCAATCCATTAAAAGAGTCAAGTAAAGAATAAAATCTCTATCTTCTATGATTTAAAAGGTTTTTCAACACTGTTATCGCTGGGACTCAGCTTAATAAAATAATCCACATCATCGAATCACCCCTGTACTACGGCCAAGGATATTCGTGTATTCATTAATGGTCATGATCATGCCAACAACTGACCATCAATGCACTACGGGCCAATGAGGACTTTTACCACATCATTTGTAACATTACGGTCATGATTACACCGAATAATCCCTAGTTATAATCATACCAAGTCCATCTATGCATTACATGTCATAGATTACTTTCAACATTTTATAAACATGAGGATGATGACAATGATATAAAAATTCAATAAAACAAGTTCAAGAATTAATTTATCCAAGAATTAACAACGTCCAAATTGTCAACATGATACTGCTTTGTGGAGTAAAATTCAAGAATGCTTAGAAGAATATTTTCATGAAAAGATACTGGATGAACTGTAATTATCAAGGATATTCCACTAATTTCATAGAGTATAGAAGTTAAAACTTAACCAACTGAGTATAATAAAGAATAGAATAACAAAAGAAATCACCCGACATGCGATAGACCGCACAGACAGGTTATTCTAACAGAATAATAAATAATGGAACCAGGTCCGGCGTAAACGCACAGACAGGATATTCCGACAGAATAATAAATAATGGAACAGACAGGATATTCCGACAGAATAATAAATAATGGAACCAGGTCCGGCGTAAACGCACAGACAAGATATTCCGACAGAATAATAAATAATGGAACCAGGTCCGGTGTAAAATACACAGACAGGATGTTCCAACAGAATAATAACAAGACAGAACCAGGTCCGGTGTAAAACACACAGACAGGATGTTCCAACAGAATAATAATAAAAATGGAACCAGGTCCGGTGTAAAACACACAGACAGGATGTTCCAACAGAATAATAGAAGAATGTCACCAAGTATAGGGTAGACCGCGTATACAGGTTATTCCAACAGAATAATAAGAAATGGAATAACAACAGTTCTCTTCATGAATAAGAAAGAATAACACCCCTTACCGTTTTAAAGAAGAACTTAAATAAGGAAGTAGTTAAGTAACAGAATACTTTTATTCTCTCTCTCTCTCTCTCTATAGTTTCTCTCTATAATTTCTCTCTCTAGAGTTCAGTGAATTCATAAGAAATAATGAAGGAATGAGCTACTATTTATAGAAAAATGGAATGCATAGTAACTAATCCATGAACGGTCCATACTGATTACTTTAATCTGACGGTCCATATTTAAAGAAAAATCTTTTACATAAAATATAATATATTCTATTTATAGAATAACTTTAATAAAGTATTATGTTTTATGTTAAAAGATGTTTCTGTTTTATTACGTTAATAATACGAATAAAACAAAACTTCATTATCGCTAAATAATTCATATTATTAACTGACAATAATTGAATCAAACTGAGTGACTTCTCACATAAGCATTAATAATCAATACCGTGTGCTACTATGCAACCACACGTATTACTGTACTTTTACTATTTAGTAGTTCAACAGTATCAATGGTAAAACTTTCGCCGTTATTTTTAATAAAATATTTTTGTCGTTTTCTCAATCCGACAATAATTCTGTTGTGGGGTCCACCAATGATTGTGCCGTTGTACGAATATTTTCTGTTAAAATGAATATTCCCCGACCAATCGAATATTATAAAATAACTTGCGTACTTTGCAAAATTTATAAATATTACCCACAACTATAACATTATATCAAATTAACTCTATAATATTCAAAAATGATATTTATAGAAAATTCATCTTTATTTATAAAAGTTGGGGTCTTACAACCTCCCCTTCTTATGAAATTTTGCCCTCGAAATTAGGGTACGTACCTGGTATGTCGAAGAGGTAAGGATACCTTGATTTCATTTCAGATTCTAACTTCCAAGTCATTTCCTCAACATCGTGGTTTCTCCACAAAACTTTGACTTGAGGTATAACTTTGGAGCGTAGAATATGTTCCTTCTTATCCAAGATTTGAACAGGAACTTCTTCATACGTCAAATCTTCTGCTATTTCGTCTGGTTCTAACTCAATAATGTGGTTCGGGTCTTCCACATATTTACGTAACATGGATATGTGAAAACGTTATGAACACGAGACATACTTGGCGGTAAAGCGAGTCTATAAGCCACAGTTCCTACTCGATCGAGGATTAAAAATGGACTGATGAATCGAGGATTGAGCTTTTCTCTCTTTCCAAATCTTGTAACTCCTTTCCATGGAGCAACACATAAGAACACATGATCTCCTATATCAAATTCCACGTCATTTCGATGAAGATCAGCATAACTCTTTTGTCGATCTTGTGAGGTGTTTATACGTTGTCGGATCGTTTGAATCATTTCTGTAGTCATACGTACCAACTCCGGTCCCAACAACGTTGCTTCACCCACCTCATCCCAGCATACTGGAGAACGACATTTTCTTCCATGCAATGCTTCGAATGGAGCCATGCCAATACTTGCTTGATAACTGTTGTTGTAGAAAATCTCCACCAATGGTAAGAACTTGTCCCAACTTCCCTTGAAGTCAAGGACACAGAGTATTAATAAATCTTCTAGAGTTTGAATAGTCCTCTCTGATTGTCCGTCCGTCTGAGGATGATATGCCGAACTATATCGTAAATCCGTGCCCATAGCTTTTTGTAAACTAACCCAAAATCGTGAAGTGAATCTTGGGTCTCGATCCAAAACTATGGATACTGGCATACCATGCAGTCTTATAATCTCGTTTATGTACATACGAGCAAGACGTTCAAGTGTATAAGTTTCTCGTATCGGTAAGAAATGAGCAGACTTGGTCAATCTATCAACAATGACCCAAATCGCATCTATACCTTGAGAAACCTTAGGAAGACCGGTAACAAAATCCATGGTAATGTGCTCCCACTTCCATTCTGGAATTTCAAGTGGTTGCAATGGACCTTTTGGTACTTGATGCTCCGCTTTGACTCGTTGACTAGTTAGACACCTTGAGATAAACAACGCTATCTCTCTCTTCATATTGCTCCACCAAAATGTATGACGAAGATCATGATACATTTTGGTACTTCCAGGATGGATTGCAAACGGTGTGTTGTGTGCCTCCATCATGATTTCATACTTTAAATCAGAGTTGTTAGGAACACAAAGTCTGGAGTTGACTCGAAGTATTCCTTCTTCATCGATTCTTGCTTCTGGCATAGCACCTTCTTGCACTTTCTTCCTCATACGCATCAGCTCCAGGTCTGTAGCTTGAGCAGCTTTAACTTTATCGATTAAAGTTGGTTCTACTCGTATATTCGTCATCATCACATGGGTCCCTGGAGTCTTTAACTCTATCTCCATCCTTTGCAAGTCACACAAAATGGGACTTTGTATTGACAATATCGCACTCGTACTTGCATATGATCGTCTACTCAATGCGTCAGCTACCACGTTCGCTTTTTCAGGATGGTATTGAATGGTATGATCATAATCTTTTAACAGTTCAAGCTAACGTCGTTGTCGCATGTTGAGTTCCTTTTGAGTGAAGAAATATTTGAGGCTTTTATGATCCGTAAAGATCTCCACCTTCTCCCCATACAAGTAATGCCTCCAAATTTTAAGTGCAAAGACAACAGCTGCAAACTCTAGATCATGAGTAGGATAATTCCTCTCATATTCCTTGAGTTGTCTTGATGCATAGGCTATGACTTTTCCATGTTGCATGAGAACGCATCCCAACCCTTTGCTCGAAGCATCACTGTAGATGACAAATCCCTCCGAGCCAGATGGTATTGTTAGAACAGGTGCTGAAATGAGTCTCTTGAGTTCTTGAAAACTCTTCTCACATTCTTCGCTCCAGCCGAACTTTGTATCTTTCCGAGTCAGCTGAGTTAATGGAGTAGCGATTCGAGAAAATCCTTATATGAATCTCCGATAATAACCAGCTAAACCATGAAAGCTACGTACTTTGGTCACTGATTTAGGTTGCTTCCAGCTTTGAATAGCTTCAATCTTTGTCGAGTCAATAGATATTCCACGACTTGATACTACGTGCCCAAGGAATGCTACCTCCTCCAGCCAGAATTCGCACTTCTTCAACTTGGCATAAAGCTTGTATTCACGAAGCTTTTGGAGTACCAGCCTCAAGTGTTGCTCATGATCTTTACGGCTTTTGGAATAAATAAGGATGTCATCAATAAAGACGACCATAAAGTGATCCAAATATTCCTCGAATACCCGGTTCATCATATCCATGAAGGCAGCAGGAGCATTAGTCAATCCAAAGGACATGACTAGGAATTCATAATGCCCGTACCGAGTTCTGAAAGCCGTCTTTGGAATATCCTCAGTTCTAACCTTCTGCTGATGATATCCAGAACGAAGATCGATCTTTGAAAAGAATTGTGCTCCTTGCAACTGGTCAAACAGGTCATCAATACGTGGCAATGGGTACCTGTTTTTGATGGTGACATGATTCAACTCCCGATAATCAATACAAAGTCGCATACTTCCATCTTTTTTCTTCACGAATAGCACAGGAGCACCCCAAGGAGAAGTACTAGGAAGAATAAAGCCAATGTCTAACAATTCCTGCAGTTGGATCTTTAACTCCTGAAGTTCAATAGGAGCCATTCGATATGGGGCTTTGGAAATGGGTTTTGTACCGGGTTCAAGGTCGATACAAAATTCAATTTCACGCTCTGGGGGTAGGCCAGAAAGTTCTTCAGGGAATTTATTAACAATAGAAATATCATTCAAAACTGACGTATTTTTATTTAGATCCGTGACATGAGCTAAGAAAGCTTAACATCTGTTTTTCAATAAACGAATAGCTTTATGGCTTGAGATGACATCGATTGATTTTAATGGTTTGGTTGCTTGAATTCGCATAATAGGTCGATTAGGAATATGAAAGCTAACAACCTTACGAAAATAATCAATTTTTGCATGATGAGTAGTTAACCAATCAATCCCTAGAATCAATCAAATGCAAGTATTTTTAATGAAATAAGATCGACAGGTAATGTGTGGGTACCAACTTGAACCAAACAGGACTTATAAACCGTAGATGTAATGAAGGTTTCTCCCAATGGAGTTTCAACAGATAAGTCAAAGTCTAATTTCTCCGGAGTCAAATTTAATCGATGAGCGCAAGTAGGAGAAATAAAAGAATGGGTAGAACTGGTATCAAATAAAGTATAGACTTCGTTAGAGTTTATGATAAGCTTACCCGTGATGACCTCATTCGGGTTCCTTGCTTTCTGGGAGGTCACAACAAACGCTCTCCCTTGCACTACCGGTTTTGACTTTTCTGGGACGGCCTTTGGTGTCTCCATCATGGTTGAACTTGTTTTTGGTAAACGATAAAATCGAGCTAAATGACCTTCTCTTCCACAATTATAACATGCTTTAGACGGCATCGCGCAGTTTGGACTGATGTGCCCATCTCCTCCGCATTTGAAACATATGATAGGTGGTCATTCTCCTTCCTTAACAACGGGTGCTGGTGCTGACGTCTTTCCATCATTGTTGAATCTCCTCTTCTTGAAATGACCATTCTTATTATTTTGGCCCTGATTACCACCGAAGTGGTTACCATTTCTGGCCTGTTGATTCCCTCCACGCTTGTTGTCACCGCTTTGATGACTGCTCTCACTGGTATTATCATTTTGCCAACTGCTCTCTTTTGGTTGCGTTGACTCGTTATCGCGCTCCACTAACTGAGCCCTATTCACAAAATCTGAATACAAACACAGTTTATGAGAAATAAGATGTTGACGTATCTCAGGTTTCAAACCTCGCAAAAACATTCGCGTCATTCGCTCTTCATTATCCACCAAGTGGGACGCAAACCGGGACAACTCAGCAAATTTAGCCTCATACTGTGACATGGTCATATTATTCTGCTCCAATTTGATGAACTCCACCTCCTTCATGTGACGAACACTTTCGGGAAAGTATTTGTCATTGAACAGCTCTTGGAACTTCTCCCAAGACATCTTCAGTGCGGCAGGTTGAGTACACTTAATCGATTCCCACCAGTAATCTGCCTCTCCTTGCAACATAAAGGCGGCAAAGGGAACCTTTTGCTCCTCGGAGCATCCCAAGACATCAAATATCTTGGTGATCTGCTTTATCCATGTTTCCGCTATAAGTGGTTTTGGCTCTCCCTTAAACTCCGGTGGTCCTAGCTCCTTGAACTGTTTAGCGGTGACCGTCCGAGAGTTTTCAGTGTTTCCACCTATATTTTGGACAGGAGCCGCTCTCGTCTGCTGTTGCATGAACTGCATAAAGCTTCTGAACATTCCATCATTCATCATCTGGTCAGTGTTGTTGTTTGCATGAGGATTGTCACCTTCTTGATACACATTATCCTGATTATTGATATGTAGTGAATCAACAGTCGCATGTGCTCTATTGCTATTCTCAACATTCTCAGATGCCATTTTCAGATACTGCCACAAAACAAAAGTTAATTGATATGTCATATATTATCCTTATATTCTGACCGACCAATAAAATATCATGCAAATAAACTTAGGTAGGTCATACTAGCAAAGGAATTCTCCGTCTCTCCCCTCCTAGTTCTATTCTCACATCTTAGCCAGGGATCATATCCCTAAGCTTTGATACCAACTGTGACGCCCCCAAAATAAGGTATACATCACCCATCTTGGGTCATCAGATACATGGTACAGAATACAAATACAACTTACTAATACAACTGTCGGGTACAATACGACAAAATATAACTGTGAGTTTGAATACAATTATTGTCTACTAGAGACTATACAAACTCAAAAGGAGTCCTCATTACAATTATTGTCACACTATTTAATAGAATAGTGAGGACTACTAATACTATCATCTGGTCCATCACTCCGTTCCCCGACTCGTCCCAGCTATATTCTTATTTCCTGAAGAGAACAGTGAAAGAAAGGGTGAGCTCAACTAGCCCTGTAAGAAATATTATGACTAAGATAATGCAGAATAAATTATCATTAGCCTTCAACAGTGTTAAACTGATAAAATATAACGAACATCAAGTTTAACTGCAGCGGAACAAGCAATCCATTAAAAGAGTCAAGTAGAGAATAAAATTAACTATCTTCTATGATTTAAAAGGTTTTTCAACACTGTTATCGCTGGGACTCAACTTAATAAAATAATTCACATTATCGAATCACCCCTGCACTACGGCCAAGGATATTCGTGTATTCATTAACGGTCATGATCATGCTAACAACTGTCCATCAATGCACTACGGGCCAATGAGGACTTTTACCACATCATTTGTAACATTACGGTCATGATTACACCGAATAATCCCTAGTTATAATCATACCAAGTCCATCTATGCATTACATGTCATAGATGACTTTCAACATTTTATAAACATGAGGATGATGCAATGATATAAAAATTCAATAAAACAAGTTCAAGAATTAATTTATCCAAGAATTAACAACGTCCAAATTGTCAACATGATACTGCTTTGTGGAGTAAAATTCAAGAATGCTTAGAAGAATATTTTTATGAAAAGATACTGGATGAACCGCAATTATCAAGGATATTCCACTAATTTCATGGAGTATAGAAGTTAAAACTTAACCAACTGTGTATAATAAAGAATAGAATAACAAAAGAAATCACCCGGCATGCGATAGACCGCACAGACAGGTTATTCCAACAGAATAATAAATAATAGAACCAGGTCTGGCGTAAATGCACAGACAGGATATTCCGACAGAATAATAAATAATGGAAGCAGGTCCGGTGTAAAACACACAGACAGGATGTTCCAACAGAATAATAATAAAAATGGAACCAGGTCCGGTGTAAAACACACAGACAGGATGTTCCAATAGAATAATAGAAGAATGTCACCAAGTATAGGGTAGACCGCGTATACAGGTTATTCCAACAGAATAATAAGAAATGGAATAACAACAGTTCTCTTCATGAATAAGAAAGAATAACACCCCTTACCGTTTTAAAGAAGAACTGAAATAAGGAAGTAGTTAAGTAGTAGAATACTTTTCTTCTCTCCCTCTATAGTTTCTCTCTCTAGAGTTCAGTGAATTCGCAAGAAATAATGAAAGAATGAGATGCTATTTATAGAAAAATGGAATGCATAGTAACTAATCCATGAACGGTCCATATTGATTACTTTAATCTGACGGTCCATATTTAAAGAAAAATCTTTTAAATAAAATATAATATATTCTATTTATAGAATAACTTTAATAAAGTATTCTGTTTTATATAAAAAGATGTTTCTGTTTTATTACGTTAATAATACGAATAAAACAAAACTTCATTATCGCTAAATAATTCATATTATTAACTGACAATAATTGAATCAAACTGAGTGACTTCTCACATAAGCATTTATAATCAATACCGTGTGCTACTATGCAACCACACGTATTACTGTACTTTTACTACCGAGTAGTTCAACAATATCAATGGTAAAACTTCCGCCGTTATTTTTAATAAAATATTTTTTGTCGTTTTCTCAATTCAATAATAATTCCGTTGTGGGGTCCACCAATAATTGTGCCGTTGTACGAATATTCCCTGTTAAAACGAATATTCCCCGACCAATCGAATATTATATAACAACTTGCGTACTTTGCAAAATTTATAAATATTATCCACAACTATAACATTATATCAAATTAACTCCATAATATTCAAAAATGATATTTATAGAAAATTCATCTTTATTTATAAAAGTTGGGGTCTTACATGTAACATGAATTTAAACCCAGACCGAAATTAGAACGGAGATTAAATATCGGTCAAACTTAGTACATTGTAACTGCCTATGAGTTTTTGGGTTTGCTCAAGAACAGCTGAAGAACACATTCAGCGACGGATGTGTCGCCTAAAGCCCATATGGCGACATTTATTTTTGGAAAATAGGTTATTTTATTAAATAAATTGAAATAAATAATTTTTAATTATTAAAATTACATAATAAATTCTGAAAAATTATTTTAAGGTCCGAAAAATAATTTTTAATTATTTTTAGTATATTTCAAAAATATTTAGTATTTTTGGAATATAAAAGGTATTTATTTATTTAATTATTGTATTAAATAAATTATTTAAAAATAGTTTTAATTCATGATAAATCATGAGAAGTTATATTATGGTGCTAGAAAATATTTTAAGTTATTTTTGATAACTTTTGATATTTTGTGATGAATTTCATTAATAATTTATTATTAATGGTAATTAGTTTATTTAATAAATATATTAAATAAATTATAGAAAAATAGAATTAATGTTTTAAAAATCATATAAAAATGATTTAAGTGTTAGAAAAATATTTTAAGTTATAAAATATAACTTTTGATATTTAGTCATGAAAATGTTAATATTTTAATATTAATAGTAATTATCGGATAATAGATTTATCTGTTTAAAAATCATATAATTATGATTTTAAAGTATTAAAAAAACTTTGTGATATTATAATTATATTATAATATTATGTTATAATTTTTATTAATATTTAATATTAAATAAATATTAATGATTAAGGAATTATGTAGTTTTTAATTCATTTAAATACGGTATTAATGATTGAAAAATGTTGACAAATGATATTAATTATTTGAAATTTATTACAAGTCTATGAGAATTGTTTTTGACTGATAAGAAAATTATCTGTGATAATTGTTGTAAGACCCCGAATTTTATGAAATAAAAGTATTCAATTTTTCTTATAATTACTATTCAGTAAATGGTTAAATTGATAAAAGTTTAAAGTTATGGGTGAAATATGAATTTTTTTCAAAATAAGCAAGTGGTTATAAAATAATCATTGTTGTCGGGGAATATTCGTTTGGTCGTGGAATATTCTTTCTATCGGGGAATATTCGTACGACGGCGCAGCTATTTGTGAGCCCCATAACGAATAACTGTCGGGTGAAGAAAATGACAAATTTGAGTTTTTACAAATAACTGCGTAGTTGTTACCGTTAACACTGTTGGAATACCCGGTGGTTAAAATACAGTAATACGCGTTATTGCACAGTAGCACACGGTATTGCATAGTATTTTTGAAATAATTGATTCTTACGTAAGAAGGCACTACTCAATAATTGTTACAGTAATTACTGTTCAATATTTTATTTTATTGATTCAATAATTGCTACGTTGAAATTTTATATTATTGTTGTTCAATAATTGTCACTGCACAGTATTTCCCATTATCAAATCAATAATTCATATTATTTGAATAATATTATTAGATAACATTATTGGTAATGTCTAGAAAGTTCTGTCTAAGGAGAGGTTTGGTCACCTAATTGCGCGCCAGTAAGGAAAAATTCTTATTGAAAAGCCCCCTCTTTCCTAGGAACGGCCTGGTTGTCATAAATGTGATTCTGTAATATTATTTGTGAATAATTAATTATTGATTCATATGATAAGGAAATATTTATTTTATGTGGATATAAATGAGGGATATATTTTTGTGGTTAAAAAATGAAGGAGTTAATGTTGAGGTTTTTATCCGTATTTTTATCGGAATGGAAGTATTAAAAATCAGGGTTTTTGAGATATATTGCGGGGGTTATAATTTTTAATCCAACCGTTGGATCGTGGTAATTTTTGGATATGTTATACATATATAAGTTGAGTATATGTCCATAAATTTTGAACCGTTAAAAATGAACGTATGATTTATTATGAATTTTACAAGATGACTGGTTCAGAAATTGTTAAATTTTCAGAGTTTATCATTTTGATGGAAAATTCTAGAATTGGTGGGCCCCACTTGTGGTTGGTGAAGAAATGTGCTGAATTTTATTTTAAATGTGGTGGGTGGAATAGTAGCAGGTAAAGCCATCAGGTTGCAGGTCAAGTTTGCTAAAATTTTCCTATAAATAGAGGGCTAAGTTAGAATTGGAAATCACACCAGAAACATAAGCTTTCTCTCTTTCTCTCTCTATATTATGAAGCATATTTTGTGAGTATTTAGATACTTTGAGAGTTTCTATTCATCAGTGCAAGTTTCCTTCAGCCTTATACCGATCAGAAGTACTGCTCTTTTGAGGTAAGGGATAGTAAGGGATTTTAAGGGTTGTTATGTTTTTCAGTTTCGTAATTTTTCTGACCTTCAAAAATTTTGAAAAAATTTGAAATGATATTTTGATGAGTTTTCTTGATTGTGTCCAAAAATGGTGATTTTTGGATGTATAGATTAAGAGTTATGAATTTTATGAGAAAAGACTATTTTAAAAGTAACTGCTTATAACTCCTTGTGGTTAACTCCAAAATTGATGAAATTTTTATTAGGAGTACATGTATATGATAGGAGTATACTCTGTGAATTTTAAAATTTTTGGACAAAAGTACAATTTATGATAAATGTCTAAATATTCGGCGATTTTGGCCATATGAAAAATAGTAAATGAGTTTTAAAAATTTTGGGAAAAATATATGTTCACTATGAGACTATATTATGCTAAATCCCAGAAAAGAAATATTTTTAGGACTGATTTGGTATTTTTCATGAAAATGGTCTAGTTATGAGTAAATGAATTAAATATGTTTTGTGAAGTAAGAAAATTAGAAAATAGGATTTTATGGCTTGAGAATCCTATATGAGGTATATGCAGATTTTTGATGAGGGTTTTAATTATTGGTGATAAAATCTTATGAGTTTGGTATTTTAGAATGATTAAATACATTATTTAGTAAAGTGTAAACAATTTAAATAAATTATTTATAAGCTTAAGAAATATTATTCTTTCAATATCATTATACCGAAATACTGGTATGAATTTTATTGTGGAATTTCTACCTTTTTGTGTCGGGTTTACTATTTATGAGTTACTATTCACGAGTTACTATTCATCAGTTACTATTCACGAGTTACTATTCACGATAAAAATTGGTTTCTTTTTCTAACCAAATTATAGTTGATTTATGAATATTGCTCTTGAAATTAAATCCATATTTTGATCATATTATTTTTATTATCATATATAACATTTTTATAACCTTGATGTTGAAATTCTCTTTCGCTTGAGTGTAAAGATGGGTAAATTATTGGTATGATCATGACTATGCGTTCTCTTTGGCCAGTAGTGCAAAGTTAAATTGTTGACTGGTATGATCATGACCATTGAATTTATAATTGAATATCTTTAGCTTAAGTGCAAATGTGAAATGATCAACATGGTTATAATTATTGTTTATATAAATTCTGAAATGATTATATATTTCTTTGAGATATTAATATATTTGTCCTGGAGTGTAAATATGAACTGTTGATGAATATATTTGACCTGTAGTGCAAATATGAACTGTTGAGGAATATCTTTGGCCTGTAGTGCAAAGATGAATTGTTGATGAATATCTTTGGCCTATAGTGCAGAGATGAACTATTGTTGAATATCTTTGGTCGTAGTGCAAAGATGGATTTATTAGTATGATTATGAACAGGAACTGTGATTTGGTATAACCATGATGTTTGATGTTTCAGGTAAAGACAGGTGATGAAAATATTCTTCGTCCTGGGTGCGAAGAAAAATTTAGAATCACAATTATGATTATGAGTTATTCATATGATTGTGGAAAGGAACTGTTGATTGATGTTACAGAGATAAACCATTGTTGGTGGATTTTTAACATGGAGAAGATAATAGACTTTATAGTCTATTTGAATCTTCTAATGGATTGCTCGTTCCGCTGCAACTATGGTTGAAATTTTTATCATTTACCATATGTTCTAAATCTCTGATTTATTATTGATGAAGGCTATTGATAATTTAATTATCTTTAGTCATGATATTCTTTACTGAGCTAGTTGTGCTCACCCTTTTGCTTCACAATTCCTTTCAGGTAATAAGAGTGTAGCTGGGTCGAGCGAGGGTAACGGGGAAATAGAACGGTGGTCTCTAGCTGTGGATGTTCTCCCAAAGCAGTATAGAAAAGTTCATTTAGTAGTTTTATTTGGTGAATCCAATAGGGTAAGGTGTACCCAACGTTGGAAGGGTGGTTTGTCACTATCATACAAGATGTCTAACGACGTACAATCTCGTGTCATCATAAGACAGGGATGTGCTCATCCACTTGTTGAGTATATATACGAGCACTACCTATATAATCTTGGTGTTTGTTTGAAGTATAATTCTCAATTAGAGACAGTAGAGATAATGATATGTCAAGAGAAGACTCACCATTGGGAAGAATATGATAGTAATCTTCTCGTTTTTCTTTGGGGTCTATTGGGTCAACTAAGAATAATTCTGTGGCCATATGATATCTATCATAACCTAGACGCATGGCCTCCCATGTACGAAGGTTTCCTTGAGCACTTCCCAAATATTCTAATTTCTAAAACAGTTTTTGACTATACCTTTATGTAAGGTGTCATTGTGAGGTGATGTCCACGGTTGGAACATGAGTCACATTTGGTATATATTTGTATCCAAACTCACAGCATATGTGTTGTTGTATTTTGCACGACAATTGTTGTAATAAAGTTACAGTTGTTTTCTGTACCATGTATTTGGCGACTCAGAATAGGTTGGATGGAATGGACCTATTTTGGGGTCGTTACAATTGTTAAGTGCTTAGGCAGAGTTTAATTGAACTTAAACTCGATAATTGTCCAACTAGACCGTCGGGATGATAGAATTGTGTCGGTTTCAACTCGGACTGCAATAGTCTGACTTGATGCTGAGTCTTATGTGTGTTATAGACTGGTAGGGTTATGTGTTATGTGTTTAGGTTATTCTATGTGTATATATAAAAATATTATATTGTAATGATATTATTCTAATATTGGAGATCTATATTACTAATATTAGGTCTTCGGATAAAGCGATATAAATTGCGTAGCGGTAATCAACGGTTCATGCAAGTTTTTACTTAACTCTACTAAGAGTTGTTTCATTCGGATAAACTTATGGTTAATCATTGCTGGTTGCCATGAATTGTACTCTATACATATTGTATGTATAAGTCAAGTATGAAAGGCTAATCACCTTCATTACCAGTTGGTCAAGATATATTTGTTCATGTTCAATACTTGTTCAGTCAAAAGTTTTTTCGTGCTAGTTCTCAATTATATTGATGAATTATAGCCAGCTTATTATTCAGATTCTTCAATCATGATATATCCTTAAATTTAAATTATATATAAACTTGCTGGGAAACTTTCAGGCTCAACCTTGCTATATCATGATAAACATTGCAGATAAGGCGAACGCGTTCGGATGCAGGAAAAGGTTAATGCCAAGTTTAGCTTGGGATAAAACGTGCGACTAGTTTATAATAGTATAGTTTGATAAATGTGTTATATATTAGATAGTTTATGAATTGTGTATATGTTAAGGTTACTCGATTTTAGGGAATAGTGTGTAATAGGGCTTAGCAAGTAACCAAATTAGAACCGAAACCGCACCAAAAACCGCACAAACCTCACCAATTAAAACCGCACCAACAGTTCCGACGTATGTTGCGGTTTTAGGTTGGTTGAATAACCAAATTTATGGTTCCGGCTTGGTTACTAGCCAAAACAGCAACCATAAAACTGAAACTGTACCATATGTGTGTATGTATGTATGTAGGGGCGGATCGAGTACAAGGGAAGCTTATGCTCAATTATTTTTTTTAATAGGTAAGCTTAATAGGGGCAGAATTTATAAGCTAGTAAAGTCAAAGGACCAGATTAATAAACAAGTTGAACTTGGTGGGGCAAAAGAAATAACATCCATTCCAATCTAAATATTTAATTCTCAGTTCTCAGTAAATATGTGTCAGCTGCTGCTGGTTGTACCATTTTCACTAATTATGACTCTCTCTTTTTTGCCGGAATTATGAATTAGTTATTGGTAGTCATGTTTAACATATATGGTTTTGTTGGATGATCATGCATGTTCCTGTGAATTGGATGACTCATTTTGTATATTGATTTAGAAAATATTCCTCAGTTTCCATGTAATGAAGAAGTTGTTGCAGGAAAAATTTACATTTTAGATAGTTTATAGTTTTCATTGTTGTATTTGTCTACATTAATGAACTTATATCAATTTCGAAAATAGAGAGCTTATTTTAATTGGTTTTGAAATCGAAATCGCACCAAATAAAACTGAAACCGCACTTTTAAAACCGCACCGCACCAATCACAAGCGGTTTCATGTGCGGTTTTGAATTTATCAAACCGCACATAAGCGGTTTCGGGTGCGGTTTCGGCTTCAAACCGTACCAAACTGCACCATGCTCACCCCTAGTGTGTAAAGTGTATTGTATAAATAATTTATGTTTATATCTTCTGCAAAAATAGTAATAGTTGTATAGAATGATCGAACCGGATCCGAGGTGATTTGGGACCTGAATTCGGGGACCTCACAGTTTGTATCAGAGCTGTTGGTTATGAAACTTAGGTAGGAATACCTGAGACTAATAACCACAGTGATTAGGATAAGATATAACTCATATAGAGTTAGTTGGTCGATAAGATTCAAAGATGAATCTCGGCGAGTTGTTAAGATACAGAGTTCCCTAACTCTGATAATAAAGGTGAATGGTTGTGGTGAACAGTAGTGCAGGGATAGGAGATCGTAAAACAAAACGATCTAGATATAGAAATGAATCGTAATGTATACGATGAGATCACTCCGTGATCAGATAAGGTTATAGTATGGAGAAGGATCAAGCGAATGATTGAAAAGTTACAGCAAGTTTGTTGGGTGACAGTTGTACTATGAATTGGTACAGATTCAGGAAAGGATTATGAATACGAGTTGAATGAAATTCGTATTGAGAAGGGTGTTAAGGTTAGGTCGGGATTCAATTGAGGACTCATGTCAGCAGCTGAGTTGTATGATTCCTTGTATGGGCAGGGAATTGTGCTTGGTGTAAAAACTACTTAGTTCTGGCAATGATAATCATTGAAATGTTTGTGTCGCGCTATTTGCTATATGCATGTTAAGAGGGTGATTCCTTTCTCATGTGTATAACAGATAGATAGGTCATAGGTAGAGAATATCAGGTTAAGTACGAGTTCTAAAAATTCATAATTATGTGACATTCTTGATTCATTGTTATATGAAATGTTTATGAACCCCTCAGCGAATGGACGCCAAAGGTCTGACTAGGACAAGTTCTTAAACTCATATGATTGTGGCAAGTAAATAAACTCATAAGTGTGGTTTGACGAACTGGGTGTAGTTGTGTGTAATTGAAGTATTGAGGATAATAGGAACAGATTGACTGATTAAGAAAATGCTTATTAGTGGAGACATAAGTTTTCCAAAACTCCTAGCTATGCTAGACTTCGAAATGATTGACATCAAGCTAAATACGTACTATATGCTTTTGAAAAAAAAATGTAGACTCGTAATCATTTTTGAAACGGTTTAAAGTATAGTCTATGCTACTTATTTTAGCTAGACGCAAATGATTTGAAATATCAAAAGTTATTTTATTTATCACTTATGTACCATGTAACCTGGTGCAAAGATGATAAAAAGTGATGGAGTTGTAAATGCAGGAATACTTAGTATTAAATTTGATATAAAATCGTTATACCACTATAGTATGATGTGTTATGACAAAGTCATATAATGACGGCATCCTTAAACGGACTGTTAATACAGTACGTCATCATGACGTCATTCTCGAAAATGTTTTCAAAATTTTAATTTGTCAACGGGGTTTGGCTACACCTAAATAATTCGATTGAATTGAATTATTGATATGAGTCTACGCTATTCGATTCAGCTAGACTAAAGTTTATGAAAACTCTAACTGTTCATTAAAAGAAATTTCTCGGACCAAATTATTTTGGTGCGGAATCCAATAAGACTGAGGTAGAATTTTTCTGCCTATGGCAGTGACGAGGAACAGATAAAATTAGTACTTGGCCAGTATAGGACATATCGGGCTAATCACCCTTTGTGTTCGTAAATTATGTCAGTTTGTGGATGAATTTCCGTATAACCTTTGCGAAAATAACAGACAAATAGTCAATATGACTCCTCAGCAGAATTTTGAAAACTTTTACTCTTGTGAGAGGTGTATTGGGTAGTATGTGATGATGAGAATGTATGGTGTAAGCAGTATAGTGTATGGAGTATGGTGTAAGGTAAATTTCGGGGGCGAAATTTTTAGAAAAAGGGGTGAATGTGACAACCCGAGAATTTTGAATTTTTTTTTATTATTAATTGATTTAAGGTCAAATAATAGACCTAGACAGAAAATAAGTGTATGCGTTTAAGATTTTTAAGAAGGAATTTTGAGGATTTTAAAATACTGTGAAGGATTTAGGTGAATTATTCAGGATTAAGGATTTATGTGAATCTGTTCTGCGAATATGGTTATGTATGTGTTTAGAATGTGGTCAAGGGTCAAGGGTCAAGGGTTGACCAGATAAATTATATATGTGTCAAACCCTAAGTATATATTAAGAACATCAACGTTCAGTTAGAAAACCCTAACGTCTGATAAGAAACCCTAGAAACTGGTTCTGAAACCCTAGTTTCAGTTCCAGGAATCCGAAACCCTAATTCGGTATTTGAAAACCCTAGATTGGGAATGCAAATGTTAAGTATAAGGTTAAACGTTATTAATTATAACTTAATTAGGAAAAACCCTAATGATTTATTTGAAACCCTAATTGATTATTAGAAAACCATAATACCCGCTTTGGAAACCCTAATTTTAGATATTCGGTAATTTGAAACCCTAATCTGGGAACTTAACGGAGAATTTTAATGCTTAAGTGATATTAATTATAATATTAATTACGAAAAGCTTAATTATTTAGCAAACCCTAATTTCATATTTTTAGACCTTAATTATTTTGTCAGAAACCCTAATGCACAGTTATGGATTTAAGTGCTAAATTATCAATTTTAATTAGGATAAAATTAATCCTAATTAGCTAGATTGATTTATAATTAGGAGATTATGATATTGTTAGAAAGCCCTAATTATAATTTAGAAATCATGATTTTCTATTTTAAAATTTAACTAGAAAATCATAGAAATCCAAGTTGCTAAATCTTTAAGGGTTAAACCCTAAACCCTAAAGGGTTAAACCCTAAACCCTAAGAGTTTGCATCAAATAAAAAAACTAGAATTAAAATGGTATGAAAATGACTATAATACCCTTTTGTCACATTTTCTAATAGGTTGAGTGTAGATCTTGCCAAATGAGAGTTGGTGACCAACTCTAAGATTTTCTTGTGCCATATATATATTATACCAGCAGCCATATCAACCTATTTCATTGAATCATTTGTCAAAACTTAAAAAAAATTATAAGTAAAGTTACTTACTTTACTTTCTAAAGTTAGCCAATACCTTCTCTCTCTAGTTCTTCGAAATTTAGAGTGAGAGAGTGAGAAATGATAATCCAATTTCAGTTCGTAACTTTCCTAGATCAGAATCAAAGAGCAGATTCAAGATCAAGTGTTAGAAAGGTATAAAAGCCCTAAACTTTCAAATCCTATGATCTTATGTTAGATGAAGTTATTTGTTGTTTAGAAATGTGTTATAAGGTGTCATTTAGTGATCTGGGTTGTTAAATCCCAGATCCATAACATCAAAGTGCTCGAATCTAGCATTTTTGGAAATCTGGAAAAATTTTATATTTGGTGTCTGACTGTCAAATGTCAGGGCTTCAATTCTTTTTCTGTTATTTATTTTTTTTGTTTTAAAGTCGTAATCTATAGTTTGTCATATGGTATTTCATCTGTAAGTGGTAGTATGTTCATTGGGTGTCTAGATTGTGAGATATAACCGGTCAAAACCCGTTGACCAGGCATGACCGGGCCTAATCTGGGTAACCCAGAAAGGCCATGAATAGCGACTGACAGGTTTTGTAACGTCCAGATCTATCAGCTTGTTTGTTGTTGGTTGAAGTTATTGTATAAATGTTGTAGCCTGACATATGTAATTTACATTTATGGCTTTAGATCGTTTATATAATGAACAGAATTAATGTAGTGGCTGGACAAACTATACCCTATGATCACGGGAGCACTTTTCTGGAATTTCCAGAAAGTGTACGAACAACTTTTCTGACCTTGTTTGACCGAGCTAGATCCGGTTATTGTTTTGTTTTTATGATGATCTAATGATATATACACGTACCCTGATGTCTCGTCTACAGGTATCAACCTTTGTATTACACATACCAAGCCCATAATGCAAACCATAATGATCTAAACCTAGTACCCTCATCTGTTCTTCATTTTCCGGAACCCCAGAAAATGAAGAACAGCGTTGTCAGATATTTTGGAGACCTATATCTCTTTAATCTGCTGTTGTTTAGCCATGAACTTAATATATTGTTGTAGTATGGCATGAGTACTACAACTGTAACATGAATTTAAACCCAGACCGAAATTAGAACGTAGATTAAAAATCGGTAAAACCTAGTACCTTGTAACTGCCTATGAGTTTCTGGGTTTGCTCAAGAACAGCTGAAGAACACATTCAGCGACGGATGTGTCGCCTAAAGCCCCTATGGTGACACTTATTTTCGAAAAATAGGTTATTTTATTAAATAAATTGAAATAAATAATTTTTAATTTTTAAAATTACATAATAAATTTTGAAAAATTATTTTATGGTCCGAAAAATAATTTTTAATTATTTTTAGTATATTTCAAAAATATTTAGTATTTTTAGAATATAAAAGGTATTTATTTATTTAATTATTGTATTAAATAAATTATTTAAAAATGGTTTTAATTCATGATAAATCATGAAAAATTATATTATGGTGCTAGAAAATATTTTAAGTTATTTTTGATAACTTTTGATATTTTGTGATGAATTTCATTAATAATTTGTTATTAATGGTAATTAGTTTATTTAATAAATATATTAAATAAATTATGAAAAAATAGAATTAATGTTTTAAAAATCATATAAAAATGATTAAGTGTTAGAAAAATATTTTAAGTTATTAAATATAACTTTTGATATTTAGTCATGAAAATGTTAATATTTTAATATTAATAGCAATTATCGGATAATAGATTTATCTGTTTAAAAATCATAAAATTATGATTTTAAAGTATTAAAAATACTTTGTGATATTATAATTATATTATAATATTATGTTATGATTTTCATTAATATTAAATAAATATTAATGATTAAGGAATTATGTAGTATTTAATTCATTTAAATACGGTATTAATGATTGAAAAATGTTGATAAATGATATTAATTATTTCAAAATTATTACAAGTCTATGAAAATTATTTTTGACTGATAAGAAAATTATCTGTGATAATTGTTAAGTGCTTAGGTAGAGTTTAATTGAACTTAAACTCGATAATTGTCCGACTAGACCGTCGGGATGATAGAATTGTGTTGGTTTCAACTCGGACTGCAATAGTCTGACTTGATGCTGAGTCTTATGTGTGTTATAGACTGGTAGGGTTATGTGTTATGTGTTTAGGTTATTCTATGTGTATATATAGAAATATTATATTGTAATGATATTATTCTAATCTTAGAGATCTATATTACTAATATTAGGTCTTCGGATAAAGCGATATAAATTGTGTAGCGGTAATCAACGGTTCAGGCAAGTTTTTACTTAACTCTACTAAGAGTTGTTTCATTCGGATAAGCTTATGGTTAATCATTGCTGGTTGCCATGAATTGTACTCTATACATATTGTATGTATAAGTCAGGTATGAAAGGCTGATCACCTTCATTACCAGTTGGTCAAGATATATTTGTTCATATTCAATCAAAAGTTTGTTCGTGCTAGTTCTCAATTATATTGATGAATTATAGCCAGCTTATTATTCAGATTCTTCAATCATGATATATCCTTAAATTTAAATTGTATATAAACTTGCTGGGCAACTTTCATGCTCACCTTGCTATATCATGATAAATATTGCAGATAAGGCAAACGCGTTCGGATATAGGAAAAGGTTAATGCCAAGTTCAGCTTGGGATAAAACGTGTGATTAGTTTGTAATAGTATAGTTTAATAAATGTGTTATATGTTAGATAGTTTATGAATTGTGTATATGTTAAGGTTACTCGATTTTGGAGAATGGTGTGTAAAGTGTATTGTATAAATAATTTATGTTTATATCTTCCGTAAAAATAGTAATAGTTGTATAGAATGATCGAACCGGATCTGAGGTGATTTGGGACCTGGATTCGGGGACCTAACATTAACATAAGTCTTAACACGTAAATTCAACATCACATAAATAACAAGTCTTCATCACTTGTTAATCTTGCCATTGCCTTTACTAGTAGAAGGTTCGTCTGTTCTTTCGTTCTTAACTGCAATGTTATTATTCGCAAGAGTGAGCACAATTGCCCACAAGTATAATAATGAAAGTAACAATATAATAACATGCGAGTGAATCAAAGACTTCTGAAATAAAGCTCAACTTTTGAATCAAGAATGAATAACAAGAATTCAAAAGAACTTCTGAGGGTCATAAGACCTTGAACTATGTCCTAGGTTATCAAGGGTTATACTTGAAACCTTTAACAGTCATAAGACTATGGACCTTTCTTCTCGTACTTAGGGGGATCAGCCCTTAGTACCATACTGTGCACAGTATCTTAACGCTAACGCATAAGTAATCCCCTATACAGGGTTATTCATCTCAGTTTGACATTTGAGTCCGCACTAAAGGAAGTTTGGTTTGGATAATTCATCAAGGGTTCTGAAATTTAGAACGCTCATCAACTATGGACTAGTCGAATCATTAAGGGTTCACTAGTCTAACAAGGTTTAACAGTAACTGAATATTTAACTTGAATAAAATCTCAAAAGGTATACAATAGAATAAGTATTGTATAACAGCATCATGCTTGAAAGATTAATAAGCTTTAATATAACAAAACAGACTTAATCAATAATAATGAGAACATGTTCAATGTAGAAAGGTGAATTCATCACTTATATAACGATAACAAGTAGGGTTAGAAAACTTGCCTCGTGCGTAGATTACACTTTACTTAAACTCGTTCCTTGATTTAAATCCTACATATCATTTACATTCATAATACCAGTCAATTATAACGTACTAGTCATCACAAGTTCATTCTCTTTGTCTAACTTTGATTATGACCATACTTAGTCAAATTACTACATTCATTGTCACATAATTTACATCTCACGAACATTAAGCCAACTATGCATTCAATTCACACGTAATTGTGTTATGGACATGTTAAGAATCTATTTTAACATCTCATTATATGTTTAACCTAATTTTATATTCATTATGTTGAGTTACTACTACATTTCTATACTTGAACACTTAAAATTTGCATTTCTGGACATCTGCTAAGTGGCGCTGTGGCGCCACAGTTATACTTGGTCTTCGCGCTGCGGCGCTGTGGCGCTGCAACCGGATACTTGGCGCTGCGGCGCGGGACTTCAGTTCTGGAGTTGACGCCGCGGTGCGAAACTCCATATTTTGATTCTCAGTTCTCGAAGAACACAGAGTTCAGCGAAATAAACCCTACATGATCATTAATTTCACTAATTTAACATACCCACATCCTAGAATTCATACATAACCATTACCCAACATTTTTAGAATGATTTTAACCCATTAAAACACATAATTACAGAATTAAAACATGAAATTTTCACTGTTCTTGATGTTCTTGAAGGTTTTGAACATAACTCATAAAATTCAACGCCACGAATTAGTTATAACACCAATTCCATCCATTCAAGTTTCGTTTCCTTCGTTTTAACATGCATAATTATATACCAGTGTAAATTTTGTAGAACAATTTATGTTTGACATATTAATTTTACGTATAAGGGCCATATGGCCATATTCTATACTCTGTAAATAACATACGTTATAAAATTATGAACTGATGATAAGGTTTATATATATATATATATATATATATATATATATATATATATATATATATATATATATATATATCAAATATGATAAGATACACCTTAACACATACACAAACCCATAATCAAAGAAATTTCCAATTGTAGGGATTTTAACAGAAAAATTGAAAGCCATATTCATGAAATCTCTAAAAGACGTAAATAGGAATTGGGTTGAAGAGATTACCCAAGCGTAGTGTGAGTGAGGATGATAATTTCTCTTTCAGATAGTACTTCAATCACAGAGTTTCTCCCACAATTTCTCTGATTTCTCTGAAATTCTCTAAGTTCTACTAGAATGGAAATACGTAAAAAGAAAACTAATAGAGCGCACTTATTAATGTTGAGGTCAGTTACCTATACGTGGTAACTGCTCTTAACTTCCCATAAGATCATGTTTGGCTACCATTTAATTATTACTTCTATTTATTTTAATCAATCTCCAATACTATAGTTTAATAATGTCACATCTAATTATAACATAAATCAAATATTTTATTTAATTTAATTTAAATAAAATATGATAATTTCTCATTAATTCACATAATCAAATAATTAAATTCTTATTTATTAATAATGTCAATTTATTAAATCTCTAATTAATTATTACATTAATTAAAATAACATTATGCTTATTAAATATTTCATTTAATTCAATAAGCTCACATAAATATATACTTGAATAATAATAATAATTCTCCACATTAATTTAATAAATGTGACACATATAATTAAATTAATCTAACACAACTTATTTAATTAATTATTTAATCTAATAATTAATTAATCCAAAAAATATTTATTCAATCCAATAAATATTAAAATTAAATTTCAAAATGTCGGTTGTCACATTTTTCTCCCTCAAAAGGATTCTATCCCCAGAATCACGACTCAATAATTTCGACCCCGTTACATTCTCCCCACTTACAAAGATTTTGTTCTCAGAATCGCTTACACATAATTTAAGTAAATAAATGAGGGTAATTCTTCATCATATTCTCTTCGAGTTCCCACATAGCTTCTTCAGCGTTGTGGTTCCTCCAAATTACCTTAACAGAAGGTATTACTTTATATCAGAGAACTTGCTCTTTTCGGTCGACAATTTGAACAGGAATTTCTTCGTAAGATAAGTCTTTTTCAAAATGTAGCGGTTCGTAATCAATTACGTGCTTGTAATCGGGTTTGTAGGGTCGTAAAATAGAAACATGGAAGACGTTGTGGATATTCTCAAGTGCTGGAGGTAAGGCTACCTCGTACGCAACTTCTCCGATCCTTCTCAGAACTTCTAAGGGTCCAATAAATCCTGGGCTTAATTTCCCTTTCTTTCCGAACCTGATCTTTCCCTTCTAGGGAGAGACTTTAAGAACACATAACTACCCGGTTCAAACTCAACATTTTTACGGTGTTGATTGGCATATTTCTTCTGTCTATCTTGAGCTGCTACCAGTCTTGTTCGGATCACTTTGACTATTTCTGCTTTCTGCTGTACCAATTCTGGGCCTAACAATTGTCTTTCGCCCACTTCATCCCAGTATAGCGGAGTTCTGCACTTTCTGCCGTATAACGCCTCGTAAGGCGATATGCCAATACTAGCGTGATAACTGTTGTTGTAGCTGAACTCTATAAGTGGTAGGTGATCGTCCCAATTTCCTTTAAAGTCCATCACACAGGCTCTTAGCATATCTTCTAATATCTGAATCGTTCTTTCACTCTGTCCATCTGTTTGAGGGTGGTATACTGTACTCATTCGTAATTGCGTACCCAAGCATTCTTGTAGACATTTCTAGAAGTTCGATGTAAAGCGCAGATCCCTATCGGAAATAATTTACATCGGAACTCCGTGTCACGAAACAATCTCTTTCACATATAACCTTGCTAACTGATCTAAGTTGAATCTAATTTTGATCAGAAGGAAATGTGCGAATTTCGTCAGTCGGTCAACGATAACCCATACTGCGTCGTAGCCTTTCTGAGTCGTCGGAAGGCCAACCACGAAGTCCATTGTAATATGTTCCCATTTCCATTCTGGGATCTCTAGCGGTTGTAGCAACCCACTCAGTCTCTGATGTTCTGCTTTCACTTTCTGACAGGTTAGACATTTGGTAACACACTCTGCCACATCTCGTTTCAGATTAGGCCACCAGAAATGTTGTCGAAGATCTTGGTATATCTTGGTACTACCAGGGTGAATCGAATATCGTGAGCTATGAGCCTCGTTTAAAATATCTTCATTAATCTCTGGTACTGGCGGTACCCAAAATCTGCTCTCAAATCTCAGTATTCCTTCCTTATCCATCTTAAATCTCGGTTCAGTTCCTTCAGATATCTTCCTTATCACCTTTTTGCATTCATTGTCCTGAAGTTGAGCCTCCTTAACTTTATCTAGTAGGGTTGTACCAGATTGCATTTGAAATAACTTCTCATCAATTTCCACAGGATACTTCACTTCTAGTTCTAACTTCTCCATGGCCGAAATTAACTCCTTTTGAGCAGTCAACATCATCAATTTCTCCCGACCCTTTCTACTTAAGGCATCAGCAACCACGTTTGCCTTACCTGGATGGTATAAAATCTCACAATCGTAGTCTTTAATTAATTCCAACCACCTTCTTTGCTGCATATTTAATTCTTTCTGTGTAAAAATATATTTCAAACTCTTATGGTCTGTATATATTTCACACTTCTCCCCGTAGAGATAGTGCCTCCAGATTTTTATAACGAAAACCACTGCAGCTAACTCCAAGTCGTGGATCAGATACCCCTTCTCATAATCTTTCAGTTGTCGTGATGCATACGCAATGACTCTACCGTTCTGTATAAGCACACAGCCAAGTCCCTTATGCGACGCATCACTATAAACCATAAAATTTCCTGTATCATCCGGAAGAGACAACACAGGTGCTGTACTCAAACTCTTCTTCAATTCTTGAAAGCTTTCCTCACACTTCTCCGTCCAAACAAATTTCACAGCTTTTCGAGTCAAATTCGTTAACAGAGTTACGATCTTGGAAAAGTCCTGAATGAACCTTCTGTAATAACCTGCCAATCCAAGAAAACTTCTTACTTCTGACGGCGTCTTCGGCTGATCCCAGTTGATCACGGCTTCGACTTCGGATGGATCTACCCAAATTTCGTCTTTATCGATCACATGCCCTAGAAATTGTACGCGCTCGATCTAGAATTCACATTTCAAAAACTTAGCATACAACTTCTCTCTTCTCAACACTTCCAACGTTAATCTCAAATGCTCTTCATGTTCTTCCTTCATTTTTGAATATACCAAAATATCATCTATAAATACCACTACGAACTTGTCCAAAAACGGCTTGCACACACCATTCATTAGTCCCATAAATGCTGCAGGAGCATTCGTTAAACCAAACGACATTACTAAAAATTTGTAGTGACCATATCGTGTTCTGAATGCTATCTTCGGTACATCCTCTGGTCTAACCTTCAATTGATGATAACCACTCCTCAAATCTATCTTGGAAAAATATTTTGCTCCCTTCAATTGATCAAACAGATCATCGATCCTCGGTAATGGATATCTATTCTTAATTGTGACCTTATTCAGTTCTCTATAATCGATGCAAAGCCGCATTGTCTCGTCTTTCTTCTTTACAAATAACCCCGGCGCTCCCCACGGCGATACACTCGATTGAATGTACTTCTTTTCCAGTAATTCTTGTAGTTGTACCATCAATTCTTTCATTTCTACCGACGCCGATCGGTATGGTGCCTTCGATATTGGAGCCGTTCCTGGAGCCAAATTGATCACAAATTAGACCTCTCTATCTGGCAGAAGTCCTGGTAATTTTTCTGGAAATACGTCGACGAAATCCCTCACTACTGGTATCTCCTCTACTTTCGGATTCTCTTTACTACTATCGACTATGTAAGCTAAATATCCTACACATCCTTGTCGTAACAACTTCCTGGCCTACATCATCGTCAGACAACTCGCTTGTCTAGGCGACTTGCTACCATAAAACACAACCTTTGACGGAGTCATAAGGTTAATACGCTTCTTTTGGAAATCAATTACTGCTCCGTAATTGAATAACCAGTCCATTCCCAAGATAACATCAAATTCCCCAAGTCGAATAGGGATAAGATCTACGTTCATGATATTACCCTTAATATCCACTCTACAGTTCTTATGCACGTACTTAACAGGGATTATTTCTCTATTCGCGATTTCTATGTTCATGGGGTATTCTAACTCATCCTTAGGCAATTCTAAATTCTTAGCAAAGTCATCAGATATAAATGAACAAGTAGCACCCGAATCAAATAATACATAAGCATTAACTCTATTGATCAGAATGATACCTGACACTACATCACGCGACTGCACTGCATCCTGCACCGTCATATTAAAAGTCCTGGTGGTTGGTCGATTAGTTGCGGTTGGTCCTGTGATGGTCAGAGTGCTTCCACTGCTATTTTCCCGATTTCCTCCTGATCCTGCCCCTCCAGATCCTTTCTTAAGGACAGTCTCTTGCCAAATGATCCTTTGAACCACAAGTGAAGCAGGCACCCTTCTTGAGGTTAGGACAGATAGGTGCTATATGGCCTTCCTAATCACAATTGTAGCACACACGTTTACCCTTCATACACACTCCCAAATGAGCCTTCCCGCAGGTCAAACACGCTTTAATCCTTTTCTTCTGACCTCCTTGCTGGTTTTCGGTTGATGAGTTATCATTCCACCTTTTCTTCTGATTAATATTACCACCTCATGTGCTACTTCCACTAGCCTTGTTATTTCCTTCACTTTCATTCTTCTTTTTCTTCTGATCCTGATTGTATTTGGTTACTGCATCACTTCCACCTTCAGCAAGTATGACTTTTTCTAGTACCCCAGCGAATGTCTTCAACTGAAACATCGACACCTTACTATACAACCACGGCTTCAGTCCTTGTTCGAACTTTCTTGCTTTTCTCTCGTCCGTGTGCACTTGATACGTGGCGAACCTTGCCAATTCGTTGAATCTAGCCGCATAATCTGATACAGACATATTCCCTTGCTTCAATTCCAGAAATTGAACCTCCAATTGGTTCTGCGAGGTAGTCAGGCAATACATCTCGAAAAACATCTCCTTGAACCTTTCCTAGGTTATCATACCTTCTCCTCCACGGACCTTGTTTGCTTGCCACCAAAAACTGGCTTTATATTTCAGCATAAACGTTGCAAAAGCAGTCTTCTGGTCCTCTCTGACTCTTGCGATCTCAAAAACCTTCTCCATCTCCATAACCCAAGTCTGAGCTTCCATCGGGTTCATGGAGCCTTTAAACTATGGCGTTCCCACCGCCTTAAAATCCTTAAACGAAGTATTCGGTAGAGCATGAGGTTGATTATTCATTGCTCCAGCTAGTAAGGTCACTAATTGTTGGACGGGATTAGCATTGGCGTTATTGTTATTATTCGTTGACTCTTCCTTAGCTGGTTGACGATTTTGTCTTCTTCTCGGCGGCATATTTCTGTTAAGAATATACGCTTATTAGATCTTTATTAAATTCTCTAAATAGTTAAGGCTTAACTCAACAATTTAACATAATCACTTAACACATTATCTCAAACAACTTGATATATTTATTCAAATCAAAAGTTTTAACATCAAGCGATAGCATCACTGTTATTTAAATCAACTATCCCGATATAAAGAATCTACATGATTTAAAACATTAAAATATTCATTCGTTCATAAACACGTCTGAATTTACATCTAAAAACTAGATAAGTTTTTTACATAATTAAACAAATACTCTCACTGCCTGTTAAGGCGCCGAATAGCCTTGCTACGTTCCTCTTCTATGATGCGAGACACCGTTCTGCGATCCAGCATGTACGATGGCAGACCTTCAAACTGGATTGGGTACCTCAAAACTCGATCCTAGGCCTCATCCATTGCATTATTAAGTGTAGAGTATGTCTCTCCAAGCTTAGCCTTCTTTACACGATAATCCCTCTCTACAAGATCAGCATGACGTGATTCTCTTACCCAGCCCTCCTATGCTATGATCAGCCTCTCTGAGCTTTCCTTCAATTCCTTCTTTAACTTCTCTATTTCTTCGGTCTTCTCCTCGGTTTGACTCTTCTCGTGGACCAAATCCCATTCTACATTTCCCAGTCGTGTGTGAAGAGTCTCAATCTACCTCTCCTTCTGCTCGAGAGTAATCTGCTGAATAATCGTCCGCTCAGTCAAATCCTGAACAGTGTCTCATAATTCTACGTTACAGTTATATAACACGTCTTACATCTCAGCATCAATGGAGTTCGGTGGGAACTCCTCTTCTTCCTCTTCCTCTTCCTCTTCCTCCTTAGAATCCTCCTCTGGATCAGTCTCAGGCTTATGCTCCTGACTAACAACAGTGATCAATAGAGATGGCTCTCTCTGAATCAACTGCTCCCTGACAACATGAATGTCTCGGGGCTCCTCCTCAGTAGGCACTCGGGGTTCCTCCTCCCCAGCTCGACTAGCTCCTCTAACATCTGACATCCTGACAACATAGTTTTAAGTTTTAGTTACTAAGTCATACTAGTGAGCACATACTTAAACACATAAGCACATAAAGTCTTTTATTATCTTTAATGAATTAAGAAATTCATTTCTTAGAACTCGATAAGAGTTTTCCATCACTATGTTCTTCCTATAAGGCTACTACCTAAGGTTGTTTCTCCAACTAAGGTCCATAACCTACAGCTCTGATACCAACCTGTGACACCCCTAAATTTGGGTACTTCCATTTCCACATGATTTGGTGTTCACTATACAACATCATATACCTATCTACCCATAATAAATGCAAACCATACAATAGATAGAAATAAATCCTCCCCTTATGGGGTTACAATATCTGAATAATAAATACAATCCCAAGTCATACTAACCTTAAACATCTGTGCGGAAACATAAATAAATATTAAGTCTTAAACAACATTAACATAAGTCTTAACAAATAAATTCAACATCACATAAACAATAAGTTTTCATCACTTGTTAATCTTGCCCTTTGCCTTTGCTAGTAGAAGGTTCATCTGTTCTTTTGTTCTTAACTGCAATGTTATTATTCGCAAGAGTGAGCACAATTGCCCACAAGTATAATAATGAAAGTAACAATATAATAACATGCGAGTGAATCAAAGACTTCTGAAATAAAGCTCAACTTTTGAATCAAGAATGAATAACAAGAATTCTAAAGAATTTCCGAGGGTCATAAAACCTTGAATTATGCCCTAGGTTGTCAAGGGTTATACTTCAAACCTTTAACAGTCATAAGACTATGGACCTTTCTTCTCGTACTTAGGGGGATCAACCCTTAGTACCATACTGTGCACAGTATCTTAACGCTAACGCATAAGTAATCCCCTATACAGGGTTATTCATCTCAGTTTGACATTTGAGTCCGCACTAAAGGAAGTTTGGTTTGGATAATTCATCAAGGGTTCTGAAATTTAGAACGCTCATCAACTATGGACTAGTCGAATCATTAAGGGTTCGCTAGTCTAACAAGGTTTAACAGTAACTGAATATTTAACTTGAATAAAATCTCAAAAGGTATACAATAGAATAAGTATTGTATAACAGCATCATGCTTGAAAGAGTAATAGGCTTTAATATAACAAAACATACTTGATCAATAATAATGAGAACTTGTTCAATGTAGAAAGGTGAATTCATCACTTATATAACGATAACAAGTAGCGTTAGGAAACTTGTCTCTTGTGTAGATTACACTTTACTTAAACTCGTTCCTTGATTTAAATCCTACATATCCTTTACGTTCATAATACCAGTCAATTATAACGTACTAGTCATCACAAGTTCATTCTCTTTGTCTAGCTTTGATTATGACCATACTTAGTTAAATTACTACATTCATTGTCAGATAATTTATATCTCACGAACATTAAGCCAACTACGCATTCAATCATTCAATTCACACGTAATTATGTTATAGACGTGTTAAGAATCTACTTTAACATCTCATTATATGTTTAACCTAATTTTATATTCATTAGGTTGAGTTACTATTACATTTCTATACTTGAACACTTAAAATTTGTATTTCTGGACATTCTGCTAAGTGGCGCTGCGGCGCCACAGTTATACTTGGTGTTTGCGCTGCGGCGCCGTAGTGCTGCAACCAGATACTTGGCGCTGCGGCGCGGTGGCACTGCGGCGCGGGACTTCAGCTCTGGAGTTGGCGCCGCAGCGCGAAACTCCAGATTTTGATTCTCAGGTCGTGAAAAACACAGAGTTCAGCGAAATAAACCCTACATGATCATTAATTTCACTAATTTAACATACCCAAATGCAAGAATTCATACATAACCATTACCCAACATTTTTAGAATGATTTTAACCCATTAAAACACATAATTACAGAATTAAAACATGAAATTTTCACTATTCTTGATGTTCTTAAAGGTTTTGAACATAAATCATAAAATTCTATAAGGCCCCCAAATTCGGGTACTTGAAACCCGAACTCGGTGCTTTACAATACCATTTCTATGAGCGGAATAATACTAATAATAATAACAATAATATAAAAGTCAAAACTTAATTTATATAATTATCAAAGTATAGCTCCCAAGTACGTAACATTTAATACATTCATTACAACCCATGATAAATAATTAATATCATTGTCTTACTAAGGATAAACTATTACATAAAATAACACCAACTTATTCTGCAACCTTCCCTTTCCCTTTGTTCTTAGCCGACCTCTCTGGTCGTTCACACTTAGCTGAAAACATTTAAATTAAGCAAGGATGAGCATTTGAGTGCCCAGCAAGTAATAGCAATTATATATATGTATATATAAGCTGAAAGAATTTAAATATTTTCTTTATACTACCCTTCTACAACGAATTTCAATAGTTGTGAGGTAATCTATACCAATAATAATAACATACAACTCTCTTTCAAATTTTTTGAAACTACTTATTGACTATAACTGGGGTTATGGTGACATGCTATGAGCATTGTTTTTATTTTCGAAAAGGTTAAACAGAAATTCATCTGTAAACCGTCATAACTTACGGGCATGGGCGTGATCAGCCCGTTATGCCCTGCATTGATCAATACTACGGCAAGAATGAGGATATCGTTCACTCTGTCCACCTTGGGTGCATAAAAAGTTTTCCCGTGTAGGGATGTTCGTACTTGTCTAGGTTCCAAATCAAAGGTTTTTATCTTGTTCAATAATAATCTATAATTCAACATATATATATATATATATATATACAGGTAATTGACAAGGTATATCAACATGTGATTAAATACAATGATTATCCAAGTGGGGACACTTGTATAACCATTTATAGAAACTAACGAATAGAATATATATATATATATATATATATATATATCTGAATTATCATATACTAACATGTTGATAATCAATGAGCGTATATAATATAGGGTTAATAATTTGTACAATAATAATATAATTTAGAAACATTCTTACTCATGTCCATTGCATAACAAAAATGCAAAGGTAAGATACTTGCCTGATGCGCTGCTTACAATATGCAACTTAGTTTTATCGCTTATCTCATGACCTATCATTAATAAGATCGTTCGTTCGATTAGAACAATATACTATAACACATAACACTGCTTACTGCAGTCAGCACATACCCTAATCACATTGACATATGTTTAATAATCATTGAATCACAAATAATCACATATCTAATCAAATTATCTAAGTCCAGATCAATTTCTGAAATATGTCGGTGTACCGACAACTTTACCGGGTAATTATCAAGTCTAAGACTCTGTACTGTAACTTAATATCAGTCGTATTATTTTTAAATGATTCAGTATAATTTAAAAACATTTATTATGATTTATCATAAATTTTCAAACATCAGAATCATTTTTAAATGATTTAAATACTAATCAATTCTATTATCATTAATATTTAATCAATGTTAAACTATTAATAAAATCATTTCCAAAATATTAAAGTTATTTTTAATAACTTCAAATACTTTTAAAGTATTAATATTACTCTTAAATGATTTTTAAAATATTTAAAATTATTTTTAAGTAATTATCATTAATATTAAAGTATTAATATTTTATTTATCAAAATATTAAAAGTCATTAAGCATAACTTAAAATATTTTTAATTCATTTATATCCCTTTTACATGATTGTTAAATTAATAAAATCATTTATAAACTATTTATTTAATATAATTATTAAATAAATTTAATATCATTAATAATAACTTAATAATCATTAATATTTAATTATTAATGAAATTATTCTTTAAATATTAAAAGTTATGTTTTATAACTTAAAATATCTTTAAACACTTTATTTTCATTTAAAATGATTATTAAAATCATTTTTAAACTAAATTATTTAATATAATTATTAAATAACTTTAATATCATTAATAATAATTAATTAATAAAATTTATCTTTAAATATTAAAAGTTATATTTTATAACTTAACATATTTTTAAATACCTTATTATTATTTAAAATAATTTTTAATATAATAAAATCATTTTTAATCAATTTATTTAATTCATTAATAAATAACTTAATTATCATTAATATTTATTTATTAATGAAATTTATCACAAAATATTAAAAGTCATTAAAAATAACGTAAAATATTTTTTTATATCATAATATAATTTTAAATGATTTTTCAAATATTAAAATCATTTTTAACTAATTTATTTGATATTATAATTAAATAAATTAAATACTTTTAATATTCCAAAAATATTAAATATATATGAAATATATTTAAAATAATTAAAAACTAATTTTTAGAATTTAAAATAATTTTTAATAATTTATTTTATATTTTTAATAATTAAAAACTATTTTTTTTATTTATTTAATAATTTCCGGAAAATATTATATTATCTGTCGCTAAAGACCACCTATAGCGACAGAACCATAGCTATAGGTGTTCTTCATGTTCTTGGCCAAACCCAGAACTTCATAGCCGGTTTGCCAGGTACCACGTTTGACCAACAATGATTCAGTGGGTGTTGTGATTCTAGGAATGCTATTGAGCAGATCATATAGAACTAATGCACGACTACAAGATCAAACGACAAACATGTTCATACATCACATAACCAAAAAGATCTAATCGTCCAAAGTAGCTGTCAGAGCTGTTCTTCATTTCTGGGTTACCCAGAAATGAAGAACAGTTCATGAGGCCTACTTTGGGCTTCCACAACTTGTATGATATAAAATGTTTCTGTGATATAATGCATTCAGTGTATACCCAACATGACAAGGAAGAGTTATAATACATTATATCACTAAAACAACAACAGATCAAACGTACAAAGGCCGGTCAAACCATGTCAGACATCATGCTATTGTATTTTCTAGGATACCCATAAAACACAAACCGTGAGCTTTATGCTTGGTTTGACCTTTATCCAAATCCAATCGGTTTACTTATTAAGTGATATAAGAGCATAATCATGTAGTCCATGTAACAAACTATAAACTTATTACAACATCATGACTAAAACATCAACAACCTGACAGATCAGAGCCCAAGAACATCTTGTCAGACGCTTCTGAGCCTGATCTGGGCTACCCAGATTTCATAGGGTCATGGCCGGTCAACGGCCTTTGACCACGAATAACTTGCAATCTGTTTAGGCTATGACCTTGATTCAACTTCGAGATTATAGATCTCATGACATACTACAAGATTAAACACTTAAAATACAAAAACACATAACAGATCAAGATCTACTAGGCCTGACATTCGTTGTCAGAAGACAAAATTTTATTTTTTCCAGATTCTTTAAATCTTCAAATATGAGCCTCTAGATGTTATGGATCTAACATCTAATAACCCAGATCGTCCTTAGACACTATATCTAACATGTTTAACACAAAAAAATAACATCAAACATGGAATCATGGACAGATTTTTCTAGGGTTGGTTTATACCTTCTTGATCGATTTTGATTTCTATGCTTCTGATTTGTTAGGGATGGACGTGGGGCTTGTTTCTTGACTGAAAAACTAAAAGAATTTCGGAGGTGTGGGACTTGAGAGAAAAGGTTTAAGTGTAGTGCACAAAATGAGCAAAATGTACACTTTTTCTCTCTCAACTTCTATTTATACTAGTCTTGATGCATGTAATGGCTGGTATTGAGGCTGAGTGCTAGCAATTTTGAGCATGTGGAGTTGTTGGGTTTGGTCACCAACTCCCACACTTGTCAAGCTATGTAATTTACATGCTAAATAAAATCTAAAGAGGGGCATTTTAGTCATTTCGCATGGAATTTAAATGGCAAACTTGTAATCATGCAAACCCTTAGGGTTTAACCTTAAGGTTTAGTACATAGCATTTGTAGGATTTCCATTTTTAGGGTTTGCTCAAAAATAACATTAAATAAATTTTAGTTTCTAAAATTTTGAAATTAGGGTTTCGTAATTATGATTAATTTTCTAATTACTCTATACAGGAACATTAGAGTTTAATATCACTAATTATAATTAACATTGCTAAAATAGCAATTAGGGTTTTACATTGGAAATTAGGGTTTCTAGAAATTAACAAATCTAAATGTTAATTAGGGTTGACCTAATTAATCAAATCATTATATAATACACATCATAAAACATATAACACCGCTATATAACAGCCTTAAACTCACAATTGATTTTCAAATTAGGGTTTCCCAAATAATATGAGGGTTTTGAAATTAAACACCATAATTGACCAACCATCATCAATACGTACATACAGTACATATTTATAGTACTGAAAAATCAAAATATAATTAATATTATATTATTATTCTCATACCTTGACAATAATCTAAAATTAGGGTTTGGATTCCATATCTGATTTATTCTTCATATTTAACCTTAATAATTAAGGTAACATAATTCACTTAATAACTTGTACTAAAATTCATATAATAAAATAATTATTATCATTATTCTAAAAATCATTTCATATATTATTTAAATAATATATGCTTATATTTTCATGGAAAATAGTTAATAAAAACATTTCTACTATAAAATTAATTATTATAAAAATATACTTTATAAAAATCAATAATTCTAAAATAACTTTATTTGTAAATATTTATGTAATAAATATATTTTTATTTACCACATAATTACATATACATACATTATCTTGTACAAATCCTCATCCTTAAATAAAAAAAAATTATACACAAAATTTCTGATTTATTTATATAGAAAATATCAGGTTGTTACAAATTCAACGCCATGAATTAGTTATAACACCAATTCCATCCATTCAAGTTTCGTTTCGTTCATTTTAACATGCATAATTATATACCAGTGTGAATTTTGTAGAACAATTTATGTTTGACATATTAATTTTACGTATAAGGGCCATATGGCCATATTCTATACTTTGTAAATAACATGCGTTATAAAATTATGAACTGATGATAAGGTTTATATATATATATATATATATATATATATATATATATATATATATATATATATATATATAATCAAATACGATAAGATACACCTTAACACATACACAAACCCATAATCAAAGAAATTTCCAATTGCAGGGATTTTAACAGAAAAATTGAAAGTCATATTCATGAAAACTCTAAAAGACGTAAATAGGAATTGGTTTGAAGAGATTACCCAAGCGTAGTGTGAATGAGGATGACAATTTCTCTTTCAGATACTACTTCAATCACAGAGTTTCTCCCATAATTTCTCTGATTTCTATGAAATTCTCTAAGTTCTACTGGAATGGAAATACGTAAAAAGAAAACTAATAGAGCGCACTTATTAATGTTGAGGTCAGTTACCTATACGTGGTAACTGCTCTTAACTTCCCATAAGACCATGTTTGGCTACCATTTAATTATTACTTCTATTTATTTTAATCAATCTCCTATACTATAGTTTAATAATGTCACATCCAATTATAACATAAATCAAATATCTTATTTAATTTAATTTAAATAAAATATGATAATTTCTCATTAATTCACATAATCAAATAATTAAATTTTCACTTATTAATAATGCCAATTTATTAAATCTCTAATTAATTATTATATTAATTAAAATAACATTATGCTTATTAAATATTTTATTTAATTCAATAAGCTCACATAAATATATACTTGAATAATAATAATAATTCTCCACATTAATTTAATAAATGTGACACGTATAATTAAATTAATCTAATACAACTTCATCAATTAATTATTTAATCTAATAATTAATTCATCGAAAAAATATTTATTCAATCCAATAAATATTAAAATTAAATTACAAAATGTTGGTTGTCACAATGACAAAGGTATTGATGTTGATATAACTAAATATCGAGGTATGATTGGATGCTTACTATACTTAACTGCTTCTAGACCCGATATAATATATAGCGTTTGTCTGTGTGCAAGATTTCAGGTTAAACCCAAATAATCACACTTAAATTTTGTTAAAAGAATTTTGAAATATTTAAGTGGTACTATTAACTTAGGGTTATTTTATCCAATTTGCAATCATTTTGAACTAATGGGTTATTCAGAAGCTGACTATGCAGTGTGTCAAATCAATAGAAAAAGTACGAGTGGTGCTTGTACTTTCTTGGGACAAAGTCTCGTCTCATGGCATAGTAAAAAGCAAACCTCAGTGGCCCTTTCAACTACTGAGGGTGAATACCTAGCTGCAGGAAGTTGTTGTTCTCAGATTTTATGGATGAGGCAAACCCTATGTAAGACCCCAAATTATTAATAAATGAAATTTAAATCCCTCTATTTATTATTTTGAAATAGTAAGGGTTGATTTGATTAATGTGGTTAGTTATGGGTAAAATGCGCAAATATTTCAAATAAGCAAGTGGTCCTAAAATATTCATTGTTGTCGGAGAATATTTGTTTGGTCGTGGAATATTCTTGTTGTCGGGGAATATTCGTACGACGGCGCAGCCTTGTGTGGGCCCCATAACGGAAAGCGATTGGATGAAAAAAACGACAAAAATAAGTTGTTTATAAATAACGGCGTAGTTGTTACCGTTAATACTGTTGGAATACCCGGTGGTTAAAACACAGTAATACGCGTTGTTGCACACTAGCACACGGTATTGCACCAATTATTGATTCTTACGTAAGAAGGCACTACTCAATAATTGTTACAGTAATTATTGTTCAATATTGTATTTTATTGATTCAATAATTGCTGCGTTGATATTTTATATTACTGTTGTTTTAATAATTGTCACTACACAGTATTTTCTATTATCGGAATAATAATTCATATTATCTGAATAATATTATTAGATAACATTATTGGCAATGTCTAGAAAGTTCTGTCTAAGGAGAGGTTTGGTCATCTAATTACGCGCCAGTAAGGAGAGATCCTTATTGGAAAGCCCCCTCTTTCCTGGGAACGGCCTGGTTGCCAGTATTGTGATTCTGTAATATTATTCATGTATAATTAATTATTGATTTATATGATGAGGAAAATATTAATGTGGATATAGATAGAGAAAATTTTTAATGTGACAATTGTTGAAAATTAATATTTTATCTTTTTCTGATAAAATAATTCATTTAAATATATTATTTTAATAATATATTGATGATGATATTTTTACAATGAATGTGGGATATATGAGTATATGAGGAGGAAGAGTATTTTTATGGCATTAAATGATTAACACATGTTTTGTGTGTTGGTGGACACAATTCTTGACCGAAAATTTATTATTGACTGTAAAATCGCCCGTTTATGGATTTCGGTCAATTTCTGTTTAGAATTTGGAAAAACTTTCTTCTGCAAAGTTGTAGAGAATTGAATTTTCTATAAAAACTCTCGAGATTCGAATGTTCTGATAAAAGGGCTATTTATTATGAATTATTGAAGTTCTGAAGTTCCGAAATAATTTATTTTTGAAAGTTTTAATTATTCTTATTTACAAAATCGTTTTTTATGCTTGGTGGGCTGCATTAAACATGTGCAATGAGCTGAAATAAGATTTCAAGAGGTGGGCTTGACAATTTTGTAAATATAAATATTATTATATTCAATTTTCTGCTTTGGTGTTCTAAGCATTTTCCTATAAATAGGGTGCTTAGGTTAGAATTGAAAATCACACCAGAAACACAAGTTTCTCTCTCTTTCTCTCTCTATATTAGTGAGCGTATTCTTGTGAGTATTCTAATACTTTGAGTATTGCTATACGGTGCAAGTTCAAGTCATAACCCATATCCGGTGTTTCAACTAGAAGTACTGTTTTTACTGAGGTAAGGGATGTTATTTCTTCTTAAATGATATTATTTTCTTCAATATCATTATGCCGAAGTATTGATCTGAACTTTTTATCAAATTTGGAACTTTTCATGTCGGGGTTACTATTCATGAGTTACTATTTACGAGTTACTATTCACCGAAAAATAAAATTTTCTTCTTTTTGTCCAAATATATATTCTGGATACTAGCTTTGATTGTATCCATGTTTTGATCATTCTTGAATTTTACTCCACTATGATTGTTTATGAGGTATTTTTGGACATGGATAAACTGTAATACGAATCCCTAATATTTGTTCTTTTGCTTCACTGGATTCGTTTCCTTTAAAATATTTTTCATCATCCTCAGTCTTAAATGATGATATAACTGAATATCTTTGGCCTGTAGTGCAAAGATGAATGATTTCTGATGAATATCTTTGGCCCGTAGTGCAAAGATGAACAGGTGTTAAGGTGAACATGACCAACTGATGAATATCTTTGGTCTGTAGTGCAAAGATGACTATTTGATTCAAGATATTTATTGATTGATGTTACAGGGATAAAATATTGATGATGGACTTTTAAATTCGTAGATAATCGTAGATTTCATTCTCTACGTAACTCTTCTATGAATTATTATTTTCCGCTGCGAATATTGATTTAAAACTTGTTGTCTATTGTATTCTATTAAATTTTTCCCTGTTGAAGACTAACGATAATTTGTTGTATATTATCTTAGTCATAATATTCTTTACTGGGCTAGTTGAGCTCACCCTTTTCCTTGTTGTTCCATCTTTCTTCTCAGGAGGCGAGAATGTAGCGAGTACTAGTCGGGGTGTGGAATGATGGTTCAAGACAGTTGTTTTAGTAGTCCTCACTATTTTATAAAATAGTGTATCAATAAGTATAATGAGGACTTAATTGAGTATGAATACTGTCTAGATGATAATATTTGTATTTAAACTCACAGTATATGTGTTGTCGTATTTTGCACGACAATTATAATAATAAAGTTATAGTTATTTTCTGTACCATGTATTTGGCGACTCAGAATGGGTTGGATTGATTGGACCTATTTTGGGGGCGTCACAGTTGGTATCAGAGCCATAAGTAAAGAGCCCCGAGCCTCTCGCTGGTGACTTCCTGTTGATGGGGGATGCACCGAAGCCAGACTCTCCGTAGGGGACGCCGTTCTGCGGTGGCAAGCTGATAGGTACCATTGTGAGGTGCTGTGGTTGAAGCACCATGAGAGTCACAGTTGGTATCAGAGCTTAGGGATATGATCTCTGGCGGAGATCGGGGAATAGAACTAGGAGGGGAGAGACGAGTAAATCCTTCGCTAGTGTGTCCTACCTAAGCTTATTTGTTGGTCGATCATAATATAGGGATATTATGTGATATGTTAATTTGTTAAATTAACCTTTGTTCTATGGCAGTTTTTAGAATGTCGACTGAGAATGTTAACAGTGGAGTAAATGAAACCGTGGAGACACCTGTACTCACCAACGAGGAGAACGTGCAACAGGCTGGCAATGTTCCTTCTGTGAATAACACCAATGAGCAGATGATGAACGATGGGATGTTTAGAAGCTTTTTGCAGTTCATGCAAAATCAGACGAGGGAGACTCGTGTACAGAATACGGGTGGAAATGATAGCAATGCGCGGCTTGTCACAGCCAAGCAGTTCAAAGAGTTGGGACCACCCGAATTTAAGGGAAAGCCGGATCCGATCATGGCGGAAACATGGGTCAAGCAAATTACCAAGATATTCGATGTCTTGGGATGCACGGAGGAACAGAAGGTTCCATTCGTCACCTTTATGTTTCGTGGCGAGGCAGACTACTGGTGGGAGTCTGTGAAATGTACCCATCCAGCCGCACTCAGCATGTCTTGGGAGACATTTCAGAAACTGTTCAATGACAAGTACTTTCCTGAAAGTATTCGTCATATGAAGGAGGTAGAGTTTATTAGACTGGAGCAGAACAACATGACGGTGTCCCAGTACGAGGCGAAATTTGCAGAGTTGTCCAGGTTTGCACCTCATTTGGTAGAGAATGAGGAACGTGTGACGCGAATGTTTCTGAGAGGTTTGAAACCCGGCATACGTCAATATCTCATTTCTCATAAATTTTTTCTCTATTCAGATGTTGTCAACAGGGCTCAATTGTTGGAGCTAGATAAAGAGTACGGTCAACCGAGGGACCACAACCAGGATCATATCGGTGACAACAGTCATCAGAACAATGATAACCAGCGAAGAAAGAAAAGTACAGACAAGAACGGCAACCACTCTGGTGGTAATCGTGGCTATGAAAATAGAAGAAGCGAGTCGGGAGGAGATTTTAAAAAGAGGAGATTCAATAATGATAATATGAAGACGTCAGCACCAGCAGCAACTGGTTCCAAGGGAGGAGAACGACCACCGGTCATATGCTATAAATGTGGAAAAGAGGGACATATCAGCCCAAACTGTCCACAACAGTTCAAGGTATGCTATAATTGTGGAAAGGAAGGACATATCGCTCGAGATTGTACGATAGCTAAACCAAGTTCAGCGGGGACGGTGACTCAAAAGGCTACCCCAGAAAAGTCAAAGTCAACGGTTCCTGGAAGAGCGTTTTTCGTGACTGGTCAGAATGCGAGGAACCCGAACGAAGTTAGCACGGGTTAGTTAATTATAAATTTTTGCGAAGTCTATACCTTATTAGATACCGGTTCTACCCATTCATTTATTTCTCCTGCTTGTGCTCAACATTTAAACTTGACTCCGGAGAAATTAGACTTTGATTTATCTGTGGAGACTCCGTTAGGGGAAACTTTCATCACATCCACTGTTTATAAATCTTGTTTGATCCAAGTTGGCACCATCACATTACCTGTTGATCTTATCTCTTTAAAGATACTTGCTTTTGATGTGATTTTAGGAATTGATTGGTTAACTACTCATCATGCCAAAATTGATTGCTTTTGTAAGGTTGTTAGTTTTCATATTCCTAAGCAACCTGTTATTCAAATTCAAGCAACCAAACCATTAAAGTCAAACTCTTTCATATCAAGCCGTAAAGTCATTCGTTTATTGAAAAACGGATGTCAAGCTTTCTTAGCTATGTTATGGACTTGAACAAAAATACGTCAGATTTGAATGATATTTCTATTGTTAGTAAATTCCTGACGTATTTCCTGAAGAATTTCTTGGCTTACTCCCAAAGCGTGATATTGAATTTTGTATCGACTTTGAATCTGGTACAAAACTCATTTCTAAAATCTCATATCGAATGGCTCCTATTGAACTTCAGGAGTTAAAAACCTAACTGTAGAAGTTTGTACCCGAGCCTCTATCTGGTGACTTCCTTTGTGGAATGCATTGAAGCAAAACTCTCCGAGGGGGATGCCATATTAGTGCGGTAGTAAACTGATAGGTGTCATTGTGACGTGCTATCCAAGATTGGGATATGAGTCACAGTTGAGAGCAACCTAAGTCAGTAATCGAAATACGTAGCTTTCTGGTTATTATCGGAGATTCGTAAAAGGATTTTCTCGAATCGCTACTCCATTAACTCAGCTGACTCAAGAAGGATATCAAATTCGTATGGAGCGAAGAATGCGAGAAGAGTTTCTAAGAGCTTAAGAGGAGACTCATTTCGGCACCTGTTCTGACAATACCATCTGGTTCAGATGGATTTGTTATCTACAGCGATGCTTCAGGCAAAGGGTTAGGATGTGTTCTCATGTAACGTGGGAAAGTCATAGCCTATGCCTCGCGACAACTTAAAGAATATGAGAGGAATTATCCTACTCATGATCTAGAGTTGGCAGCAGTCGTTTTCGAGCTAAAGATCTGGAGGCACTATCTATATGGGGAGAAAGTGGAGATATATTCAAGCCATAAAAGCCTCAAATATTTCTTCACTCAAAAAGAACTCAACATGCGACACCGACGTTGGCTCGAGCTGTTGAAAGATTTCGATCATACCATTCAATACCATCCTGGAAAAGCAAACGTGGTAGCTGACGCATTGAGTAGAAGATCATATGCAAGAACGAGTGCAATGATGTCAAGTATACGCGTAGAACCGACTTTAATCAATAAAGTTAAAGTTGCTCAAGCTACGGACATGGAGCTGATGCGTATGATGGAGAAGGAATACTTCGAGTCAACTCCAGACTTTGTGTTCCTAACGATTTTGACTTGAAGCATAGAATAATGATGGAGGCACACAACACACCGTTTGCAATCCATCCTGGGAGTACTAAAATGTATCACGATCTTCGACATACATTTTGGTGGAGCAATATGAAAAGAGAGATCGCGGAGTTTATCTCGAGATGTTTAACTTGTCAACGTGTAAAAGCGGAGCATCAAGTACCAAAGGGTCCATTGCAACCACTTGAGATTCCGAAATGGAAGTGGGAACACATTACTATGGATTTTGTTACGGGTCTTCCCAAGGTTTCTCAAGGCATAGATGCGATTTGGGTTATTGTTGATAGATTAACCAAGTCCGCTCATTTTTGCCGATACGAGAGACTTATTCCCTTGAACGTCTTGCTAGTATGTACGTGAATGAGATTGTAAGGTTGCATGGCATGCTAGTATCCATAGTTTCGGTTCGTGACCCAAGATTCACTTCAAGATTTTGGGTTAGCTTGCAAAAAGCTATGGGCACGGATTTACGGTTCAGTTCGGCGTACCATCCTCAAACGGACGGGCAATCAGAGAGGACTATTCAAACTCTTGAAGATCTATTAAGACTTTGTGTCCTAGATTTCAAAGGAAGTTGGGATAAGTACCTACCATTGGTGAAATTCTTTTACAACAAAAGTTATCAGGCAAGTATAGGTGTGGCTCCCTTTGAAGCATTGTATGGATGAAAGTGTCGCTCTCCAGTATGTTGGGATGAGGTGGGAGAAGCAACGTTGTTGGGACCAGAGTTGGTACGAATGACTACAGAGAAGATCCAAACGATTCGACAACGTATACAAACGGCACAGGATCGACAAAAGAGTTATGCGGATCTTCATTGAAAGGACGTGAAATTTGACATTGGGGATCATGTATTATTACGTGTAGCTCCATGGAAAGGAGTTACAAGATTTGGGAAGAGAGGAAAGCTCGATCCACGATTTATTGGTCCATTTTAGATTCTTGACCGAGTAGAAAATGTGGCCTATAGACTCGCGTTACCTCCAAGCATGTCTCGTGTTCATAACGTTTTTCACATATCTATGCTTCGTAAATATGTGAAAGACCCGAACCACATTATTGAGTTAGAACCAGACGAGATAGCTGAAGGCTTAACGTACGAGGAGGTACCTGTCAAGATCCTGGATAGGAAGGAGCATGTCCTACGCACGAGGTCATACCACAAGTTAAAGTTTTGTGGAGAAACCATGCTACTGAGGAAATGACCTGGGAGTTGGAAATGGAAATGAAAGCGAGGTATCCTCATCTTTTCAAAACACCAGGTACGTATGTCAATTTCGAGGACGAAATTTCATAAGGAAGGGAGATTGTAAGACCCCAAATTATTAATAAATGAAATTTAAATCCCTCTATTTATTATTTTGAAATAGTAAGGGTTGATTTGATTAATGTGGTTAGTTATGGGTAAAATGCGCAAATATTTCAAATAAGCAAGTGGTCCTAAAATATTCATTGTTGTCGGAGAATATTTGTTTGGTCGTGGAATATTCTTGTTGTCGGGGAATATTCGTACGACGGCGCAACCTTGTGTGGGCCCCATAACGGAAAGCGATTGGATGAAAAAAACGACAAAAATAAGTTGTTTATAAATAACGGCGTAGTTGTTACCGTTAATACTGTTGGAATACCCGGTGGTTAAAACACAGTAATACGCGTTGTTGCACACTAGCACACGGTATTGCACCAATTATTGATTCTTACGTAAGAAGGCACTACTCAATAATTGTTACAGTAATTATTGTTCAATATTGTATTTTATTGATTCAATAATTGCTGCGTTGATATTTTATATTACTGTTGTTTTAATAATTGTCACTACACAGTATTTTCTATTATCGGAATAATAATTCATATTATCTGAATAATATTATTAGATAACATTATTGGCAATGTCTAGAAAGTTCTGTCTAAGGAGAGGTTTGGTCATCTAATTACGCGCCAGTAAGGAGAGATCCTTATTGGAAAGCCCCCTCTTTCCTGGGAACGGCCTGGTTGCCAGTATTGTGATTCTGTAATATTATTCATGTATAATTAATTATTGATTTATATGATGAGGAAAATATTAATGTGGATATAGATAGAGAAAATTTTTAATGTGACAATTGTTGAAAATTAATATTTTATCTTTTTCTGATAAAATAATTCATTTAAATATATTATTTTAATAATATATTGATGATGATATTTTTACAATGAATGTGGGATATATGAGTATATGAGGAGGAAGAGTATTTTTATGGCATTAAATGATTAACACATGTTTTGTGTGTTGGTGGACACAATTCTTGACCGAAAATTTATTATTGACTGTAAAATTGCCCGTTTGTGGATTTCGGTCAATTTCTGTTTAGAATTTGGAAAAACTTTCTTCTGCAAAGTTGTAGAGAATTGAATTTCCTATAAAAACTCGCGAGATTCGAATTTTCTGATAAAAGGGTTATTTATTATGAATTATTGAAGTTCTGAAGTTCCGAAATAATTTGTTTTTGAAAGTTTTAATTATTCTTATTTACAAAATCGTTTTTTTTGCTTGGTGGGCTGCATTAAACATGTGCAATGAGCTGAAATAAGATTTCAAGAGGTGGGCTTGACAATTTTGTAAATATAAATATTATTATATTCAATTTTCTGCTTTGGTGTTCTAAGCATTTTCCTATAAATAGGGTGCTTAGGTTAGAATTGAAAATCACACCAGAAACACAAGTTTCTCTCTCCTTCTCTCTCTATATTAGTGAGCGTATTCTTGTGAGTATTCTAATACTTTGAGTATTGCTATACGGTGCAAGTTCAAGTCATAACCCATATCCGGTGTTTCAACTAGAAGTACTGTTTTTACTGAGGTAAGGGATGTTATTTCTTCTTAAATGATATTATTTTCTTCAATATCATTATGCCGAAGTATTGATCTGAACTTTTTATCAAATTTGGAACTTTTCATGTTGGGGTTACTATTCATGAGTTACTATTCACGAGTTACTATTCACCGAAGAATAAAATTTTCTTCTTTTTGTCCAAATATCTATTCTGGATACTAGCTTTGATTGTATCCATGTTTTGATCATTCTTGAAATTTACTCCACTATGATTGTTTATGAGGTATTTTTGGACATGGATAAACTGTAATACGAATCCCTAATATTTGTTCTTTTGCTTCACTGGATTCGTTTCCTTTAAAATATTTTTCATCATCCTCAGTCTTAAATGATGATATAACTGAATATCTTTGGCCTGTAGTGCAAAGATGAATGATTTCTGATGAATATCTTTGGCCCGTAGTGCAAAGATGAACAGGTGTTAAGGTGAACATGACCAACTGATGAATATCTTTGGCCTGTAGTGCAAAGATGACTATTTGATTCAAGATATTTATTGATTGATGTTACAGGGATAAAATATTGATGATGGACTTTTAAATTCGTAGATAATCGTAGATTTCATTCTCTACGTAACTCTTCTATGAATTATTATTTTCCGCTGCGAATATTGATTTAAAACTTGTTGTCTATTGTATTCTATTAAATTTTTCCCTGTTGAAGACTAACGATAATTTGTTGTATATTATCTTAGTCATAATATTCTTTACTGGGCTAGTTGAGCTCACCCTTTTCCTTGTTGTTCCATCTTTCTTCTCAGGAGGCGAGAATGTAGCGAGTACTAGTCGGGGTGTGGAATGATGGTTCAAGACAGTTATTTTAGTAGTCCTCACTATTTTATAAAATAGTGTATCAATAAGTATAATGAGGACTTAATTGAGTATGAATACTGTCTAGATGACAATATTTGTATTTAAACTCACAGTATATGTGTTGTCGTATTTTGCACGACAATTATAATAATAAAGTTATAGTTATTTTCTGTACCATGTATTTGGCGACTCAGAATGGGTTGAGTGGATTGGACCTATTTTGGGGGCGTCACACCCTATGTGATTTTGATATATTATGTGAATGTGTGCCCATATACTGTGATAATTCTAGCGCTATAGATATCTCTAAAAATCATGTGTTACACTCACGTACAAAACACATAGAAGTAAGACATCATTTTTTAATAGATAATGTATCAAAAGGTTTAATTAAATTAATTTTTATTCCTACAGAAAATTAAATCGCAGATATTTTTACTAAACCGTTAAGTGAAGATAGATTTTGTATGTTGCAAAGAGAACTTGGAATGTGTATAGCATAACTCTTGTTGAAATTTTTAAAATCTGTATTATCTTTATCGTATTTATATTCTTCATGCTTATCTTATTAACTGTTATAATTAGGATAATTAATAGTATGCTTTTACGGCTATTCATTAAATCCTTAATTCATGGACGCAGTATTCTAAGTATCTATCTTAATGGCTTTCAAAAATCAATAAGACAGGATGGCTGGGGTTTCTTGGGAAACGTAAGCGTATAGGGGTGTACATACATGCATCTGTCTCTCCTATTTTACTCTCTATCCCTCTCCATTCTCTTCACATCTCAAAATTTTTGTTTACTGACAATCTTTCTCTTTCACTTTATACTAATCTTCTTTGTCTGTATCTTCAAACTTTAAACACCATGAGAACCCGAACACACAAGCGTTCGATAATTGATTCTGACGATGATCAGTTGTTGGTGCCTCCTCAATCGTCTGCCGGACCTTCCCGTAAACAAAGAAAAATGAAAAAGGCCATATCTGTGGTAACTGAGTCTTTGGACTCTTCATCTTCTGACGAATCAAACTTCAGTCCATCTTTACTGAAATCACCAGGACCCTCTCGTCGACGGAAGTCAACGATTCCATCGTGTAAGCCCGAGTTTACACCACCACCGGTTTCGATAAACCCTATCCTCACCTCTAACCTTCCTGAAAATTTCTTTCATAGTAATGCTTATGAGGTACGATTTAAGAATGTTATTCTCCCAAAATAATTTGTTTATGAAAAATTTGTTGATCAAATCTGCTATCAGGATTCTCCTCTGAAAAATTTATTTAAATCATGTGGCATTTCTTCCATGATTTTTCCTCCCTCAGTAGCATATCCTAAACTAGTTCAGCAGTTTTATACTAATCTGGAATGTCATGGGGATTTCTACACGTCTTCTGTTAAAGGAAAATCATTATATTTCACTGTCATGGATTTTGGTAGCATTCTAAACATTCCATTCACAAGTTTCTGTCCATTTACTCAAAAAGGGGTTGTCCATTTTCCTTTCACCCCTTTGGAACAATTAAAGATTGTCATGGATAATCCTTTGATGAATGATGTTTTTACTCCCAAAACGGTGGATGTTTGTCCTCTTGCATGTATGCTTTATCATCTGATTAGGTATAATCTTTTGCCCCGCTTAGGTGGAGGTGCTGATTTTACCTATCAGGATTTGATAATAGTTGCTATGATTTTGAAAGGTGTGTCTTTTAATTTATCTCAAATGTTGCTACATCAAATGTCGAGTTGTTTGCGAAAAATAAAAACGTGTCTGCCTTATAGTGCGAGTCTCACCACTCTCTTTAATCATTTTAAAATTTCCTTTGACAATGAAATTTTTGTTGTTGTGACTGATTCACTCAGTGTTAGTACTCTAAAAATGTCTCATATTGCTTTGACTGACTATCAGTTTGTTTGTATCACTTCTGATAATCCTATTCCTCCCATATCAATTCCATCTTCCCCTATTCTGTAACCTACTCAGTCTTCTTCTAAGATTGTTGAAATGTTGAAAATTATTAATGGTAATCAAGAAAAAATGCAGCATGAGATGTCAGGCCTCAACAATCGTATATCTGTGTTGGAAAAAGGTAAACTGCCTTTGGGTGCTCCTGAGATTAACAAACTTTATCAGAATCTTGAGGATGAGTTTATTAATTTACAAGTTGGGATTGAATTGCAAACCACTGCTTTGGCAGAGGTCATGCAACGAAAACTAAACCGAAATGTTTGTCAATTGAGTCAGGAAATCAAGTTTGTAAGCAATCAGGTTGGCGAGTTGGCTGAGTTCATGATTCTGCGTTTCAACGACGTAGGCTCTAAGTTACATATGCAGTGTAAGCACTCTTCTATTACGGAATGGGTTCATTGTAATTGGCTAGCCGAGTATATTGGGGATTTCCTTGACATACCATTACCGTATGCGACTTTCATTCTCCGTCCTCCTCAATTTGCTGCTGATCTTACTCTTGCTGAAAAGATTCACCGTGCTAATCATCGCCCTTACTTCACACAGATGAAAGTAGTATGCACACAAGCCAATCATGTTTGATGATAAAGCATATACTTTGTAACAATCTTATTCATTTATTAATAAAAAGTATTAATTTATTATAGGCTTTTAATTATCTACATGATACTGCATTATAATATATGATAAACCCATAGTTTTAAGCAATGTTTTTAGAATAATGATGATGATCATTCTAATGAGATCTAAATTCTTAGAAAGCATAAAACTAAAATAGTTCAAAATCGTTAGATTACTAAATTGGGAATTAGTGAATCCGGATAGATTGATACATACGTTACTTGCTCATTGGATGAGGATGATTGATCTCATGATCATTTGTGTGGAGACACTAAAGCAAGTATATAGGTGCTTATAGGAGAATAAGTATACTGAACGTGGCTCGCTAAATAATACCTAATGGAGTTTTACTTACCTGTCAATAGGAATTCATGTAGTGATAGTAGTACAAGTGATCCTTGGACTTGAGATCATCATAGTATCTTATGTATGTTGAATTATACTTTGACTTATTCTTTAAGACCCTTAGGGTATATCAAAGGGTATGCTTAGGTATAATAAGTTGTACATGGAGATAATGTATAATCAATAAAGAATCTACCGCTTTTAGTAAAAGAAGAGAAATGTCATATGTGATTCGATAAATGACAACACAATAGTCCTTGGCCAAGGCAGAATGAAATTAGAAAGAAGTTTCTAATTTGCGTTATTTGGAGTTGTGCATTTAAGAGTCGAAATACATATAATTAAATAAAATAAAACTTGATAATAATTTCATGTCTTATATTTAATTGGAACATTGTATGGTGGAAGGATTGAATTGTACGGTAACTATTTACTCAAAGGTTCTTTTATCATTAATGTTGAAATCTATATTATCTGAAAAGTCGTTAATCGCTAGGGAGACTTATTCTTATTGTAGAATAAATATTATTTATTTAAATAAATTAATTTTTTAATTTATTTATTTAAATAAGATTAGAATTATTCTAATTGATTTATTCACAACCGATTTAATATGGAGAACCTAAAGGGTCACACCATAAAAGAAAGAATAATTATGTAAGAAGTTAATGGCATAATCGTAATAATAAATTAAGTATATTTAATTTAATCTATGGTGATAGAATAAATTAAATAGCTTAATATCTATTATTTAAAATTTTGAAAATATTAAATATAAATTAATAAGAGGAGTTTTATTATTATTATTATTATTATTATTATTATTATTATTATTATTATTATTATTATTATTATTTAATTCCTAAAGTAGTTTGAGAATTAATTAATAAAAGTACTCTCATATATTCCTAATAAGATTAGGAGGCAAATTAATTAAAAAAGTTTAATTAATTATTCCTAATAAAATTAGGAGCCTAATTAATTAAAGAAATTTAATTAATTAAAATAAAATTTTAATTCTTTAATTGTTAAGGAGGGTTGCCTACATCTATAAATAAGAGGAGTGGTGGAGGTTGTTGACTTTTTCACAATAGACGTAATTCTAATAGTTGGGAGAGTACACCCTTTTCTATGAGAGATAGAAAAACTAGATTTTGCCAAATACCCATCTTCTTGAATCTTTCTTCTTCCTTGGTGGATCACCTCTAGAGGCCAAACACTTAGGTGGCTAACATTGATCAAAGGAAGGAACCAAACCCGATGGATTCAAGTTGAATGTGAAAGGATTTGGAGGTGAACTTGTACATGAGGAAGCTCGAATCTTCAAGGGTATAATTCTTGTTCTTTATCTTTTCATTTAATTAATAATTGTGCAGGAATTTGTTAATTTACTAACAGCAGCGTTTAATAGAAGTGGGGCTAACATCCCCGTAAATCCTGGTGTAGTACGAGCTACTATGTTTAAGGATTTCAAGAGCGTGGGTCCGTCGGAGTTCAAAGGAACTACGGACCCTATCGAAGCCCAAACGTGGGTGAAGGAAATCGAGAAGGCATTTGTCATAGCAAATGTCGACGAGGGCCAGAAGGTTGCCTTTGCAACCTACATGATGAAGGAAGGCCAACTTTTGGTGGGAGGCCAACTTTTGGTGGGAGGCCAACTAGGCTAGGGCCGGTATTGTGAATCTCACGTGGGTAAGGTTAAAGGAGATATTCTTCGAGAACTACTTTCCCAAAAGTATGCAGGGAAGGATGGAGATGAGGTTTTTGGACTTAAAATAAGGGGACATAACGGTTCCCCAATACGCCGCCAAGTTTAATGAACTGGCAAGGTTTGCTCCACACCAAGTGGACACCGAGGTTAGAAGGCGTGAAGGTTCGAGTAGGGCTTGAAACCCTGGCTCTATAACCTTATTTCTGTGTTCCAAAGTACTTTATTTGGGACTATTTTAGAGAAGGTGATAATCGCCGAAGGTGGTAGCAAGGCTTTGTGCAAGTACCACAAGGATAACAAGAATAAAGGGAAAGTGGATGGGGGAGTGAAGGTCGAGGGAGCCAACGGAAGTGGTGAAGGGTATAAAAGGAAAGTGGTTAACTCTGGGAATATCGGAGGAAGCAAGGAGATCCGAAGAGGAGGATGGAGGCCTGCAAGACCTGTGGGAAGACTCACTTAGGCGTCTGTCTCAAGGGGAAGGCCGTATGCTATAATTATGGATAGGAGGGGAACATTGCGCCTAACTGTCCAAGTCCGAAGAAGAACCACGGATGCTTTGTGTGTGGGTCAACTGACCACATGGCAAAGAACTGCCAGAAGATGGGGACGGACGGGAACAAGGGCGCCAATAGCGGTAAGTTAGCTATTGGTGGCCCAGCATAGCAGGGTAGGCCGATGGCCCGTACCTTTAACATCACCGTTCAAGATACGATGGCATCAGGGGACGTAGTCGCAGGTATTATTCCGATCAATGACCTAAATGCTTACGTGTTGTTTGACTCGGGTGCTACTTGTTCGTTTATCGCATGTGATTTTGTTAGACGATTAGGATTACTTCCCAAAAAGTTGTCAATACCTTTAAATATTAAGGTAGCAAACGAAGAGATAATCCTGTTGAAGATATTCATAGGAGTTGTTGCGTAGACATATGGGGTTGTAAATTATCGGTAGATTTGATGCCGATAAAGTTAGGAGAATTCGATGTAATTCTCGGAATGGATTGGTTGGTTAACCATGGGGAAATTATAGATTGTCAAAAGAAAAGCGTAAATATTAAAACGTTAAGACAACCTTATGTAATAATTTACGGTAATAAATCGTCGGGACATTCGTATTACCTTACCATGACACAAACTAGGAAACTATTGAGGAAAGGGTGTGTAGGATATCTGTGCCATGTAATTAACACCCGGAGAGTGGGAGCGACCATGGAACAAATACCTATAGTGAGTGAATTCATGGATGTATTTCTAAGTGAGTTGCCAGGTCTTCCACCGGATAGGGAGACCGAGTTCGTAATAGACATTGTGCCAAGATCGACACCAGTTTCCAGGGCACCGTATCGTATGGTGCCAGTAGAGATGAAGGAGTTGATGGTGCAGTTGCAAGAACTGTTGGACAGGAAGTACATTCAAACGAGTGTTTCGCCGTGGGGAGCACCGATACTGTTTGTAAAGAGGAAGGACGGATCGTTAAGACTTTGTATCGACTACCGAGAGTTGAACAAGTTAACGATAAAGAATAAGTACCCATTGCCCAGGATCGATGATCTTTTTGATCAGTTGAAAGGAGAAAAGTATTTTTCTAAAATAGATTTAAGGACTGGGTATCATCAGCTGAAGGTTAGGAATGTGGACGTACCAAAGACAGCATTCAAAACTCGTTATGGTCATTACGAGTTTCTGGTGATGTCATTTGGGTTAACTAATGCACCAGCTGCATTCATGGATATGATGAACAGAGTGTTCAAACTATTAATTTATTGAATAGTTTAGCCCAAGTGTTTGATAATATGAAGCCCATAGTAATTTAAAGCAAGCCCAAAAGCTTAAGCTAAATAAAATAAACCTAAGACCAATGTAATGATCCATTGGACTAGGGTGATCCATGGGGCAACCCATGGGTGATCTTGGTGCCCAAGTGTTGTGTTGACCAAGAACTTTATGTGGTGGCCAAGCATTTTGTGTAGGGAGCAAGTTTACTTAGGGATTAAGTATGGAATAGTAAGGAGGTTACTTAAGGAGGTGGATGTCTTAATGACCTATTTGCCCTAACCTTAGAAGTTCTATAAATAGCAAGCTCGCAATTCATTATTTGTTTGTTAATTTTCATCCAAGCTAAGCAACTTAAGTGTTAGAGAGAATAAGCACTTATAAGTCACACTTCCATTGTTAGATTTTCAAGAAGAAGAAAGCTAGTCATCAAAGGTAAATGATCTTATGATCTTATATCTTCCATCTCTACCATTGTAGGGTGATAAGAGAAGTGAAATTTAATGAACATATATGCTAAGAACACATAAGAATTGGATAATCAATGGACTTAAGCCGTATAAGTCATGAATAAGTAATTTAAACCTAAGTAAGTTATGAACTTATGAAGATCATATTTAAGCTTGTATCATATTTACATGAATGAAGTTGGTATGTTAATAAGATGTAAGAATGTTGGTTAAAGGACTTAAATCAATAATAAGTCATAAGGAAATAAAATCTTGTAGTTTATAAGTTGTTAAGTTATAAACTTATGAAGAATAAGCCATAACTTAATATGAAGATAAGTTGATATAATATACAAGTTGAGAAGTCTAGTTGATGAATTGAATCCATTTGAAGCAATGAACAAATCATAATTAACGATGTTTTGCCGGAATTCACACGATTGAACGATAATGAAGGTTTCTCCCAACGGAGTTTCAACAGATAAGTCAAAGTCTAATTTCTCTGGAGTTAAATTTAAACGTTGAGCACAAACAGGTGAAATTAAAGAATGGGTAAAATCGGTATCTAATAAGGTATAGATTTCGTGTGACGCCCCCAAAATTAGGTATACATCACCCATCTTGGGTCGTCAGATACAAAGTACAGAATACGAATACAACTTACTAATACAACTGTCGTGTATAATACGACAAAACATAAACTGTGAGTTTGAATACAAATATTATCTTCTAGAGAGTATTCATACTCAAAAGGAGTCCTCGTTACATTTATTAACACATCATTACATAGAATAGTGAGGACTACTAACTAATACTATCATTCGGACCATCACTCCGTTCCCCGACTTGCCCCAGCTATGTTCTCATTTCCTGAAGAGAACAGTGAAAGAAAGGGTGAGCTCAACTAGCCCAGTCAGAAATATTATGACTAAGATAATGCAGAATAAATTATCATTAGCCTTCAACAATGTTAAACTGATAAAATATAATAGACATCAAGTTTAACTGTAGCGGAACAAGCAATCCATTAAAAGAGTCAAGTAGAAAATAAACTCTACTATCTTTTATGATTTAAAAAGTTTTTCAACACTGTGATCGCTGAGACTCAGCTTAATAAAATAATCCACATCATCGAATCACCCCTGCACTACGGCCAAGGATATTCGTGTATTCATTAATGGTCATGATCATGCCAACAACTGTCCATCAATGCACTACGGGCCAATGAGGACTTTTACCACATCATTTGTAACATTACGGTCATGATTATACCGAATAATCCCTGGTCATAATCATACCAAGTCCATCTATGCACTACAGGCCACAGATGACTTTCAACATTTTATAAACATGAGGATGATGACAATGATATAAGAATTCAATAAAACAAGTTCAAGAATTAATTTATCCAGGAATTAACAACGTCCAAATTGTCAACATGATACTGCATTGTGGAGTAAAATTCAAGAATGCTTAGAAGAATATTTTCTTGAAAAGATACTGGATGAAACGCAACTATCAAAGATATTCCACAAATTTCATGGAGTATAGAAGTCAAAACTTAACCAACTGAGTACAATAAAGAATGGAATAACAAAAGAAATCACCATGCATGCGATAGACCGCACAGACAGGTTATTCCAATAGAATAATAAATAATGGAACCAGGTCCGGCGTAAACGCACAGACAGGATATTCCGACAGAATAATAAATAATGGAACCAGGTCCGGTGTAAAACACACAGACAGGATATTCCAACAGAATAATAATAAAACGGAACCAGGTCCGGTGTAAAACACACAGACAGGATGTTCCAACAGAATAATAAACGGAACCAGGTCCGGTGTAAAACACACAGACAGGATGTTCCAACAGAATAATAAACGGAACCAGGTCCGGTGTAAAACACACAGACAGGATGTTCCAACAGAATAATAAACGGAACCAGGTCCGGTGTAAAACACACAGACAGGATGTTCCAACAGAATAATAGAAGAATGTCACCAAGTATAGGGTATATCCTCGTATACAGGTTATTCCAATAGAATAATAAGAAATGGAATAACAACAGTTCTCTTCATGAATAAGAAAGAATAACACCCCTTACCGTTTTAAAGACGAGCTGAAATAAGGAAGTAGTTAAGTAGCAGAATACTCTTCTTCTCTCTCTCTATAGTTTCTCTCTATAGTTTATCTCTCTAGAGTTCAGTGAATTCGTAAGAAATAATGAAGGAATGAGCTGCTATTTATAGAAAAATAGAATGCATAGTAACTAATCCATGAACGGTCCAGATTGATTACTTTAATCTGACGGTCCATATATAAAGAAAAATCTTTTAAATAAAATATAATATATTCTATTTATAGAATAACTTTAATAAAGTATTCTGTTTTATATAAAAAGATGTTTCTGTTTTATTACGTTAATAATACGAATAAAACAAAACGTCATTATCGCTAAATAATTCATATTATTAACTGACAATAATTGAATCAAACTGAGTGACTTCTCACATAAGCATTAATAATCAATACCGTGTGGTACTATGCAACCACACGTATTACTGTACTTTTACTACCGAGTAGTTCAACAGTATCAACGGTAAAACTTCCGCCGTTATTTTCATAAAGTATTTTTGTCGTTTTCTCAATCCGACAATAATTCCGTTGTGGGGTCCACCAATAATTGTACCGTCGTACGGATATTCCCCGACAAAAAGAATATTCTCCGACCAATCGAATATAATATGACAACTTGCATACTTTGCAAAATTTATAAATACTACCCATAACTATTATATCAAATCCACACAATAATATAAAAAAATTATTTCGAGAAAAATTAAATATTTATTCATAAAATCTGGGGTCTCACAATCTCCCCTCCTTATGGAATTTCGCCCTCGAAATTTACGTACGTACTTGGTATGCCAAACATGTGAGGATACCTTGACTTCACTTTAAATTCTAACTCTTGAGGTATAACCTTTAAGCATCGAATATGATCCTTCTTATCCAAGATGTTAACACGTTTCTCCTCATACGTTAAATATTTCGCTATCTCGTCCGGTTCTAAATTAATAATGTGGTTCGGGTCGTCCACATATTTACGTAACATCGATATGTAAAAAAAAATGTTCTGAACACGCAACATACTTGGCGGTAAAACGAGTCTATAGGCCACAGTTCCTACTTCATCGAGGATTTCAAATGGGCCAATTAAATCGAGAGTTGAGATTTCCTCTCTTCGTCGATTCTTGCTTCTAGAATAACGCCCTCTTGAACCTTCTTCTTCATATTTATCAGCTCTGAGTATGTAGCTTGAGCGGCTTTAACTTTATCGATTAAAGTCGATTTTAATCGTATATTCGTTATCTTCACGTGGGTTCGTATATTCGCACTTATAACCGTATACGATCTTCTACACAACGCGTCAGCTACCACGTTCGCTTTTTCACGATGTTATTGAATGGTATGATCGTAATCTTCAACAGCTCGAGCCAACGTCTTTGGCGCATAATACGTTCGTTTTAGTTGAAGAAATATTTGAGGGTTTAAGAAATGGGTTTTGTACTGGGGTCAATATAAAATTCAATTTTACGCTCTGGGGTAGGCTAAGAAGTCTTCAAGAATACGTCAAGAAATTTATTAACAATAGAAATATCGTTCAAAACTGTGACCCTTATCCAAGACTTGGATAACACGTCACATTGATACCTATCAACTTGCCATCGTCATTTACAACGTCTCCTACGGAAAGTCTAGCTTCGGTGCATTCCACACCAGGAAGTCAACAACGAAAGGAACGGGGATTTTTACTTATGGCTTGATATGACAGTGATTGACTTTAGTGATTTGGTTACTTGAATTCGCATAATAGGTTGGTTAGGAATATGAAAGCTAACAACCTTACGAAAAGCATGATGAGTAGTGAACCAATCGTTTCAAAAAAATCACATCAAAGGCAAGTATTTTCAAAGAGATAAGATCGACAGGTAACGTGAAAGTGTTGATTTGAACAAGATTTATAAATAGTAGAGGTAACGAAGGTTTCTCCCAACTGAGTTTAAACAGACATATCAAAGTCTAAGTTCTCCGGAGTTAACTTCAAACTTTTAACACAACTAGGTGAAATAAAAGAGTGAGTAGAACCGGTATCTAACACGGTATAGACTTCGCAAGAGTTTATGACTAACATACCCGTGATAATTTTATTCAGGTTCCTCGTCACGAAAAAAAATACTCTCTCTTAAACTACTGGCTTTGGCTTTTCTGGGACGGTCTTTGGTGCCTCCATCCTATCTGAACTTGTCTTCGGTGAACGACAAAATCGGGCTAAATGACCTTCTCTTCCACAATTATAACATGCTTTGGACGGCATCACGCAGTTTGGACTGATGTGTCCCTCCCCTCCGCATTTGAAGCATATGATAGGTGGTCGTTCTCCTTCCTTAACAACGGGTGCTGGTGCTGACGTCTTTCCATCATTGTTGAATTTTCTCTTCTTGAAATGTCCATTCTTATTGTTTTGACCATGATTACCATTGAAGTGGTTACCATTTCTGGCATGTTGATTACCTCCATGCTTATTGTCACCGCTTTGATGACTGTTATCACCAGTATTATCATTTTTCCGGCTGTTCTCTTTTGGTTGCGTTGACTCGTTATCGCGTTCTACTAATTGAGCCCTATTCACAACATCTGAATACAGACACAGTTTATGAGAAATAAGATATTGACGTATCTCCGGTTTCAAACCTCTTAAAAATATCCGCGTCATTCTTTCTTCATTATCCACCAAGTGGGATGCAAATCGGGACAACTCGGCAAACTTGGCTTCGTACTGCGACACGGTCATGTTGTTTTGCTCCAACTTGATAAATTCCACCTCCTTCATGTGACGAATACTTTCGGGAAAGTACTTGTCATTGAACAGTTCTTGGAACTTCTCCCAAGACATTTTGAGTGCGTCAGGCTGGGTACGTTTTACAGATTCCCACCAGTAATCTGCCTCTTCACGCAACATAAAGGTGGCAAAGGGAACCTTTTGCTCCTCGGAGCATCCCAAGACATCAAATATCTTGGTGATCTGCTTTAACCACGTCTCCGCCTTAAGTGGTTCTGGCTTTCCTAAAAACTCCGGTGGTCCTAGCTCCTTGAATTGCTTAGCAGTGATCAACCGTGAGTTGTCATTGTTTCCTCCTTCATTTTGGATAGGAGCCGCTCTCGCCCGTTGTTGCATGAATTGCTCCTTGAACTGCTTAGCGGTGACCGTCCGAGAGTTATTTTGTTGTTGCATGAATTGCATAAAGTCTCTGACCATCCCATCATTCACCATTTCATCGGTGTTATTATTTTTATGAGGATTATTGTCCTCTGGTTGCACATTACCCTGAGCATTGATCATTGGTGATTCAATAGTCTCATGTGCTTCATTGTTTATCTCAACATTTTCGGATGCCATTTGCAAATACTGCAACAAAACAAGGGTTAATTAACATATAACATATTATCCATATACTTTGACCGACCAATTAAATACCATGCAAATAAACTTAGGTAGGTCATACTAGCGAAGGAATTCCCCGTCTCTCCCCTCCTAGTTCTATTCTCACATCCTAGCCAGGGATCATATCCCTAAGCTCTGATACCAACTGTGACGCCCCCAAAATTAGGTATACATCACCCATCTTGGGTCGTCAGATACAAAGTACAGAATACGAATACAACTTACTAATACAACTGTCGTGTATAATACGACAAAACATAAACTGTGAGTTTGAATACAAATATTATCTTCTAGAGAGTATTCATACTCAAAAGGAGTCCTCGTTACATTTATTAACACATCATTACATAGAATAGTGAGGACTACTAACTAATACTATCATTCGGACCATCACTCCGTTCCCCGACTTGCCCCAGCTATGTTCTCATTTCCTGAAGAGAACAGTGAAAGAAAGGGTGAGCTCAACTAGCCCAGTCAGAAATATTATGACTAAGATAATGCAGAATAAATTATCATTAGCCTTCAACAATGTTAAACTGATAAAATATAATAGACATCAAGTTTAACTGTAGCGGAACAAGCAATCCATTAAAAGAGTCAAGTAGAAAATAAACTCTACTATCTTTTATGATTTAAAAAGTTTTTCAACACTGTGATCGCTGAGACTCAGCTTAATAAAATAATCCACATCATCGAATCACCCCTGCACTACGGCCAAGGATATTCGTGTATTCATTAATGGTCATGATCATGCCAACAACTGTCCATCAATGCACTACGGGCCAATGAGGACTTTTACCACATCATTTGTAACATTACGGTCATGATTATACCGAATAATCCCTGGTCATAATCATACCAAGTCCATCTATGCACTACAGGCCACAGATGACTTTCAACATTTTATAAACATGAGGATGATGACAATGATATAAGAATTCAATAAAACAAGTTCAAGAATTAATTTATCCAGGAATTAACAACGTCCAAATTGTCAACATGATACTGCATTGTGGAGTAAAATTCAAGAATGCTTAGAAGAATATTTTCTTGAAAAGATACTGGATGAAACGCAACTATCAAAGATATTCCACAAATTTCATGGAGTATAGAAGTCAAAACTTAACCAACTGAGTACAATAAAGAATGGAATAACAAAAGAAATCACCATGCATGCGATAGACCGCACAGACAGGTTATTCCAATAGAATAATAAATAATGGAACCAGGTCCGGCGTAAACGCACAGACAGGATATTCCGACAGAATAATAAATAATGGAACCAGGTCCGGTGTAAAACACACAGACAGGATATTCCAACAGAATAATAATAAAACGGAACCAGGTCCGGTGTAAAACACACAGACAGGATGTTCCAACAGAATAATAAACGGAACCAGGTCCGGTGTAAAACACACAGACAGGATGTTCCAACAGAATAATAAACGGAACCAGGTCCGGTGTAAAACACACAGACAGGATGTTCCAACAGAATAATAAACGGAACCAGGTCCGGTGTAAAACACACAGACAGGATGTTCCAACAGAATAATAGAAGAATGTCACCAAGTATAGGGTATATCCTCGTATACAGGTTATTCCAATAGAATAATAAGAAATGGAATAACAACAGTTCTCTTCATGAATAAGAAAGAATAACACCCCTTACCGTTTTAAAGACGAGCTGAAATAAGGAAGTAGTTAAGTAGCAGAATACTCTTCTTCTCTCTCTCTATAGTTTCTCTCTATAGTTTATCTCTCTAGAGTTCAGTGAATTCGTAAGAAATAATGAAGGAATGAGCTGCTATTTATAGAAAAATAGAATGCATAGTAACTAATCCATGAACGGTCCAGATTGATTACTTTAATCTGACGGTCCATATATAAAGAAAAATCTTTTAAATAAAATATAATATATTCTATTTATAGAATAACTTTAATAAAGTATTCTGTTTTATATAAAAAGATGTTTCTGTTTTATTACGTTAATAATACGAATAAAACAAAACGTCATTATCGCTAAATAATTCATATTATTAACTGACAATAATTGAATCAAACTGAGTGACTTCTCACATAAGCATTAATAATCAATACCGTGTGGTACTATGCAACCACACGTATTACTGTACTTTTACTACCGAGTAGTTCAACAGTATCAACGGTAAAACTTCCGCCGTTATTTTCATAAAGTATTTTTGTCGTTTTCTCAATCCGACAATAATTCCGTTGTGGGGTCCACCAATAATTGTACCGTCGTACGGATATTCCCCGACAAAAAGAATATTCTCCGACCAATCGAATATAATATGACAACTTGCATACTTTGCAAAATTTATAAATACTACCCATAACTATTATATCAAATCCACACAATAATATAAAAAAAAATTATTTCGAGAAAAATTAAATATTTATTCATAAAATCTGGGGTCTCACATTTCGCAAGAGTTTATGATTAGCTTACCCGTGATAACTTCGTTCGGGTTCTTCGCTTTTTGGGAAGTCATGACAAACGCTCTCCCTTGAACCACTGACTTTGACTTTTCTAGGATAGCCTTTGGTGTCATCATTACTGCTGGAATTGACTTTGCTATAGGGCATATTCCACCCTCAACTACTTCATTGTACTCCTGATCCATGATCTGAATCATTAATCTTTGATCCATATCGAATTGGGGTTTACTGCTCTGTACAGGATAATTCAAAACTCGATGTTGGGTTCTCCCAATTGTTGTCCAAAAAGAGAAATACATATCATCTATTTTAACCTTCTTAGATCGGACTTCTCTTTTTATAATATCAACGCGTCGTGCGACTTTTACCCATGCATCCTCCATTCTCACTCGATCAGTTGTTTCTTCTTTCAGATGATCTTGGACATTTGCATTCTTAGATTTCAGCTCTATTATCATATACTCTGCCAAAGAGAGCTTATGTTCAAGCATCGCATAACGGGTAGCAAAATCTTGAATTGTTGTATCCCTTTGTTCCACGGCCGACTGTCGATCTTCACCCTACTCTTCTAACTCATGAATACGATCTTACAGTTCTATATATATATATATATATATATATATATATATATATATATATATATATATATTTCGATCATAAAATTCTCCTAATAAATCCTCCTCAAGTTCCTCTTCTTCCTCACTCTCAGCTGCTACCTCTGCGACTAGCTCGAGTGTAACTATTAATTCTTCACTCATCACATGGATATCTCTAATTTCTTCTTCGTCTGACATCCTATAAACAAGTTTAATAACTTAATTAGTACTCCCCAATAAAAATCTTTGTAATAACAAGATATTATACTCCAATATTTATTCTTTAAATGAATCTCCTCGATTCATCACTTAAAACTCTATATGAGTTCATCTCTTGATTTTTAGATGTTATTCTTAAATACTGCCACAAAATAAGAGTTAATTAACAAAATTGACATGCCACAAATTATCCCTATATTTCGATCGACCAATTAAATAACAAATAAGCTTAGGTAGGACACACTAGTGAAGGTTTTATTCGTCTCTCCCCTCCTAGTTCTAATCCCAGATCTCTACTAGAGATCATATCTCTAAGCTCTAATACCAAATGTGATGCCCCCAAAATAGGTCTACACAACATATTCTATGTCGCCAAATACATGGTACAGAATTCAAGTACAAACTTCATTTATACAACTATTAACTGTCGTGTAAAATACGACAAAACATAAACTGTGAGTATTAATACAAATATTGTCTTGTAGACAATATCCAAACTCAAATAAAGTCCTCATTACAATTATTGTCACACTATTTTACAAAATAGAGAGGAATGCTATAAGAACCATCTTGGGCCATTACTCCACTCCCCGACTAGTTCCAGCTACATTCTCACCTCCTGAGAAGAACAATGGAAGCAAAACTAAGATAATGTAGAACAAATTATCCTTAGTTCTCAACAGAAAAAAATTTGATAGAATAATATAGACACCAAGTTTTTGATCAACAACTGCAGCGGAAATATCAATCCATTAAAAAAGTCAAGTAGAGCATGATGTCTACTATCTTCTATGATTAAAAAGTCAATCATCAATATTTTATCCCTATAACACCAATAAATAAATATTTCAAATCAACAAATTATCCATGCACTACGGGCTAAGAATATTCGTTAATATCACCAATAGTCATGATCAGGCCAAACATCTGTCCATCTATGCATTACGGGCCAAAGAGGACTTTCACCACATCATTTGTCTGTAACATTACAAGTCATGATTATACCAATACATAATTTCTGGTCATAATCATACCAATCAACAGTCCATCTATGCACTACGGGCCAAAGATAACTTTCACCACAATATAAACATGAGGATGATGATAAAGATATAAAGAATGAATCAAGTGTGATCAAGGATAAATATTAGAGATTTATAATTCAATTTATCCAGAGTTCAAGAATGTCCAAATTGTCAACATGATAACTAATTGCGGAGTAAAATTCAAGAATGATATTCATGTATCAAAAATAATTTGGACATTAAAGAAAATTAAATTCATATGTGAACAGTACTCATGAATAATACCGTATGAATAGTACCTATGAATAGTACTGTATGAATAGTACCATATGAATAGTACCCATGAATAGTATCCCAACATGAAAAGATTAAAATTTAATAAGAAAGTTCAGAACAATATTCCACTGAAATGATATTAGATGAAGCGCAAACTATTAAGGATATTCTACTAATTTCAAGGATTACAGAAGCAATACTTATCAAAGTAAGTCTATATTTAGGAATATGAAATGAAATAATATTACTTACATACTATAGAGTATGAAAGAAAATAATATTTCTTACGAATATTGAACGAAAATAATATCTCTTACGAGTATGAAGAAAATGATATCCTTTTACCATATTATAAAAAATTAATACCCCTTACCTTAGTTGGAGACTAAATCTGACTGGTATAGCGGAGATATTCTTGAGAAAAACTTTCACTATTTGCAACACTCAAAGTATCCTTATCCTCAAAAGAAATACGCGCAATATTATAGAAGAAGAATTCTCTGATCCTGGTGTGATTTTCATTTCTTAACTAAGCATCCTATTTATAGGAGAATGGCAGGAAACTATTTAAGAAATAATCACGGATGAATAAAAAAATTCACGTACTATTCATCACTGTGCAATAAAATATTCTAATAAAATAAAAACTTTATATAAAATATAATATATTATAATTATAATCTAATAAAACAAATAACTTTATATATAATATAAAAAGTATTATGTTTTATATAAAAAGTTTTCTATTTTATTACTATTATAATAATAATAAAATAAAACTGAGACAACTTTCTACCGGCGATTTTGAAAAATGAGTAAGTGAATGTCCATGTAATAAGCCAAACTTTCAACAAATACTTCATGATAAAATCTCTCTATTTATATCAAAAATAGAATAAATATTTACCACAAATCACTTATCTTCAATTGACATATTTTTAATCTTTCCATAATTATTTATTAGTAATATTATAACTCACAATATTGACAACCAGGTCATTCTCATGAAAGAGCGGGCTTTTCGATAAGGATTTCTCCTTATTGGCTCGCAATTAAATAACATAACCCCATTCCTCGACAGAACTTTTTAGACATTGTCAATAATACAAATAATAATATGAATAACTGTGTCATCTCAATTATTGATTTAATAATATAAAATATTGTGCAGATGATACTGTGACAATAATTGAATTAATAATATGAGATAATATACAACAACTACAGTGGTAATTATTGAATGATACTAAATGACTTCTTACGTAAGAATCAATAATCATAGATATTGTGCAATACCGTGTACTACTGTGCAATCACGCATATTACTATACTTTTATCATGGGGTATTTCAACAGTTAACGGTAAAAGTTTTGCCGTTATTTTTTATAAAAAGGTTATTTCTGTCGCTTTCTATATCTGACAGTTATTCCGTTATATGGGATCCACCAATGATTGTGTCGTCGTACGAATATTCCCGACAAAAGAATATTCTCCGACCAAACGAATATTTTATGGCAACTTGCTTACTTTATAAAATTTACAGATATCACTCATAACTATAGCATTATATCAAATCACACCTTCTTATTCAAAATAATATTTAAAGAAAATTAAATCTTTATTTATAAAAAGTTGGAGTCTTATAAAAGCTCAATTCTAGTCTGGCCAAGGAACAGTGCAACTGCGTCGTCCTTAAGCCTAACCAGGGCGCAGTTGCGCCATCCTGCAATTTGGTCTGATGGTTGGTTTGTAATATGTAAACTTGTAGCATGTATTGTATATTGCTTTCTAGCCTAATACATAATTGCCATGATGTTTAAAGAGTTCTAGCACCTAATAGCTATGAGAAACCAAGAATCTAAGGTCTTTACAAACTTTCTTAATACTTTTCTATGAGCTAAGCAAATGTTGATTAAAGAGCTAAGTGGTGTGATAGCATGCTAATGTGACATTCCATTTACCTTGCTAAGATGATAATGGATATGTGTCATTGAATTATATTATCGAACATGTATGAGATTATTAACTTATAGAGTTGAGTAACTAATATATGTGTTGTATACATAACTACGGTGCAATAGGATTTCAAGTGTTAAAGTGGTAAACTACGCTTGAGGCATGTTCCCTAACTTGCACAACTTTGGATTTTGTGCAAGTTCTCTAACTTCATTCGATTTTCATTTTGAATGCAAGTTCTCTAAACTCTTTACGCTTTATATATTGTATAATTCTGAATTATTGTCATATCGACCACATTTACATCGAGCAAATATTTATTACTATTTAAAAATAAATTGTATATATTAATGTTGTTGTAAGCATTGAACTTATTATTCTTAAATGCATTATAAGAGTTGTCTAAGTCATTGATTCGGCTAGACTATTTTCATGTGTAAGAAATCTATCCAAACCAAATTGACATGGTGTGGACTCTTGAAATCTGCTGAGATGAACAACCCTCATTGAAGGAAAAATTATATAATTGTCGGGGAACCGACGTGCACACATACTAGCATATTTAAATGTTATGCATAACGTACGGTACTTAGGCTGATCACCTATTGTACTCATTTTATTGGATTTTCAGTATAATACTATTGATTCTAGCAGAAGTTCTTAGTCCCTAGTAACTACTCAGTGTTCATTATTCTTGAACCATGATATGATTAACTCTTTGAATCTTGTTGATATCTTTCAGTCCACAACGACATCTATTGAGGATTTTTGATAATTCTTGAACTATTATTCACCGTCATACTCTTGAGATTTGGACTTTATAACTGTTCACCCTTATTGCGATATTACTTGCTGGGCAAATTTGTTGCTCATCTTTACTTTCCTTAAAACTTTCAGTTAAGGCAGAACGTGGTAAACCCTCAGGCAAGGACAAGGGTAAAGATAAGGCTTTGGAATACCTTTGTTTCTTAGTAACTAGGAATTTACTATTATTATGTTATAGGAAGACTTATTTATTATGATGTAATAAGTTATGTTTAAATTAAGATGTTGTAGTAATGGTTGCGAGACTTTGGGACGTGAATAATTATGTTATGACAATATCAATTATTCTATTTTTCGTTGTGTGAGATTTTGATTTATCATTAGAGATAGCACGTGACGAATCAAATTTGAAATATGAGAGTCTAAATTTGGGGGGCATCACAGATTGGTATCAATGTATTAGGTTATAAACCTTAGGAGCGAGAATCCTTAGACTATAACGTTAGAAGAACTTAGAGGATAGGAGGAGATAAAACTCATATCGAGTTTCTCTAAAGATTTAGTGGCGTTATGAAATATATTTTCATTCAACACAATGAATATATGTTTGATTTTGGTGTTCTAATGAAGGTTGTTGTTTGTTGTTGTGTTTGTGGTTGTAGAATGTCGGACTTGGGAGGACCCAGTAGAGTGGTAGAGGAGGAGCCACGTGACATACACGTAGTGTATGAGGCACCTTTGATAGCGGAGCCCATTTTGGCAGCAGCCCCTATAGATGACGAGGAGGAAAAGATGGAGCCATTTTCCGTAGAGTCAGATCCTAAGGAAGATCCCATGGAGGATTAGCCCATGGAAGATTTCGACGAGCGAACATTTAAGGATCAGATGTTGAAGGAATACGTGGAGCGAATTCTATAATTTGAGTGTCGGGTTAAGGAACTAGAGACCCAGGCTCATGAGAGAGAAACCAAGATCCAAAAGCTGGGGGGTGAAGACCATAATAGGAAACTGGAGATGCAGGAGTTGGAGGTAGAACTTGCATATCGCAAGGAAGCATGCATACAAATGGGAACCCTTTTCCACCGATCGATAGCCAGGAATGTAGAATTGGCAGGCAAGCTAGAGGAGTCCGAGCAGAGGGAGCTGAGCAAGAAATCTAAGAAGGAGGTTCTTTGTACACAACTAGAGATGGAGGCTATGGATAGGATCCACTTCGAGGAGAAGTGGGAAGAAGTCAACGATAGGGTAGGAGACCTGGAAGATGAAGTGAGGTGTAAGAGGAGGAAGATGAACCAAATGAGCTATGCTTTTTGCATAGCTATGGAGAGGTTGATCGATGGCATGCACCATTAACCAGTGGAACAGGGGAAAACCCATCACACTTTGAGCAGAGAAATGATGGCTCACATGACACATATCGAGTACAAGAACGTAATGGAGCGCGGGATGTTGGGATAATTTGTTGGTTAGGTGTCTAGTAGGATAGGTAAGATGTGTATATTTTATATGTAATCCTAATCTTTTGGGTGAGATATGGGATAGTTATGTAAACCCTGAGTAGGTTCGTGTTAGAGGGGTAGTATATTAGTGTTTCCCCATCTTTTGTGATATTAGGGGATAGAAGTTAACATTTATAGAAGTATGCTAGGAATGATAATATCAATGTAATGATTTGGCATATGAATATAAATGTTCTTATTTCAGAGAATGTGTTATAAAATTATGTTTCCCTTTTTACAATGAAGAAATACTTAAGTAATATAATTAAATAATAAGAATGAAATTTTGTGATGCAGAAAATGTCGCCCAGACGTAGACTAATAACACCGAAAGAATCAGTCAATAACGAGAGAGAGCAAGTAGACCCTATCCAACGGCTAGTAGATTTGCTAGGAGAAACCTTGCGGGGAAGAAACAATGAACTAATACCACCCAATCCCTAGGCTATTCCAATTATGAACTTTAAAGACTTTAGGAGCGTAGGACCTTCGGAGTTTGCGGGTACTACCGATCCTATCGTGGCACAAACATGGATTAAAGAGATGGAGAAAGCCTTCACCATTGCTCGTGTTGGGGAAGATCAGAAAACCGTGTTCGCTACGTACATGATGAGGGGTGAAGCAAACTACTGGTGGGAAGTCAATCAATAGAGAGCGGGAGAAGGGATTATAACCTGGGAAAGGTTTAAGGCTTTGTTTTTTGAGAATTACTTCCCGAAAAGCATGAAGGATAGGATGGAGGTGAAGTTTCTAAAACTAAAACAAGGAGAGATGACGATGGCGCAGTATGCGGCCAAGTTCAACGAGCTCGTATGATTTGGAACACATCAAGTAGACACTGAAGAGAGGAAAGCTAGGCGCTTTGAACTAGGACTAAAACCTTGGTTGTTCAACAAGGTGTTGATTCTTCAAATCGACTCGTTCACCACATTATTGGAGAAGGCGATCATTGTTGAGGGAGGTAGCGAGGCGTTGAGTCAATACAACAAGGAAAAGAAGAATAATAATGCTGGGGGAGAAACTCGTGGAGGAAATAGTAGTAGTGGAGGAAGCAATCTAAGGAAAAGAAAATGGGATAACAACAATTGAAACGACAATCGAGCAGGAAGTTTTCATGGAGGGTTTAAGAAGAGAGGGAGGGATGCTCGAAATGTGGAAAGAACCACCAAGGAGAGTGTTGGAAGGGGTGCAATGCTTGTTACGACTGCGGCTAAGAAGGGCTTATTTCACCAAACTGCCCAAAGCTGAAGAAGACCAAGGGATGTTTCGCCTGTGGCTCCACCGAGCACCAGATCAAGGACTATCCCAAGAAGGGGAGCAACGGAGGAAGCAACCATCAAGGAGGAAGCAACAAGCTTATGATCGACGGACCGGCACAATCCAACCGACCAACTACCAGGACGTTTAACAAGACTATCCAGGATTCAGTTGTTGCGAAGGACGTGGTGTCAGGTATTATCCCAATTAATAATATAAATGCCTATATATTATTTGATTCGAGTGCTACCTGTTCATTCGTGTTTGAATAATTTGCTAGTCGATTAAGCACACCCCAAGAACGCTTAGAAAATTCGTTGAACATAGAGATTGAGAATAAGGAAATAATTTCAGTAGAGTTCGTTTACCGAAACTGTTGTGCAAACATTAGAGGTCACAAACTAACCATAGACTTGATTCCAATTAGGTTGGGATAATTTGACGTGATATTAGGAATGGATTGGTTATCCAACCACGTTGCGATAATCAATTATCAAAAGAAAAGTGTGAACCTTCAGACTCCAAATCGGTCTGAGGTAGTGTTTTATGGTAGCTCATCGCTTAAGTAATCATGTTGCCTTACGATGATGCAGGCCAAGAAATTATTAAAGAAAGGATGTATAGGTTATTTAGCTTATATAGTGGATTGAAACAACCCGGGTCAAATTTCGAGTCTGAAAAAAATCTCGGGTCAAATCCCAAGTCAGAATCGAATCAAATCCATCAAAATAAGACCTCAAACAACTGGCCCAATAGTATCTTCTTGGGTTATCTTAGCCCACCACAGGCTCACCCAAAAGGTCATGACTTGAAGGTACTATTGGTAGTTACTTAATTCCTTATATGTAGATAAATTTTTCCCCTATCTTTCGATGTGGGACTGGGGTGTTACAAACTCCCTCACATAAATTTCTGACGTCCCCGTCAGAACCGATCACACACACGGCCCAAAGATCTTTGCCTCTCTAGCCATTGTAGGATAATACCGGCTGGCTTCGTGTCCCCACCTCCGGACCTCCATCTCTCCATTGTGGGATAATACCACCACCCTTTGTGTCCCTACCTCTGGCAACCAGATCGGATGACCCGACCTGTGCTTTTGAGAGTCGGCTTTAATACCCTATGAAACAACCAGGGTCAAATTTCGAGTCCAGAACAAATCTCGGGGCAAATCCCAAGTCAGAATCGAATCAAATCCATCAAAATAAGGCCTCAAACCACTGGCCCAATAGTATCTTCTTGGGTCATCTTAACCCACCACAGGCTCACCCAAAAGGTCATGACTTGAAGGTACTATTGGTAGTTACTTAATTCCTTATATGTAGATAAATTTTTCCCCTATCTTTCGATATGGGACTAGGGTGTTACATTGATACTGAAAAGAAGGGAGTTGAAATGAAAAATATATCGGTAGTCAAAGATTTTAAAGACATATTTCCAGATGATCTACCTGGTCTTCCACCAGACAGAAATAGAATTCGTAATAGACTTAGCACAGGAAACTGCACCAATTTTGAAAGCCCCATATCGTATGGCGCCAGTAGAATGAAGGAATTGATGATACAATTGCAAGAGTTGCTAGATAAGGGTTACATTCGGCCGAGTGTGTCTCCTTGGGGAGTACCAGTGTTGTTTGTAAAGAAGAAGGATAGATCGATGAGGCTCTGTATCGACTATTGTGAGTTGAACTGAGTAATGATTAAGAATAGATATCCGTTGCCAAGGATAGACAACCTTTTCGATCAACTGAAGGGAGCAAAGTGTTTTTCCAAGATAGATTTACGAACGGGATATCATCAATTGAAAGTGCGAAAGGAAGACATACCAAAGACGGCGTTCCGAACCCGCTACGGACATTTTAAATTTTTAGTAATGTCATTTGGGTTGACAAATGCTCTTGCAGCATTCATGGACTTGATGAACCGAGTCTTCAAACCATACCTAGTTAAGTTTATAGTAGTATTTATCGATGATATTTTGATTTATTCGAAAACCAAGGAAGAGCACGCTGAACATCTTAAGATGGTATTAAAAGCATTGAGAAGGGAGAAGATGTACGCGAAGTTTTCAAAGTACAAATTTTGGATGAAGAAGGTCCAATTCTTAGGGCATGTAATCGACAAAAGCGAAATTTTAGTAGATCCTACAAAGGTGGAAGTGGTAAGCAACTGGGAACAACCAAAGATGCCAACAAAAGTAAGAAGTTTCTTAGGGTTAGCTGGGTACTATTAAAGATTTATCAAAGATAGCGACCCCATTGACCAATCTAATGAGGAAGACAGTGAAGTTTGTTTGGATGGAGAAATGCAAAGAGACTTCCCAAGAGTTGAAGAGGAGGTTAAGTGAGGCACATGTATTATCATTACCAGATGATACGGGAGGATTTATGGTGTATAGTGATGCATCGCATAAGGGACTTCGTTGTTTGCTTATGCAACATGGCAAGGTCATTGCGTATGCGTCACGATAGTTAAAGGATTATGAAAAATGATACCTTACTCATGACTTGGAGTTAGCGGCAATAGTTTTTACGTTAAAGATTTGTAGACACTATTTATACGAAGAAAAATGTGAGATATACACAGACCACAAGAGTCTGAAATATATCTTCACACAGAAGTAGTTGAATATGCGACAAATGAGGTGGTTGGAATTAATCAAGGCCTATGACTGCGAGATTATTTATCACTCGAGACAGGCTAACGTAGTAGCCGACGCTTTAAGTAGAAAGGAAAGGGAGGAAATTCTTAAGTTGACAACTCAAGAGGAGTTAATAAGAGAAATGGAGAAATTGGAAATAAAAGTGAAGGAACCAAGAGGATCGGAGGGAAAATTATTTGTGATGGAAGCTTATCCAACATTATTGGATAGAGTAAAGGATCACAAGAGAAAGATGAAGAATGCAAGAAGATAAGGGAGATAATAGTAGAAAATGAAGAAGAGAAATTCAAGGTGGATAAGGACGGTATATTAAGATTTGAAGGTCGAGTACGGGTGCCAGCTGTAACTTAACTGAGAGAAGAGATATTGCACGAAGCATACAATACGACATATTCTGTTCATCCAGAAGGCACGAAGATGTAATGAGATCTTCGACAACACTTTTGGTGGCCCAATCTAAAATGAGAGGTTGCAGAGTGTGTTAGTAGATGTCTTACTTGTCAACGAGTCAAAGTAGAGCACCAGCGGCCGAGTGGCCTACTTTAACCATTAGAGATATCGTAGTGGAAATGGGAGCCTATTACGATGGACTTCGTTGTAGGACTTCCAGTTACGTAAAAAGGTTATGATGTCATTTGGGTTATCATGGATCGACTAACGAAGTCAGCTCATTTTCTACCAATAAAGATTTGTTTTGATTTGAATCAGTTGGCAAAGTTGTACGTAAAGGAAATCGTTTCGTGCCGATATCGATTGTCTCTGATCGAGATTTTCGCTTCACATCAAATTTTTGGAAAAGCTTACAAGAGAGGATGGGGACATAATTAAGGTTGAGTACTGCTTATCATCCACAAACCGATGGGTAGAGTGAGCGAACCATACAAATGTTAGAAGATATGCTTAGAGCTTACGTGATGGACTTCAAGGGGATCTAGGACGACCACTTGACCTTAGTTGAATTTGCTTACAACAATAGTTATCATGCGAGTATCGGCATGCCACCTTACGAAGCTCTTTATGGGAGAAACTGCAGAACACCATTGTGTTGGGTTGAAGTCGGAGAAAGAAGGATATTAGGACCAAAATTAGTTTAACAAACAGCTGATGTAGTGACAACTATAAGAGCCAGACTGGTAGCTGCACAAGATCGCCAAAAGAAGTACGCGGATTTGCATCATCAGGACCGAGAATTTAAAGTTGGGAATTTTGTATTTTTTTAAAGTATCTCCTTAGAAGGGGAAAATAAGATTCGATAAGAAAGGAAAACTGAGTTCTAGGTTCATAGAACCATTTGAAGTGTTGAAGCGAGTAGGCGAGGTGGCGTACAAAGTAGCCTTACCACCCGAGCTGGGACACATTCACAATGTGTTTCACATTTCTGTGTTGCGTCCATACAAGCCTGACTATAAACTCGTGATATCTTATGAGCCGATCCAAGTAGAGAAGAATCTGACTTACGAGGAAATTCATGTCCAAGTTATAGATAGAAAAGAGCAAACTTTGAAAAATAAAACTATATCTTTTGTAAAAGTAATTTGACAAAACCACAACGCCGAGGAGGCTACGCGGGAGTTAGAGGATAAGATGAGGACGGACTATCCTCGTCTATTTATGTAACCTTGTACCAATTCCGAGGATGAAATTTTTATAAGGAGGGGATGATGTAATATCCGAGAATTTTCTAAATATTATTAATAATTATATTAATAAAAGTCGAATATTTATTTGAATATAAAATAAATATTGTTGCGGCATGATTTATACAAATTTTATTCAATTAAGTTAAGTGTTGAGAACTATATGACAGTAAGGTAATGTGGTGAGATTGGTGAAGAGCTTAACATAAAGCTTATCAGAATTGTCTAGTGTGGCATAATGAAGGACCAAGAGATTCACTAAGTGAATTAATAGAGAAACGGTTCAATAAGAGAAAGATTAATTAATATTTATTAAGAGTAATTGTATATGATTGAATGATAAAGTAGCTTCATGCATGAAAAATGAATAGGATGTTTAATTAGTAGTATTATCAATTTGGGATTTAATTCATGCTATGTGAAACTGGAATGGTGGTAGAGGCTGGAACTGACATGTAGCTAAACTAGTTTGGCACTGTCAGGGACTGGCGCAATTGCGCCCTTCCTGCAGTACAAACTGGCATAGCTGCTCTAGTGGCCAGATTGGGAAAAGTTGGTTATTACTGTGGATATTATATGGGACATTATTGAAATCATATGATAAGAGTAAATTTAATGGTATGAGGTACAAAGTAGCAAAATAGAATCATGTGTGACATTTTAATACAGAAAGAATTAATTAACTGTACATCTCAGAAATTCGGAAAGAAGTTGAATGTTAGAGAATAGACATTTAATATTGAATATTGTTATAATATTGAAGTATGTGTGCTAATAATATTTATGGAGAATACCCGGTTAATAATACCTAACTGCATTATTTTATCTACATTAAATATTAAATTATGTGAACTCAATGTACATGGAGTATATGATATGGGTACATATATAATCCCTAACTTTCTTTATGCAGTAACATTAATACATTAAAATCACATGAGGGAACCAAAAAGGAACTAAACTAGGAATATTTGAAACTAAATGTTGAGAATTAGAAGGCTTGTCTCAATTCATTTGCCCAAACAGTAACTTATATCTCCTTTACATAAAATGCAAAGCTAAGAACAGTGGCTACAAACTAGGTGATGATGGCTGGAGATGGCTGAGGAAGAAGTGGTTGAGCAACTCTTCTATAACCATTGGTTTCTTCTTCTACCTCATGGATTCAAACCTTAATGTAAACCAAATAATTGGTCACTTAATTTTCTATATAAGGCAGCTTCTTCTCCATTTCTTATTGATGTGAATTGTCTGAGAAATTCTAAGTTGAGAGTGATAGTTGCTTTGTTGATTAAGAGGGAGTCTGAGAGTTGCAGAGAGGAGTAATCCAACTTCTTAGAAGGTAAATTCTTTTTTTATGTTTTTAATTCCAAACTTTGTAAATTGTATAAATTCTCATCAATCCTGGTGAATCTGATTTAGAAAATTGCTACCAATGTGTTTATGAAGTTTATATGCATGTATGGAACCTCTAAGAAAGGGTTTAAGCATGTTAGAATGAAGAAAAATTGATGTTGGTTTGATCTCTGCCGAAGCAGAGGCCCTTCTGAACTGTCCAAGGTATTGAGCAGATGTGCGCTCCCTGCAGTTTAACACGGCGCAGTTGCGCCGTGCACCAGTCTAGATATTTAACTTCTAATGTAATATGGTAGTTCTAACATGATAAAACAACGTAAACATGTATGAAAATAGACCTGACTTATGACTTTAAGCTCTTTTGCATTTCCTGAGAACCTTCACTTGCTTTAGTAGGTGTTTTCTAACAAAGACTTGGAGTTTTAAAAAGAAGAACTTCGATGAAATTAATAATGTCTTAGTTCTAATTTTGTGAGTGGTATATGTGGTCTAGCTATGCATGAAATATGATTCTAAGATTCTTCGTATATACTAAATTGTTGTGGCTTAGTTGAAAATGATTTCTAAAGACGAACTCGGACATTTTGCAAGCTAAGTATTATGAACGTTGCCTTGGTTAGATTCTGAACGTATACGATTGCATACTAGTATCCTAAACATAACCTATAGATGCATTCATCTAGTATGACATGATGTAAGATCATTCAGGCATGATATTATACAAGTTTTCAAAGGATGGACAACAGTAAATATATGTATATGGTGAAAACCTTTGTGAGCATACATACTAACTGATTTCATGATTTCCTAATATGGATACATGGTGAACATAGTAGTCCTCATGATTTCATGGCCTTGAATGACCTTAATTCATTAGAGATACTAACTTAAAACTATAACGTGTAGAATTGAACTTGGATAAACCTTAAAAGCATGTAAACTATTTAATATGTGTTTATGTTATGTGTTAATATCCATGTATACTTTAGGATGAGTCAGTACAAGAAGAGCAAAGCTATGACGCCTCCAAAATAGGTCTACACAACCTATTCTGAGTTGCCAGATACATGGTACAGAATTCAAATACAAACTTCATTTATACAACTATTAATTATCGTGTAAAATACGACAAAACATAAGCTGTGAGTTTTAATACAAATATTATCTTGTAGACAATATCCAAACTCAAATAAAGTCCTCATTAAAATTATTATCACACTATTTTACAAAATAGTAAGGACTGCTATAATAACCATCTTGGACCATTACTCCACTCCCCGACTAGTCCCAGCTACATTCTCGCCTCCTGAGAAGAACAATGGAAGCAAAAGAAAAAGGGTGAGCTCAACAAGCCCCGTAAAGAATATATGACTAAGATAATATAGAATAAATTATCTTTAGTCCTCAACAGGAAAAAATCTGATAGAATACAATTGACAACATTTTTTAGATCAACAACTGCAGTGGAAATAGCAATCCATTAGAATATTCAAGTATAGTATGATGTCTACTATCTTCTATGATTTAAAAGTCCATCATCAATATTTTATCCCTGTAACACCACTCAATAAATATTTTAAATCAACGAATTATCCATGCACTATGGGCCATGATGTTTAAAGAGTTCTAAGACCTAATATCTATGAGAAACCAAGAATCCAAGGTCTTTACAAACTTTCTTAATACTTTTCTATGAGCTAAGCAAATGTTGAATAAAGAGCTAAGTGGTGTGATAGCATGCTAATGTGACATTCCATTTGCCTTGCTAATATAATAATGAATGTGTGTCATTTTACTATATGATCGAACATGTATGAAATTATAAACTTATAGAGTTGAGTAACTAATGAATGTTTTGTATACATAACTACGTTACAATAGGATTTCAAGTGTTGAATTGGTAAACTACGCTTGAGGCAAGTTCTCTAACTTACACAACTTTGGATTTTGTGCAAGTTCTCTAACTTCATTCGATTTTCATATTAAATGCAAGTTCCCTAAACTCTTTACGCTTTATATATTGAATAATTCTGAATTATTGTCATATCGACCACATTTACATCAGGTAAATATCTATTACTATTCGAAAATCAATTGTATATCTTAATGTTGTTGCGAGCATTGAACTTATCAATCTTAAATGCATTATAAGAGTTGTCTAAGTCATATATTCGACTAGGCTATTTTCATGTGTAAGAAAGCTATCCAAACCAAATTGACTTGGTGCAGACTCTTAAAATTTGTTGAGATGAACAACCCTAATTGAAGGGGAAATTATATAATTATCGGGGAACCGACGTGCACACATACTAGCATGTTTAAATGTTATGCTTAACGTAGGGTACTTAGGCTGATAACCTATTGTACTCGTTTTATTGGATTTTCAGTATAATACTGTTAATTCTAGCAGAAGTTTTTAGTCCCTAGTGACTGCTCAGTGTTCATTATTCTTGAACCTTGATATGATTAACTCTTTGAATCTTGTTGATATCTTTCAGTTCACAGCGACATTTATTGAGGATTTTAAATAATTCCAGAACTATTATTAACCGTCATACTCTTGAGATTTGAACTTTAGAACTGTTCACCCTTATTGCGATATTACTTGCTGGGCAAATTTGTTGCTCATCCTTACTTTCCTTAAAACTTTTAGTTAAGGCAGAACGTGGTGAACCCTCAGGCAAGGACAAGGGTAAAGATAAGGCTTCAGAATAGCTTTGTTTCTTAGTAACTAGGAATTTACTATTATTATGTTGTAGGAAGACTTATTTATTATGATGTACTAAGCTATGTTTAAATTAAGATGTTATAGTAACGGTTGTGAGACTTTGGGATGAGAATAATTATGTTATGACAATATCAATTATTCTATTTTTTTGTTGTGTGAGATTTTAATTTATTATTAGAGATAGCACGCGACGAACCAAATTCGAGATATGAGAGTCTGAATTTGGGGGGCGTCACAGTAATGGTCGAAGATGGTTATTATAGTAGTCCTAACTATTTTAAGATAGTGTGACAATAATTATAATAAGAACTTTATTTGAGTTTGAAAATTGTCTACAAGACAATATTTGTATTAAAACTTACAGCTTATGTTTTGTTGTATTTTTCACGACAATTAATAGTTGTATAACTGAAGGTTGTATTTGAATTATGTACCATATATTTAGCGTCCCATAATAGGTTGTGTGGACATATTTTGGGGGTGTCACAGTTGGTATCAGAGCTTAGAGATATGATCTCTAGTGGAGATCGGGGATTAAAACTAGGAGGGGAGAGACGAGTAAATCCTTTGTTAGTGTGTCCTACCTAAGCTTATTTGTTATTTGATTGGTCGGTCAAAATATAGGGATAATATGTGGCATGTAAATTTCTTTAATTAACCCTTGTTTTGAGAGAGTATTTAAGAATGACATCTAAAAAATAAGAGATGAACTCATATAGAGTTTAAGTGATGAATTGAGAAAATTTATTTAAAGAATAAATATTGGAGCATAATATTTTGTTATAGCAAAGATGTTTATTGGGGAGTACTAATTAAGTTATTGAACATGATTGTAGGATGTCATGTGAAGAAGACATTAGAGATATCCATGTGGCGAGTGAAGAATTAATAGTTGCACCCGAGCTAGTCGCAGAGGTAGCAGCTGAGAGTGAGGAAGAATAGGACCCTATCGACGTCAGGATTTTTATCTGTACCTTTTTTGTTACCTGTTCTTTTGTGTTCTCATTTTAGGTGAGATTTATTTGAAAAAACAAGTGAAAAAGGTCCGACATGTGTAATGTCGACGATTGGACTGTAAGAGTTGCCAGTTGGTTTTTAACTGGTTGTACCAACACAACTGAGAAAAGGTTTGCGCATTGACCCAGTGATGTGACACTGCTAAACGGGTCGGTGAAACCTAGATTCATTAGGGTCCGGGGACTTGCTTATGCGGAGGGGAGGTGTTAGGCACCCCCCGACATTCGTGTTACCATGGTGACCACCACTTTTCAAGAAACTGTTATATGAATGTGTGTGTGTGGGTCAATGTGCTTTTATTTGGAAGTAGTGTGAGGCCTCGTTCGCACCTATATACACAGGGTTTGAATTTATATAAAAATTCATTTTTAAGCAAGATATGGCAGTGATGTTTTAAAAGAGGTTTTTCAAACCCAATGCTCAATAGTAATTGAGACCTTTTACAATCCCATTTTATTCAATATTCGGCTTGGTTGATTTTATTTTCCAGAAGCGAGGCATCTGTAAGAAAATAGTGTACAAAAAAAGGTGTCGAACTCCTCGTGGGTATGAAAACCATCTGAGGAAATCCAAGCATCACAGATAATGTTACAAGCTACTTACAGCTGAAAAGGTCCATCACGGGAACCGAATCTAGATTCAGTGGACTGAACCTGTGATCACATGATTTCTAGGCTCACATGATGACGCAATTGATAAAAAGCAATAAGCAGGTATATATATAAAAGCTGTAAATATATATATACAGACATGATCACCGGCCACGAAGCACCTCCATGGGGGATCAAAAATATAAATAAAGTTGTAAAAGCGATCAACCGCCACGGAGGAAACTCCAGGCGGGACAAAATGTACATAAAACAATAAAAACGGTCAACCACCACGAAGTAAACTCCAGGTGGGACGAAATGTAAATATATATATATATATATATAAGCAGTAAACGCACCGGATATAAAATCCAGGTTCATCGGACAAAGTCCAACAACAGTTAATATATATAAGTATTTATATATTAAAGCAGTAAACGCATCGAATGTAAAATCCAGGCTCATCGAACAAAGTTCGACACACAGTTCATATATATAAGTATATATATAAGAAAGCATTTAAACGCACCAGACATAAGTCTAGGCTCATCGAATAGAGTTCGACACACAATTCATATATACAAGTATATATATACGAAAGCAGTTAAACGCACCAGACATAAGTCTAGGCTCAATCGAGGCATAACTCGATAATGTTAGTCCGTATATATAAAACATATATATATAAGTATATATATATATATACAAACTGAAATGAAACGATGGACCAAAGTCCAGGCAAACACACACAACACGACTCTCAATATGAAGAACGGCGTGTGCAAAGATGAAGAGAAAGGCTTTAAAATGTATAAGAAGCCTTACAGTGGGCTATCAAAGAAGACTTCAATAACTTAAAATGGATGAACACTCGGCTCTCGCCAGTAAAAAGTAGCTATATATGAACTTACAAGTGTTTAAAATGAGAAAGCACTCAGTTTGAGGTGTGTACAGAGCAAATTGGACAGGGCTTCCTCACCTTTTCTCTTTTTAAAATGGCCACCCCAAAACCTCTATTTATAGAGGGTGGAGCCACAGGTGTACCAGAGATTTCTCGGGGTGCCCCGGGCTTCGCGGGTCCTGCCGTCTCGAAGTACGTGCACGCATGCAACGTGATGTCCGCTCGAACTTTCAGAATTGCATTCTGGGCATCCGACTGAGGTATATAGGACCTATTTTGGACCGCCATTCTCGAGAGTTACGCAATGACATGGGATTAGAGATTGTACGAAGTCATGAAGATGGGACGATGCCCTCCGGTCTTCAGCTTCAAATTCTATCCATTACCCTGCGTAATAGTCACTCGAGATTGGTTTTCCTTGATTCTTGTGGGACATTGCTGTGTAAAAGTGTATGTTTGAAATGTTGAGACGGCGTGATGTGGCGTCAAGATGGCAAGATGATGACTTTGCCCCTTACTAGGGTTATCTTCAGTTTGGGCTGATAAAGTAGATGTTGCTCAGGGTTATCGCTAAGATTGGACTGCTGCAGTTGTTGAAGGTCCACAGTGTCATCTATGAGGTGTGCCTATCTTCCTGGTGTTGTCGCCAGGTCTCGTACTAAGTGCCTCGGTGTAAGCGCTGAGGTTGAAGCTGATGGCATTTGAAACAAGCATTTTCGGGGTTATCTCCGGAATTGCCACTGCCTTCCTTGGGGTTATCTCCAAGGTTAGAATATGCTATTCCTAGTGTTGGGACTGAGACTGAACATCTCGGGGTTTTCTCCGGGATGAAGCGGTCTTCTCCGGTGGAATTTTTGGTATTGGAACTGCAGGTCTCGGGGTTATCGCCGAGGTTGGAACTGTTATTCCCGGTGTATGTCTTGGGGTTGAGGCTATTATTCCCGGTGTATTCCGGGATTGAAACTGAGCTTGCTATAGTATTCGGACTGGATGTAAGTTGTCTTCCAGGGTTATCTCTGAAAGACGAGTCTGCCTTCTTGAAATGTTAGTAACAGGTGTGCAGAAAATTTTGAGTGTCTACAGATGCCCCTCTTTATCATATTCATGCAATGAAATGACATGGATAGGATAAAGAATCCTAGACACTTGAAATGCAACAAGATAAATATGATGTAATATGGAGAAATATGATACAAGTGTATGATGCATATGCATTACTTTCCAACATGCTGGGAATGACTGCCTGCTCCCTGTGATGGTAATGACGGCAAGCTTGGATGTGTGATCCAAACCTATCAGGATGTTGACGTTGGGGCTATCACCAAAGTCCTTAATCCTGGATACAGACTTCACTCCAAAGATGTGCCTCTCGTGTACAAGAGAACTGTGGGGATAAAGCTTTGTTTGTTTGAGGATGTGTATAACATATTCCATTATTGATCATCCTCACTGATGTTGATCTTCCCTGATTTGTATCGCCAGGACATATCAATGTTCTGTTGGATTTACTGACAACAGTATATGTGTTGTCAGGGCTGCCCGACCTTTGTTGACGTGTGAACCAACGGTTGACCACGCGTTGTAACCCCCACTGAGTCTCCATTTGATCCTCTGTTGACGTGTATATCAACGGATGAATTCCCTGCTGGGGATAAATACCAAGGCTGCTTGGACTTTGTTGATGTGTGTATCAACTTTGTTGAGATTGTGTTGTAACCCCCGCCGAGAATCTATTTGATCATTGCTGATGTGTGTATCAGCAGAATATGTGTTAGATCATCGTTGATGTGTTTATCCACGGAACATGCGTTATATCCCCCGCCGAGGATCTCTTTTTTAAGATTAAGTTGTAACCCCCGTCGGGGATCTCCTTTATGAGATTGCGTTGTAACCCCCGCCGGGGATCTCTTTTATGAGATTGGGGTGACGACCCTGTATTGACGGCATTGGACCTCTGTGCGGTATTGTCAAAAGTGATCTGTAAAGATGGGGATCATTGGAATAGTATACCCTGTGTTCGGGCGAATACCAATGAATGATATGAGAGTCATAGTTGGGCCCAGAAAAACCAGGATTTTAGGCTATTCTGCTTAATCGCGTAGCGTTTTTATCCATGATTTAGCATTTTCAACTTGTGAGAACTCCTTTGCAACTCGAACTGGACCGAGCCAAAGGGGTGGGACCCACGTAAGGGTGCTGCAGGTACATCTTCTACAGCCGCAGATGGGCCTGCGGCCAACCGTGGATGTTAAAATCCTTCAGGTTGCTTTCATAAATCATTTTCAAGTTGCGCCACGAAGGAAATTCGAGAGCTCTTCTTCAGATCTGCTGAGTTCGGACATCTTTCTTCAAATTCTGTCACCGTACAAGTGTTCTACACTGTCCTGGTAACATATCCATGTACTTTTTTCCAGTTTTTATCCGTTGAAAGATGACTTATCATATAAAATGTATCTAAACACATAGTAGTGATTATGTATACACAAATGACTTGATAAAAAATATTCAACACAGTAAATGTTAGCATTAAACCATGTTGAACATAATGATGTGAAAAAATTTAACTTTTGAGGCAGTCAAATTGGCACCTTTTTTCTGCTATTTCTTATCCTTTTTAAGGACAAATGAGCACAGGTGAAAAAGCAAAGTAATTTTAGTAATTGGGCTACCCTTATGGATTGATGACTTTGATTTTGGATGCAAATAAGATGTATGTGACTGTGGGCAGGTGTGCTACTGAATGGCCACCTAGTCATGCCTATATGCATATGGATAGTCCTATTCATAGAGGAAACTATTGCAAAATTTTCCAAAATGTAGGCATTGATTAGTCATGCATTTTTAACTCTACTGTGGATGTATGTTAAAATAATGCATGCATGCATGTAGTCATTAAATGCATTTTGAAAAGCTCCAGATTTAGAAAATACCACACCCTTTCTGAGGTAATTTGGAGACTTGTTGTCCAGATATTATGGATCCAGATCAGCCGAGTAGTTTCTGCAGGACCACTTCTGGTGTATGAAGGAGGGCTTCAGAAGTGCCTCGACCCCATTCTGTTTGACAGCCTCGTCGGTTGGTGGAGGCGGCGATACGTCCAGTTCGGGTTGATGTACCGGACGTCGAGGATGAGGAGGAGGATGTTCCGGTTATGGACCCCGCTCCTGTTGCGCATGTTCCCCGCAGGGACCTCCCGAGTATTCAGGTGGAAAACCCAGAGCTTCTAGGTGATTTGAGCAGACATCCTTCGATGTATTTGCATGCCAACGAGATATAAAGTTTAGATCTTAATCTTTCTTCCTTCCTATTGATGAGGAGTAAAGAATTCTGATGTCCACTACAAGAAAAAGCTTTATCAGCGACCGCCTATCAGCGATCGCATATAGTCGCAGATACCCATCAGCGACCGCATGCCGTCGCTAAAAGGCGTCTCACAAAATCTGGTCGCTGAGATGCACATCAGCGACCACTATTAGCGACCGATATATCTGCGACTGCTATACGCGACCGAAATAACAAATTCGGTCGCTAAGCTTAGTCAGCATGGTCCAGGGCCAAAGCTGACGTGTTCCACATGTCAGCAACCGGTATCAGCGACCGGATGTGGTCGCTGTCGTCCACAAATAGTATCCGTCGCTATTACCCTACCAGTAACCGCAGGCGGTCGCTGATATGGAAAAATAAAAAAACAGAATCTTGTTGTTTTGCAGAAATCCCAAAAATCTGTACCTGTTTTATCCCAACACACATACCCAACAACAACATACACAACAATATAAACATCCATCGTCCACCAACACATACACCAAACTAGTATATAAACCATTCAAAACAAATATGATTTTGAATAAATATAATAACATTTCAAAACTTGTTTAAGTAACATACAAACATCCTAAGAATGAATATACAAGTGCAAACGTATACTATAACTATAAAACTAATCTAAAGCAGGTACATCAAGCATCACCGCCTCCTTGATCACCCTGTAATTAACAAAATAATAAAACAGGTTAGAAATATATACTAATTGTGTTAATATTGGTATATTATGACAATATACAACAAATTGATTTTATACCTCGTCGCCATCCCCGTGTTGTGATGTTGCTGCTGCCGCTACTGCTTCAGCTAACTCCTCAGCACTCAGAGCCCCCAGATGTCCGCCCAGTATCTTCAGAAGATCCCGATCTTGACATATAGCTCTCACACAGTCAGCCGGAGTATGAACAGCTGGATAGCTCGATGACTGTGTAGACTGGGTAGAAGAGCAGCCTGAGCCACTGAAGGATGGGCGTCGTCGTTGTCCTTGACCTTTAATGTAGTTCTTCTTCACAACAGACGCCCTCTCCCATAACTCTTGATCGATAGACGGACGTGGAGTCCCTTCAGGATAGCACTCATTCAATAAACGCTTATAAGTGTCCTGTCATCATGTTAACAATTAAATAGTTAAAAATAAATTAATTTTGTAAGCATTAATTAAAGATCAAGTTCATAAAATTTATTACCGCTATCTGGATATCCTCAAGCAGACCATCACGGGTGGCCACGTACACATCCAGCCAATGGATAGGCTGACCTTGAGACTGAGACTCCTATACAAAAATAACACAATATTTCTAAGTAAAAATGGGATATATTTTCTACAATTCATGATTGAAAACATATTAAAACTTGTAAATACGTACCCTGGCAGTGATATGCTACAACTGTGAAATACTGCCACCCTTGTATGTTCCTTTAGCCTTTGTGCCATCGGATACACCCGAGGCTCTGTTGGTGGCGGCAATCTTTCGTCTTTTCACCCAGCTCTCAGCTCTCCATTGGGCACACATCTCAGCCCATATGGACTGGGTGCACCACCAGGGGCTATGCTCGTGCATATAATCCTCTCCCTGGCCTGGATAGTCGATCTCGGCATTGTGAATGGCTTTTTGTCGTTCTTTATTCAAGTTGTCCTTGGTGCGGACCGCTCACTTCTGTCAGAATAATGTCTGAATCACCGAAGCATGTGCGTCCTCCCATCTATACCTTTTCTGCAAATAAAACAACAATAATAACATTACTAAATAATTATCCTTTGAATATTATATTAATATTATATTAATATTATCTATCATAATTAAAAAAACATACCTGAAATTCTGCCCAAACAGCATCCTTGTGGGCGATAGGTGTGCTCGCCCACGTAATCACAGCTGTAGGCCAATTCTGTAAACACAGCTGTGATATGCACTTGACGTTTTTATTATCTGAAAAATCACTATAATATACAACAACAATTAGCATATATTAAAGCAATTTACATCTAAGTTATAATACTTATAAATATTTTTCAAACTTATACTTATATAATACTTAAAAAAAATTCACCAGAGTCTCCCCTATAATATGGACTAGCCATATACACGACAACATGTATATATGGACATTTCTAGGCACCCAAGACACAAACCAGTATAATATCAATCAAAACATTACCAATATACAATAAATAGAATCTTAAATGCTTATATAAAATTGATATATGCGGGACGTACATGCTATTCGGAGGAGGGCGAATCTAAATAAGAATCCGATCATCCGGATTAGTAGGGGCCTTGGGCACATGATTAGGCCCCCTACCCAAGCCGCGCTTTTTCTGCGCTGCTTCAGAAGCCATCTGTATATTACAAATTTCAAGATGTTTTGTAGAGCCATATTTGATTACATGTATATATGACAATAAACATGACAGTGATATAAACATGTATATATATGAATATAAAATGACAATAAACAAAAATTACATTTAAATAGTTTAGTACATAAACATGACAGTGATTTAAACATGTATATATATATATATATATATATATATATATATATATATATATATATATATATATATATGAATATAAAATGATAGTCCATTAAAAAATCTCATATGAAGTGAACTGCACCCAACTCCAAACAAATATACATTCACTTTTTAAACAAAAATAATATAAGAATAACAAGGTAGAACCTCTTCTACAAAAGTACATCAGAAGAACAATAACAATGGTAATGTATCTGGTTCAGCATTCACTCCATGTACCAGGCGCTTCATCCTGACTATAGAGCAATTGTGCATGACTGGGGATTTGGAGCATTCTTTTCTATCCTTCCTCGTCGTTGTCCCTGGGGTTACCTCAGGGCATTGTCTGAGCGCTGGTTTCACCAAACCCAGTCTCTCTATTTACTGGACTGTGAGGTGATGATGACGCTGATGGATTGGCGGTTTATCACAGGTATGGAGTTTAGAGGGGTGCCAGTGCCTTGCATGGCTTATATTATCCCAACTACCGTAAGATCCTTGTTAGTAGTTTCAGCGGAGGCGCTCAAGGGGAGGACTGTCCGTGCGGGTCCTTTGAGCATAGATGCTATGAGTGGGCTATTGAGCGAACCCATACCAGCTGATGACAGAGTCAGGGATCGCATTCTTCGACGATTATTCTTGATGATCATTAAGAGCTGCTTCATAGCAGATAACTCCTCTACGGTGTCTCGCTTTGATTAGTGCCACTAGACATGTGGACCGTATTAGAGAGTATGATTGGGGTTCATACACCTTTGCCTATTTCCTCAGGGGCATGCATATGCACTCGCAGGGCTTAACCGAGGCTTGGTTAGGATTTTACCCATTTCTGCTGGTAAGTATTTCTCTTGTCATTTACCATGTATAGGTTAAGAGTGTTAACTGACAGCAGATGTGTATCTTTATATTGGCAATTTTGGGCCTATGAGAGGCTCCCATGTTTACGTCCAGTAAGTGTATTAGGATTGGATACTTACCCACGAGGATGGCGATGGCAACATTCCATACTGGCAGAGGTCCCCGTAGCTGAGGGTTTCACTCATTGTCGCCTATAGTTGGAGTTGTTGACAGCGGATGTCATCACATGGATTCCATATTCTGGGGAGCATTTGGCCATTGGATTTGAGGATGGGTACTCGACTGCTGTCGTGTACGTGATTTCCACCCGTAGGGTTCCTCTCTTCACAGATAGAGGATGGGAGCTCTATTTAGGAGAGCGTGCTATTAGGAGCACCACAGGAGAGATCCATATACTGATCTTGCCTCCTGTCAGACATTATTAGCATGTGTCACAGTCACCCATCATTGATATCCCATTATTAGGTGTCGACAATTTTACATTATCGGAGGGTCCCTGCACTCAGGAGATATTCCAGCATTGGTGGTCCCCTCGTACTATTGGAGCCCAGACCTGCGCCACTCAGTTCATCGGGGATATGGTTCCAGGATCTGTGATAATGACGGATTGGCTAGACTGTGTCCGAGATCTGACTCATGTGACACAGATTGACAGTTTAACCGAGCGACTGGACCGGGCACATTTCTTTATCTGATATTTGGGCAGAGATCCGGCAGAGGCAGATTCGTTTGATCCTTCCATCGCAGGAGCTGGCCCCTCAGATTACCCATTTGGCTTTACCAGCGTAGATCCTCCTTTGTATAGGCCTGACATCCCTGTTAATAGAGATCTGGTGACTCAGGAGGAGTTACATCAGGTGGACAGGATTGATGATGTAGATATTAACATCATTGTCTTCTTCTAATGTGTATTCTCGTTATCTCTTTTGATAGGCCTCTGTTAGCTATTGGGTGGCTGGGCCCCATTCTCGCTATATCTTTTGATAGGCCTCTGTTAGTAGTAGGGCGTCTGTGCCCCATTTCCCTATATTTTTAGTTGTACAGAGATGATGTACTAGATGACGATATACTTAGGAATGTATGTACAGTTTTTCCATTCCTTATATCATATTGCCATCTATTATCTATTATGCATATGTATGTATGTCCAGAGATATTCAGCATTGACCCCTGGATCGTATTATGATACGGCCCACACAGATGTCTTCTTCGATAGTCAGCCGCATAGATCACACCCCGCCATTATTGGTGGCATCCCGTCTAAGCTATTGGTATGATAGTATGTCACCCTCAGATAGGGTAACCGTAGATTAGCTGTTGCAGCATACCATGACCCTTTTGATGTTTTAAGTTTCCACAGGATTCGTGGAGAGCATGCTAGAGCACTGGATACCGGAGAGACATGTTTTCTGATTTGGGATCCTGGAGTTGACTCCCACTCTGGAGGAGTATGCACGGTTGACGATGCTGCCACTTGACAGACCTTGCGTACATATGGCTTTGGGGGACATGAGTCGACGGTTCATGACCCTCACTGGATTGAGGCGTAGGGTGGTTCAGGATGAGCTTACATCTGGCCATGTGATATCCCAGCATTTTTTGTTTAACAGATTTGGCTCTGAGGATAGTTATAGACGACATTTCGGGGATTTCACCACATCGGAGGATCATTGGCGTCTGGCCAGAGTGGATGTACTGCTATTGTGTGTATTGTCATATGTCTACATGCCACGGTATATGGATGAGTTGGACATAGGAGTTATCATGGCAGTGAGAGCTCTCAGGGAGGGTCATACCATCATACCGATGATTATAGCTGAGACATTGAGGTCAGCTACATACTGCTACACTTATCCGACATGAGTATTTACGGGCAGTGCGGTCATGCTATATGTGTGGTTTATGTCACATCTGAGACCGATTGGCACTTTTATACGGTATGGGTATTATTTCACCCATGATATAGCCATGTCATATTCATTTCAGCCTACGGAGTGTACGGATGCTATGTCTTGGTCCGCTTTCTTAGTTGATATTGTAGACCCGTTTAGTATATTATCGTGCTCAGGGCTCAGCTCACCTTACAGCTTTGTTACTCATGCTCCGGGCATGGATTACATACCTCTGGCTGGTTTGAGGGGTATGACTACTTACCATCCACTAGCCGTGATGTCGCAGTTTAACTAGTTTCAGGATTTTCATCCTATCGAGGGGGCGTTGGGCCAGCGTTTAGCTTCTCGCTATCTTTCAGCAAAGGATCGATCCCGTGTGTATGCATGTTGGGACCAATGCGAGATAGCCGCTTTCTTCATTACTCATCCAAGTTGTTCTACAGAGTATTCTGCATGGATGGAGATAGAGACTACACCGGCTGAGGTAGTATCCACATTGTCGAGTATTGATTCAGATGGTGGAGAGCCCATGGAGGACATTGATTCTCACACCGAGGAGGAGCCATCTACTGGGTTGCCAGTACTTTCTTTAGATTTTCCTAGTACTAGCACTGTCGTGATTCAGCATTCAGCACAGTATTTTGAGCAGAGTCTTCATCTGATGACCTTTGAGAGAGATCAGACTAGATCCCTGATGTTGACAGCTCTTGATGGGAGAGATGCATCCCTGTTAGAGAGGGACAAGGCATTAGCTCGTAGAGAGGCCACTAATGTTGAGCAGGATGAGGCCAGATCAGCCAGAGATGCAGTGATAGTTGAGCGGGATAGTGCCATATCTGCCCAGGATGTAGCCGTCACAGATAGTACTGCAGTGAGGTCCCTTACCACTGGCATGCTTGCAGAGATGAGCACTTACATTGATGAGAATATGGTCACCATGCAGATGGCTACAGATCTGTTGAGTCGTGTGGATATCCTCGTACAGGAGACCACAGCTTTGCCTCCTTCTTCGGAGAGGGATGCCATGTTAGGCTTGTTATCTCGCATATACACCGATTTGTAGATGGCCTTGTACTTTCCTACACAGACTAGTTTAGCCATTTTATCATGTACAATTTACATTATGTATATCAAACAGCATTATATATAGCAGGGAAATATATATTTTTGATCACTTCCCTTCTAGATATGCTCTGATACTTGCTTGATATTTTTCTGCTTCTTCAGGTCTTGTGATCTTGATGTATTCTGAATTCCTCCTTACTGGATGGACATTGAGTTGTCTCTGGATAGTTCAGAATAGATCATGGATCTATGTGTATCCCTACTATCTTTGGTGTCTTGGGACTGGTTTCTATATGAAAATGTGGAGAGGAGTGTGGCTTTCCTCTCTAAGATTGATCACACCATAGATGGTTGCCAGTACCCCTATTTAGGAGGAGCCTAGTTAATTCCATCTCTTATGGATTGGTGTTGCTCTTCAAGGTACAACCGTGCTTTGATGGTCGCCGAATCTCCTATTCGAGAGGAGAGGTTGGGTAATTCCATCCCTTTGGTTTGAAGCCAATGAAATGTGGTGAATTGAAGTTTGATCCCAGTACCATTGACAAGTATTTGTGTTTTGGTAGGGGGTGAGACCGAACCATGAATGGCTGCCTACGTACTCCTATTGAAGAGGAGATCAGGTCTATGTAGTTCGAACCTGGTGTAAGAGGTTCAACGCTATTTATGAAAGGCAGATGGGTGTAGAAGCTTTATTGATGAAAAAGGTTATAGAAATGTTTTTGTGGTTTTTGTTTTTGTAGAAAAGGGTAGAAATATTTTTGTTATTTTTGTTTATTGCGATCGGGGCATATAGAATATGGTTTCCTACGTACTCCCATGTATCAAGGAGATCAGGTCGACGTAGTTCGCCCCTCAGGACGAGTTGAAAAGCTTGATCCCATGTGCAGGTTAGACTGCGGGGAAGAAAGTTTAATCCTAGGTTGAGGATAAACTGGAAGTGTGAAAAGTTTGATCCCATGTTTGGGGGGACAAATTGTAAACGTGAGAGGTTCAACCCCTAGTGGGATGACCAAAGTTGTATGAGCGCAGTGAAGCTAGGCTGCTGGCTTAAAGAGTATGTTTCCCTGAGGGGCAAAGCGTGAAAAAGAGTTGTATGTGGTCAAGGGTTAAAGAACCGGAATGACTGGTGATCTGATGATCCAACACTAGGATGTTTGCTTGATGGTAACTTCAGACATAGTACCGTTTCATGGTGTCCGAGTTGATAAGTTGTGAAAATTCATCGTCATCCATTTCTTGCAATCTGAGAGCACCTCCTGTCAATACCTCCTTGACAATAAATGGGCCTTCCCAGTTAGGAGCGAATTTTCCCTTGGACTGATCTTGGTTGTCGAGGATTTTCTTCAAAACCAAGTCATGTTGTTTAAATTGTCGTAGCCGGACTTTTCTGTTGTAGGATCTGGCGATCCTTTGTTGATATAATTGACCATGGAAGATAGCCGCTGTTCGCCTTTCGTCTATCAGAGACAACTGGTGATACATATCTTGTACCCATTGATCTTCCTCCAGCTGAGCGTCTATCAACACTCTGAGGGATTCCATTTCTACTTCTATGGGGAGTAATGCCTCCATCCCATAGGTTAAGGCGTAGGGGGTTGCCCCAGTTGAAGTGCGCATTGATGTTCTGTAGGCTTACAGAGTAAGAGGCAATAAGTCAGGCCATCCTTTGTGGTTGGCGGACATCTTTTGCATGATCTTCTTGATGTTTTTGTTAGCCACTTCAATAGCACCATTCTTCTTTGGGCGGTAGATGACGGAGTTAAGGTGTTTTATGTGAAATTTATTGCATAGCTCCTCCATCATTTTGTTGTTGAGGTTCTTAGCATTGTCTGATACAATTACCTCTGGTTGTCCATATCGACAAATAACATTATTTCTGAGGAAAGCAATGATGACTTCTTTGGTAACCCTGGGAAAAGAGACTGCTTCCACCCACTTGGTAAAGTAGTCGATCATGGTGAAGATGAAACGATGTCCATTACTGGCTTTGGGCTCGATGGGCCCGATCACGTCCATTCCCCACATTGCGAAGGGCCATGGTGAACTCATATTGTGGAGCTCCCGTGGAGGGACGTGGATAGCATTTCCATTAATTTGGCATTGATAACATCTCTTGACGTGGTCATTGCAGTCAGCCTTGAGAGATAGCCAGTAATGTCATGTCTTGAGGATCTTCCTAACAAGGAGGGAGCCACTCATGTGTGGGCCACATATTCCACCATGGACCTCATCCATGAGTCTCTGAGCTTGATCCTTATCTAGGCATCTGAGGAGACCTAGACCTGTATCTCTCTTGTAGAGTGCATCTCCGCTCAGGTAGAATTTCATAGCAAGTCGATGAATCCGCCTTTGCTCAGTCAGGCTCACCTCAGCGGGTGTAGATCCATCTCGTAAGTACTCCTTGATATGTTGATACCAAGGTTGTTGGATGGGAGGTAGCTCATCCGATACTTCTCCAACATAGTTCCCATAGGTTGGTGCCTTTTGCAGGGCTAATGTGATGCCTGGCATATGTTCCTTGTCAGGTATGTGAATCAAGGAGGCTAAAGTTGCTAATGCATCTGCAAAATCATTCCGATTACGAGGAATGTGCAGAAAGGAGATCTCTTCGAACTCCAAAGCATCTGTAAAACTTGCTGATGGTAAGGCAGTAAATGTAGCTCTTTGGTTTGATAGATTCCCATGGAATATTTGACTACCAACTCTGAATCCTCAAAGACAGTTAACCGCCTAATACCCATTGAACGGACCAATTTTAGCCCCATGATACAGCCTTCATACTCAGCTATGTTGTTGGTGTTGACAAACTGCAATTTGACGGCAACGGGATACTACTCCCCCGTACCGAACACTAGAACTGCTCCAGCTCCAGAACCTTCCATATTAATAGCTCCATCAAAATACATGTTCCATGTTTGACGTGTATTATACTGATGGTGTTGCTGAATTGTCATTACCCCTTCATCGGGGAAGTATGTTTCCAAGGGTTTGAAGTCCCCTGAAGGTGTGGCGGCCAGTTGATCCGTAATTTCTTGACCTTTAATGGACTTTTGTGTCACGTAAACAATGTCAAATTGTTACAGAATCAACTGCCAGTTGGACAGCCGACAATTCAGTATGGGTTTACTGAACACATACTTGAGAGGATCCACGCGGGATATGAAATGGGTTGTGTGCCCATGGAGGTAATGTTGTAACCTCATGGCAGCCCATGCTAAAGCATAATAAGTCTTCTCAATCAGAGTGTACTTGTGTTCACTACTGCTAAGTCTTTTGCTGAGGTAATAGATAGCTCGTTCTCCGCCTCTATCGTCTTTCTGACCCACCATGCAGCCCATGGCATTGTCACTTATGGACAGGTATATGAATAGGGGAACATCATCCCTGGGTGGTACCAAAATAGGAGCTTTGACTAGCTGCTCTTTGATGGTAAGGAAGGCCTTCTAGCACTCATCATTCCATTTCATGGAGGAGTTCTTCCTTAACAGCTTGAAGATAGGCTCACAGGTTGTTATGAGTTGAGAAATGAATCTACTAGTGAAGTTGACTCTTCCCAAAAATCCCCGTATTTCCTTCTCTGTCTGAGGAATGGGCATTTCAGTAATGGCCTGGATTTTGGTGGGATCCAGCTCGATTCCTTTATGGCTGACTAGGAATCCTAGCAACTTGCATGATTTAACGCCAAAGGCGCACTTGGCTAGATTCAACTTCAAGTTGTACTTACGCAATCTGTTGAAAAGCTTTTTGAGATGGTCTAAGTGGTCCTCCTCCTTCCAGGACTTGACAATGATGTCATCCATGTAGATCTCGATCTCTTTGTGCATTAAGTCATGGAAAAGAGCCATCATAGCTCTCTGATAGGTAGCTCCGGCATTGATGAGGCCGAACGACAATCGTTTGTAGCAAAAGGCTCCCCAAGGCGTGATGAAAGCAGTTTTCTCACGATCTTCCTCAGCAACCATGATCTGATGGTACTCTGCGAAGCAATCAGCGAAGGAGTACATGCCGTATTGAGCAGTATTGTCAATGAAAATGTGGATAAATGGTACGGGAAAGCTATCTTTAAGGCAAGCTTTGTTCAGATCCCTATAATCCACGCAGACTTGCACCTTTCCTCCAGGCTTAGGCACGGGCACGATGTTGGATATCCATTCAGGATAGGTGGACACAATGAAAATACCAGCTCGAAATTGTTTCACAATTTCTTCTTTTACTTTTAAACTCCACTCAGGTTTCAATCGCCTGAGTTTCTGATTGACTGGATTAAATCCCTCTTTGATGGGAAGGCGATGAAGAACAATGTCAGTGGACAAACCCACCATGTCTTCATGAGACCATGCAAACACATCCTAAAATTGGGTTAGTAGTGTAACCATGTCATTCCTCTGGTTTGGGGTAAGGTCTGAACCAATCTGGATTAACTTAGGGTTTTCTAAGGCTCCAAGATTGAAGGAGGTGGTTTGATCAAGGTTGGGTTTAGGTTTGTCTTCGACCCATTCTTTGATCTCCGGAGGCACCTCAACGTCCTCTTGTATTTCCAACAAGTCTAAGTCTAACTTTTCATCAAAGTTACAATCTTTGTGGAGAAGAGGCATCTTATCAGCAAGTACAGGCACATCTAAGTTCAGAGTCCTGAAATAAAATATGCTTTCACTTAATATATATGAAACTATTTAATCATACATAATGTTAGCACGTACGGACAAAACAACTGCTAATACTGTACAGAAATGTAAGCAGTTATGATATCTACAGGGCAGAAAGAAGTCCTGCCCATTTTACCCTTGTCGACCAATGCAAGGAGTGATGTTCTGATTGTCAAGGGCAAAGTCCTGGGGGACTACAATGATAGAGGGGCTGTCATCGTCCTCCTTCTCCCAAATGATGACCATTACGTTTGGGTAATCATCGTCTGGGGTATATCTGTTAGTATGTTCATCATGGACAATGATGCGTACACCTGACATCATTCTGACGATGTCTTGTTTAATTCTCCGTTCCTCATCTTCCACCTTAGGAACTGGAACAAAGACTTCCTTCTCCTTTACCAGTATCGGCTTAGGAAATAACATAGCCATTACGTTGGCTGGCACCTTTATCGGAGATTGTGAGGACTCTGGATGTACATGTGGAAATAATAGTCGTGTGGCTGAAGTGGAAGGAACCTGTTTATGCTTATGTGGATTCCTATGATTGGTACTGGCAGAATAGCCTAGTTCGGCTGTCCCAGTTTGACTGGACACTTGGATCGGGTTCTTAATACCCTAATAATTTTTTCCCAGTCCCTGTCCAGGCTGGTGTCCCAATGACATCATTTCTTGAGTAGCTGCCATCACTTTAGCAGAAATCTTGGGTATGGGAAATGGCGTCCCAATGGCATGATATTGAGGGTTGCTTATTTCCAAAGAGTGGAAATTGATCGGATCAACATCGGAATTGAAACTATTAAGCGGTGTGTCACCCTGTTGAGGGCATTCCGGTTCAGCGTTGACTGTAACTAGGCTGTTGTTGATAATATATTTAAGTTGCTGATGAAGAGTGGAGGGGACTGCCCCAGCCATATGAATCCACGGTCTCCCTAGAAGCAGGTTGTATCCTGTATCTATTTTGAGCACGTGAAAAGATACATAAAATGTATGAGGACCAATCTCAATTGGCAGCTCAATCTCTCCGACTGAATTCCGTCGAGATCCATCAAAAGCTTTGATGATCGTATGGCTATTTCAGATGCGATTGAGATTGACATTCATCTTTAGCAACGTAGCATACGAACAGGTATTTAGAGATGAACCCCCATCTATCAAGACTTCAGCTAGCATATATCCGGAGGACAAGACCGCAATGTGTAACGGCTTGTAATGACCAGTCCCTCTGGCGGTATGTCATCATCAGTGAAAGATATCACATTGTTGTTAAAAATGTGATCAACCAAATGTTGAAATTTTTCTCCATCCACTGATATCGGTAAGTAGGCTTCTTCCAAAACCTTTAACAAAATCTTCCGATGATCTTCAGAAGTTAAAACCAAGTCCAAGATTGAAATTTGGTGTGGAGCTTCTCTTAAGCTTAAAACCACCTTGGCTTCGTTATGACCCATAGCACGGAGGAATTTTTCCCTTTGATTTAACAGCAGGCTTTATCACCCGTTGGGAAAAATACAGTGCATTCTCCTTTGCCACTGCATCATTTGTATGAGATGTGGATCCTTCAGCTTCTCCATAATTCCAGGGAACTTTCTGTAAGCTGACAACAGGATATTGTGGTCTGAATGGCAATATGATGGGCTCTGGAGCAGCCACTTTCAAAGGATTGTCAATTCCTTTGAGCTGAATTGTGGATGGTTTAAAAGTTATCAACCTCAGAGGATATAACTGCTACCAATCCCTTCCATTTAGTGGGACAAGCATTTTCATTCTCAAATAGCACAGTATCATTGTCTGCCAATTGCAGGACACTGCTATCGATTAAGTTCTAAATAAGGTGGCGGAGTGCCCAGCATTCTTCTATACTGTGACCGCGAGAATGGGAGTGATACTGACATACTCCATCAGGGTTAAATCGTCCTGAATGGGGATTGATTGGAGGTAGAAGGGAAGTGATTCTTCCTTCATTGATTAGCATCTGAAGTATCTCCTCCATAGGTTGGCCCAGGTATGTAAATTCCCTTCTATTGGCAAAATCCCGACGAGCTTTGGCAGTAGCTCTCCTCGTCACTTTGTCCTCCAATGTTTCATTTTTTGAAGCTGACGATGGAGTATTCATAACCAAGGGGAGGAGACTAGCATGCTCCTGGCTGACTAATTGACGTGTGACATGATGCTGATAGATCACCAGTTCTGCCAATTGCTCAATTTGCTTGCATAGAGCTTTCATCTTTTGTTACATCGTAAATTGGAACTTTACATAATCCCATTTGTCAACACCGTCTTTGATGATCGGGGATGCTTCGCAGTTAAAATTGGAACTTTGTTCAGCGCTCCAATAAATCATGTTGACCTCTTCCTCTTTGTGTGGAGGAAGAGGGTTGTCTTGCACATGAGGTTAATCTGGTTTGGTGACCACAATCTCACCGTTGTCTATTAAATCTTGGATCTTGTGTTTCAAGGCCCAACAATCTTGAGTATCATGTCCAGGTGCCCCGGCATGATAAGCACATTTTCAAGCAGCATTAAAACCCCATTCATTAGGGCTGGCCGGTGGAAGAAGATGCGTGATTTTCTTCTGCTTGGTCAGAAGAGTGAGAATATTCTCGAGTGAGTCCCCTAAGGGTGTGAACACTCGAGGGCGTTTGACTTCTCCACCTTTTGGTATTAGAGGGTTTAAAGACTGTGTTTGCAATGGAGTATAATTTTTCCTCTGGATAGGCATATTCTGATTGCCTTTTTGACCCTGTAGTATCAGGGAAACATCCTCCTCTTTCTTTTTATGGACCCTCCGGGGGTTGTTTCCATAATTTTCGGATTGGATGTGCTCAGCAATAGCTTTAAGGACAGCTAGGTCTTGAATCTTTCCTGACTTTAATCCCATCTAAGCCATCTCCCCATGTTTAATCATCTTAGAAAATGGTTTACCGATGCCAGCTAAAACTATCTCATAGAAAGGAGCTTCTTGTATGTCGATAAAGGTCATCACCATCTCTGACTCTATCATATAAGGAGTTACTTGAGCAGTAAGGTGCCTCCACCTTTGAGCATATTCTCTAAATGACTCATTGGACTGTTTCTTGACCTTGGTAATCTGATATCGGTCAGGAGCCATTTGTGACTGGAAGCTGTATTATGTGAGGAAGGCGTGAGCTAGCTCTTCCCAGCTATGGATCTTTGAGTTGTCTAATCTGGGCTTCGGAACAGGTCCAGTCAGACTCTTTCGGAACAGCTGTATTCTGAGCTTCTCGTCCTCTGCATAAGATCCAAGTTCTCCAATGAACACCTTCAAATGTATATAAGGATCTCCTAACCCATCATACTTTTTGAAGTCAGGAGTTTTGAACTTCTCTAGATAATGAACACCAGGGAATATACAAAGGTCGGCATATGAAACACTCCCGTGTGCTCCAATTTCTTTGATAGCGCGAAGAGTTTCTTCCATTTGAAGAATTTTCTTCCTAATGTCACCGGTGTCTGGATCTCCTGTGAGATGGGCGGCATCATGACTTTTGTTGGTTGTATCCAACTGCAGTTCAGGTATTATAATGGCTTTATCAGAACCTTGAGTTCCCCCTCGTGTGGAGGATTCAGCATGTATGGGTATCTTTGGACCCTGAGTAGATTGATGTAGTTCTTTAAGCAGAACAGCCAAATCTGTAATTTATTTAGTTAATCTGTCAAATTCTTCGTGAGAAGCTGGATTAGACTGGTCAGATGAAGACATGATTGGTTGTAGGCATGCGGCCTTTTTGGACTTTGACCGGGTAATAGGTCTGAATGCTTCCCTGCAACAAAACTGGCATAGTTTAGTTTTAGGGATGGTGTAAATGTTAACATGCTATGTGATGTGTCCGTTTTAGGAATTTTGTCCTGCAAAACAGATGTTAGCTGTTAGTAATACAGGATAGCATGTTATTTTAAATATGTATATGCACACATTTCTTCATATTTCTCATTACATGGAGATAAATATGGATTGTAAATTACAAGTAATTGACTTTACGAGTAATTAAAAATGAGAATGCATGAAGAAACTTTCCTCCGCGTTTGGTTTATCAGAGGCTGACCTATCTTAGGTTACTCTCCTGGCTTTTCGGCATGAAGGTTCCCAAATCATCGCAATTTACTCAACGGGAAGTTAATTCGGTCTTTCAACTGGAGCGAATTTGGGTGGTGCCTTTCCTGAGCCTCGTTGAAATTAGTCTTCCTACGAGTCCAGTAATCAAACACCGACAGGATAGCCTCCTGGTGGAGGGACCACACAACATACATTCACATACAACGTGTCTCACCGTTTATGAAAATGATGACATGTGCGAAGCACTAATATTACAGGCAGATATAGTGTAAAGCATTAATCGCAGTAAAGATATGCATTCGTACACATTCATCACAAATGTAAATGCAACATCCACACACAAGCATGTAACAGTTTTGAAAAGCTTGAAATAGCGGCTTAAGTCCTCTTACTGGAGTCCCCAACAGAGTCGCCACCTGTCAACGTCAGGATTTTTATTTGTCCTTTTTTCGTTACCTGTTCTTTTGTGTTCTCATTTTAGGTGAGATTTGTTTGAAAAAACAAGTGAAAAAGGTCCGACATGTGTAATGTTGACGATTGGACTGTAAAAGTCGCCAGTTGGTTTTTTAACTGGTTGTACCAACATAACCGAGAAAAGGTTTGCACATTGACCCAGTGATGTGACACTGCTAAACGGGTCGGTGAAACCGAGATTCATTAAGGTCCGGGGACTTGCTTATGCGGAGGGAAAGTGTTTGGCACCCCCCCCCCGACATCCGTGTTACCATGGTGACCGCCACTTTTCAAGAAACTGTTATATAAATGTGTGTGGGGGAGTCAATGTGCTTTTATTTGGAAGTAGTGCGAGGCCTCGTTCGTACCTATATACACAGGGTTTGAATTTATATAAAAATTAATTTTTAAGAAAGATATGGTAGTGATGTTTTAAAAGAGGTTTTTCAAACCCAGTGCTCAATAGTAATTGAGACCTTTTACACTCCTATTTTATTCAATATTCGGCTTGGTTGATTTTATTTTCCAGATGCGAGGCATCTGTAAGAAAATAGTGTACAAAAAAAGGTGTCGAACTCCTCGTGGGTATGAAAAGCATCTGAGGAGATCCAAACATCACAGATAATGTTACAAGCTGCTTACAGCTGAAAAGGTCCATCACGGGAACCGAATCTAGATTCAGTGGACTGAACCTATGATCACATGATTCCTAGGCTCACACGATGACGCAATTGATAAAAAGCAATAAGCAGGTATATATATAAAAGCTATAAATATACATATATATATATATATATATATATATATATATATATATATATATATATATATATATATATATATATATACAAACATGATCACCGGCCACAAAGCACCTCCATGGGGGATCAAAAATATAAATAAAGCTGTAAAAGCGATCAACCGCCACGGAGGAAACTCCAGGCGGGACGAAATGTACAGAAAACAATAAAACGGTCAACCACCACAAAGTAAACTCTAGGTGGGAGGAAATGTAAATATATATATATATATATATATATATATATATATATATATATATATATATATATATATATATATAAAAGCAGCAAACGCACCGGATCTAAAATCCAGGATCATCGAACAAAGTTCGACACATAGTTCATATATATAAGTATATATATACGAAAGCATTTAAACGCACCAGACATAAGTCTAGGCTCATCGAACAAAGTTCGTCACACAATTCATATATATAAGTATATATATACGAAAGTAATTAAATGCTCCAAACATAAGTCAAGGCTCAATCGAGGCATAACTCGATAATGTTAGTCCGTATATAAAAAATATATATATAAGTATATATATATATATATATATATATATATATACAAACTGAAATGAAACCACGGACCAAAGTCCGAGCATACACACGCAACACGACTCTTAATGTGAAGAACGGTGTGTGCAAAGATAAAGAGAAAGACTTTAAAATGTATAAGAAGGCTTATAGTGGGCTGCCAAAGAAGACTTCAATAACTTGAAATGGATGAACACTCGGCTCCCACCGGTAAAAAGTAGCTATATATGAGCTTACAAGTGTTTAAAATGAGAAAGCACTCAATTTGGGGTGTATACAGAGCAAATTGGGCAGGGCTTCCTCGCCTTTTCTCTTTTTAAAATGGTTACCCCAAGCTCTCTATTTATAGAGGGTGGAGCCGCAGATGTACCTGCGGCTGGGCCGCAGATGTACCTGCGGCTGGGCCGCAGGTGTACCAAAGGCTGCCTGGGGTGCCCCAGGCTTCGCGGGTCCCGTCGTCTCGAAGTACATGCACGCATGCAACGTGATGTCCACTCGAACTTTCAGAATTACGCATGTCGTAGAAGTGTATGTTTGAAATGTTGAGACGGCGTGATGTGGCGTCAAGATGGCAAGATGATAACTTTGCCCCTCACTGGGGTTATCTCCAGTTTGGGCTGATAAAGCAGACGTTGCTCAGGGTTATCGCTGAGATTAGACGACTGTAGTTGTTGAAGGCCCTCAGTGTCATCTCTGAGATGTGCTTGTCTTCCTGGTGTTATCGCCAGGTCTCATACTAAGTGCCTCGGTGTAAGCGCCGAGTTTGAAGCTGATGGCATTTGAAACAAGTATTTCTGGGGTTATCTCCGGAACTGCCACTACCTTCCTTAGGGTTATCTCCAAGGTTGGAATATGTTATTCCAAGTGTTGGGACTGAGACTGAACATCTCGGGGTTATTTCCGAGATGAAACGGTCTTCTCTGGTAGAATTTTCGGTATTGGAACTGCAGGCCTCAGGGTTATCGCCGAGGTTGGAACTGTTACTCTCGGTGTGTGTTCCGGGGTTGAGGCTATTACTCCCGGTGTATTCCGGGGTTGAAACTGAGCTTCCGATAGTATCCGAACTGAATGTGAGTTGTCTTCCAGGGTTATCTCTGAAAGACGAATTTGCCTTCCTGAAATGTCAATAACAGGTGTGCAGAAAATTTTGAGTGTCTACAGACCCTGAGGAGGATTTATTAAGAGAAATTTTTTATCTAAATATAGAAATGCAAGATCGTATTCGTGAGTTAGAAGAGCAAGGTGAAGAACGACAGGAGGTTGTGGAGCAAAGGGATGAAACAATTCAAGTTTTTGCTGCCCGATATGCGAAGCTTGAATAGAAACTCTCTTTGGCAGGGTAAATGATAATAGAGCTGGAATTTGAGAATGAAAATATCAAGGATCAGCTGAAAGAAAAAACAACTGAACGAGTGAGAATGGAGTATGCATGGGTAAAAGCCGCACGACGCGTTGATATTGTAGAAAGAGACGTCCGATCCAAAATGGCCAAAATAGATCATATGGATCTCGCATTTTGGACAGCAATTGGGTGAACCCAACATCGAGTTTGGAATTACCTTGTACAGAGCGGTCAATCCCAATTCGATATGGATCGAAGATTAATTATTCAGATCATGGATCAGGAGTACGACGAAGCAGTTGAGGGTGGAATGTGATGCCCCCAAATTCCCTACATTTCATGTAGCAGATTTGGTGCTCACGTAAATATTCTATAAGATAATAATATCTATTAATCCAAGATTCATAGTATTCATAACAGATATGAGTTCTTGTCAGAACATTTATCATGATGAATATTATCACTTAGATGTATAGATTTATAATCTTACAGATATTTCTTTCGTAACAATAATTCCTATCCATCTAAAATTCACAATAGCAATGACAAGATTGTTCTTAGAACCGAGGAGCGCAACCTCAGTGCTCTAAAACTCACTCAATCATTGAGTACTCTCATTCAGATAAATAGTTCTTATTAATACTGTACTTGAACTCTAACTTTTCTTCAAAAAGGTGAAAACTAATCAATTTACGTAACTAAAAACTTAATACATGATCCCAAATTTAAATTATTACAATTTAAGTTTGACAAAAATAGAAATAACTTAAACTATTACAACCTTCTCTATCCACAAGAGTGCATACGTGAACTTCCAGGGATATCAGTCACAGCTGCAAAGGAAAATAATATTTGCAAGGGATGAGCTTTAAAAGGCTCAACAAGTTTAAGCAAAGTGTATTACATACTCACGCTATGACTGAAATAGATGAACATATAGTTTGAAAGTTTTTCCAGGTATATAACTGAGGTTTATCTGCCAAACCCCGCACATTACGAGTTACTGTCAGTCATATAGACTTAGCAACCCGAGTTGATTCGTTCAACCAAACATCTTAGGCGTATGCATATCATCCTTTTAATTAACCCCCAATCATTGCTATAAATGTCGGTCATAAAACCCCGGTCAGTGTATAACTGCCGGTCATAATAGTATCAGTATATATTTGTACCAAACAACATTGGTTTTACCACAGTCTATGATTTGATATCAAATCAAATACATTTTTACTCAAATAACAGTTCATATGACCTGGTTATGCTTGAACAATAAGCCATAACCCTTTTTAAATAACAGATTTTTAAACAAGTTTATATAGCATCAATATAACAATTACATTTAATACAAAAATTAAATGTATATGGAAAACTTGTCTGCTCGGAGAATAGTTATCCTATGTTATTCAAGCCGTCTACGCAACCTAAATATGATTATATCAGTCATTAGAAATAATCTTAGCTAATAACTAGTCAAACTATTAGCGTCTAGGTTGTATTCGATGTTCATTCGGTATTTTATAACTTGATCGGATAATTATCGAATTATTTTTTTAATAAACTTTGTTTAAAAGTTTAAATATCACTTTAAATAAGTTAATTATTATTTATTATAATTTCTAGAAGCTTAAAACAACTTTAGAATGATTAATATTAATTTTAGTTAATTTATTATTAATCAAAATGATTTTTAAATCATTAATACTATTTTTAAGTAATTAATAATCATTCATAATAATTTTTAAACCATCAATATTATTCTCAAATATTTTATTATTATTGATAATGATTTTTAAATCATTAGTTTCATTTTTAAATAATTTATTATTATTTAAAATGATTTATTATTATTTTTACTAATTTATTTAATAGCATTATTAAATAATTTCATTATTATTAATATTTAAATAAATTAAATATTGGTGAAATTTTATGTCAAAATATTAAAAATTATTTATTATAATTTAAAATGTATTTTAGAAATTAATTATTAATTTATAATATTTTTTTAGTATTTATTACTATTTATTATATTATTTTTACTATTTTTAAACTCAACTGTAGCTAAAAGTCCCTATAGTGACAGAAACCGTCGCTATTGGTGTTCTTCATCAACTGAAGAACACTAAAGTCAACGCCTAGGAGGTGAGTTTGACTGGATCTAATTCCTTACTGACAGTGTTTTTGGTCATGAAAATGGTTCAAGTGTGTAGTAGTAATATAGTACTTTAGACATAAAACAAGTGAATGTTCTATTTACATCACCTCAATAAGTTATAGGTGGTCAAAGTACCTATCAAGGCCTGATCTTGAGTTTCTGGGTAACCCAGAAACTCGATCAGTGTTCTACCTCCTACTTCAAAGCCTAACATCTTGGATCCTAGGTATTAGATAAATGTTACAGTGTAATAATCATATAATATATATGTCATACTACAACAATACAACATCTAAAGTGTCATAGCAACATCATAGAATCAAAATCTAAGCTAGTCAAACTGTCTGTCAGGTACGGTTTAAGAATTTTCTGGGTTACCCAGAAAACTGGGTTTCCAGTTTCGGGGTTACACTTTTGAGCACTCGTGTCTTTCAATCAGTTGATGTAATGGTCAATTGATTGTCATAGATATGTGCTCCATATGTCAGTTTACAAGACTGATACAATTAGGGGTCCTATAACTACCACAGTTGAAAGATCTAAGGTGTCAAAAAGCTTGTCAAACGCTGTTCTTGATGTTCTGGGTTTTCCAAAAAAAAAATTGTGACTGGTCAACGGGTTTTGACCTTAAATAACTTACAATCCTTAAATGTTTTGGCTCTGCTTTCACTTCTATAATACTAACCTCATGCCATAGTATATCAACAATACATGTAACAGTTTAACCAACTAACATATTCGGATCTAAGAGGCCTGACATTCAACTGTCAGACAAAATTTTAGGGTTCTTGACTGCTTTCTCAAATCTTCATTTTTATGTATTTAAAAGTTATGGATTCATGTTTAAGCAACCTAGATCACTAAATAACATGTTATATCACATATATAAACACTAAATCATAACTATTGACATAGCTTCAAAGATCTAGGGTTAGGGTTAGGGTTCTTACCTTTTCAAGAAATTTTTGAAATCTGCCTTTGTGATCTGAATGCTAGCTTATTAGGAGCTATTTGTGGATAAAAATATGGTGTGCTCTTAGTGTGAATTCATTGGTTTGAGAAACCAACACTTAGTTTATAAGTAGAGATTTCTAATAGGGGCAAATTACTTAATTTCACTAATTTGTTGACAACTAAGGCTCAAATCTGATATGAGGTGTCCAAAGATTGCTGGTGGGGGCTATTTTAACACATGTTGCAAATCTCTTAAGTGATGAGTCATAGATTTGACCTTGTCATCAAAATTTGAAAGAGAAAGGGCATTTTAGTAATTTCCCAATCAACTTTGAGGGTAAATTGGTAACTTCACATATATCTATATACTTAAAAATTTTATTAAGTTATTGGTCATTAGAATCTTGCAAAATAAGAATTAGGGTTTATTAATTTATAATTAGGGTTTATTACTTAGGTTTAGGGTTTATTAGTTTAACATTAAGGTTATCAAATCCTCATTTAGGGTTTATCAAGATAAGTATTCCTAACTAAAACCCTACTTAGCGATACTTTATGTTAACCACATAAAAATCAATAAACCCTGATTAAATTTTTTGTTATAACCCTAATCCTAATTAGGGTTTCCATTCTATTTATCAAAGTCTTATCTAAAGTTTTCTTATTAAATTTTTAGGGTCTCTACCCTATATCTAACCTTACCAAGTCATAACTCAGTTATTCCAACATTACCATACAAGAATTTGAAATTTAAAATTCTCAATTTATTGATAATCCTAATTTAGGTTCGGATTATTACATTCACTCCCCCTTATAAGAATTTCGTCTCTAAATTAAAAACATATATTATAGAAACAAATGTGAAAATTCTTTTCGCATCTTATCTTCAAGCTCCCACGTAGCTTCTTCAATATCACGATTCTTCTATATCACCTTAACCGATGATATAACCTTGTTTCTCAATACTTGTTCTTTTCGATCAACTATCTGTACTGGAACTTCCACAAAAGATAAGTCCTAATTTCATATAAAGAAAGCGACAAAAGTAATCAGAGACTCAAACAAGAAGTTCAAAACTGATTATCAAAGATGTACTTTCTGGTACATACTGAGAGAATGAACGAGGATATCCCAGATGATGACTATTCAGAAGATCAAATCCTAATCCCTTGCATAAATAGGGCTAAGGAAAACCGATCAAAGAAAAATGCTGACCCTGATATGAATTCAGTTATGGTCATCATCAAAGAGGAGGACATCAACTATCCCTTCATCACAGCTGTCCACAATGACTTGACCCTGGACAATTGGACCAGCACTCCTTGCATCTTCCAAAAAGGGTAAAAAGGGCAGAAAATCCCTCTGCCCTGAAGTGTAGATATTATTGACTACTTACTTTTATTGAACAGTACTAGCAGTTACTTTTGTCATGAATTTGCTAACACTTTGTATGATCAAACAATTTCATATATTAAGTGAAAGCATTTTGTTTTTAGGACTCCAGAGTTGGGTTTGTCTAGCCTTGCTAATGGAATGCCAAATCTCCACAATGACTACAACTTTGATGTGACGCCCCCAAAATAGGTATACATCACCCATCTTGGGTCGACAGATACAAGGTACTGAATACAAATACAAACTAATTATACAATAGTCGTGTAAAATACGACAAAACATAGGCTGTGAGTTTTAATACAAATATTATCATCTAGACAATATTCACACTTAATGGAGTCCTTATTACATTTATTATCACACTATTTCACAGAATAGTGAGGACTACTAATGCTATCATCTAGGACCATCACTCTGTTCCCCCACTAGTCCCAGCTACATTCTCATTTTCTGAAGAGAACAATGAAAGCAAAAGGGTGAGCTCAACTAGCCCAGTAATAAATATTATGACTAAGGTAATACAGAATAAGTTATCATTAGCCTTCAACAATATAACAACTGATAGAATATAATAGACAACAAGTTTTAGATCAAAAACTGTAGCGGAATAAGCAATCCATTAGAAGAGTCAAGTAAAGTATAAAATCTACTATTTTCTATGATTTAAAAAGTTTTTCATCAACTTTATCGCTAAGACTCAGCTTAATAAATAAAATCGAATCATCCATGCTCCACGGCCAAGGATATTCATGTAATCATCAATGGTCATGACTATACCGAATAATCCCTTATCATAATCGTACCAACAACTGTCCACCAATGAACTACAGGCCAATGAGGACTTTTACCACATCATTCGTCACATTACGATCATGATTATACCGAATAATCCCTGGTCATAATCATACCAAGTCCATCTATGCACGTAAGCCAAAGATGACTTTCATCACAATATAAGCATGAGGATGATGACAATGACATAATAATTTAATAAAACGAGTTCAAGAATAAATTTTAAAGATTTATAAATTAATTTATCTAGGAACCAATAACGTCCAAATTGTCAACATGATACTGCTTTGTAAAGTAAAATTCAAGAATGCTCAGAAGAATAATTCTATGAAAAGATACTGGATGAAACGCAAAAATCAAGAATATTCCACTAATTTCATGGAGTATAGAAGCCAAAGCTTTAACCAACTGAGTATAATAGAATATCTGAAACTGCAAATGGATTTTCGCCCGCCATGCGGTGATCCATGTAGACAGATCATTTCCAAAATTTAATAAGGAATGAATACGAAGGATCATTCACCATGCATGTGGTAATCCACATAGACAGGTTATTCCAACAGAATAATAAAGAATGGAATAACAGAAGAATTCACCATGCATGCGATAGACCGCACAGACAGGTTATTCCAACAGAATAATAAAGAATGGAACCAGGTCATGCATAATCCGCACAGATAGGATATTCTAACAGAATAATAAAGAATGGAACCAGGTCATGCGTAATCCGCACTGACAGGATATTCCAACAGAATAATAAAGAATGGAACCAGGTCATGCGTAATTCGCACAGACAGGATATTCCAACAGAATAATAAAGAATGGAATAGCAATAGAATTCACCAGGCATGCGATAAACTGTATAGACAAGTTATTCCAACAGAATAATAAAGAATGAAATAATAGAAGAATTTCACTATGTATGCGGTACTTCGCATAGACAGGTTATTCCAACATAATAATAAAGAATGGAATAACAGAAGCTCTCTTCATGAATACGAAAAAAATAATACCCCTTACGAGTACAACAAATAATATCCCTTACCTTAGAAAAACTGAATACTGGAGTAGTGAAGTAGCAGAATACTTTTCTTCTTTCTCTCTATAGTTTTTCTCTCTAGAGTTTCAGTGAATTCGTAAGAAATAATGAAGGAATGAGCTTCTATTTATAGAAGAACTGAAAGTAGCTCTTAGTCTTAACGAAGGGTCAAAATGACTCCTGGTAATATTGAAGAGACAACTACTATTTGCGAAAGGGCAATTAACTCTTGGAACACCGAAGAGACAAGTAACTCTTGGAAAATCGAAGGGACAAGTAACTCTTGGAAAACCGAAGGGACAAGTAACTCTTGGAAAACCGAAGGGACAAGTTACTATTAAAACTTTAAACCAACGATCCATATTGATTTACTATTATAATTTCAACCAACTTTCTGAAAAATTATCACATCTTCTCATGGAATAGTATTGTACTCAAAAATGATTTGGACCGAAAAGAAATATATAGTACCCGTGAATAGTACTTCAGGAATTGTACCCCGACACAAAAAGTGTCCCAAATACCCGAGTGAACAATACTAGAGTGAATAGTATTTGGGTGAATAGTAACTCGTGAATAGTATTCCGACACGAAAAGTGCCCCGAATACCCGATTGGTCAATATAACCTCCAGACATCAATTATTATCGAAATAAATATCGATTTCTACTAACACTAATAATTCTCACACAATGGAACTATCAATTTCATCTTTAATCAACACGAACTTATTCATCATTAATATTATAATTCACAATATTTAACAACCAGGTCGTTCCCAGGAAAGAGGGGGCTTTTCGATAAGGATTACTCCTTATTGGAGCGCAATTAGGCGACCAAATCTCTCCTTGACAGAACTTCTAGACATTGTCAATATTGCAAATAATAATATGAATAACTTTGTCGTCCCAATTATTTATTTAATAATATATCATATTATGCAGATCATACTGTGACAATAATTGAATCAATAATATGAGAGATATGATGCAGCAATTACTGTAACAATTATTGTAGCAATAATTGAGTACAACTGAGTGACTTCTCATGTAAGCATCAATAATCAATATCGTGTGCTACTATGAAATCACGCGTATTACTGTACTTTTACTACTGGGTAGTTCAACAATTTTAACGGCAACACCTCCGCCATTATTTTTATAAAAAGATAATTATGTCATTTTTTAACTACGACAATACTTCCGTTGTGGGGTCCACCAATGATTGTGTCGTCGTACGAATATTCCCTGTTAAAACGAATATTCCCCGATAAATTGAATATTATATAACCACTTGTTTACTTTGTAAAATTTGTAAATATTACCCACAACTATAACATTATATCAAATCCATACCATAATATTCAAAAATATATTTCGAGAAAATTATTCTTTATTCATAAAAGTTGGGGTCTTACAACCTCCCCTACTTATGAAATTTCATCCTCGAAATTAGGGTACATACCTAGTATGTCGAAGAGATGAGGATACCTTGACTTCATCTCAGATTCTAACTCCCAAGTTATTTCTCCCACATCGTGTTTTCTCCGTAAAACTTTGACTTGAGGTATAACCTTGGAACGTAGAACATGATCCTTCTTATCCAAGATTTTAACATGTAACTCTTCATACATTAAATCTTCCTCTATCTCGCTTGGTTCTAACTCAATAATGTGGTTTGGGTCTTTCACATATTTACGTAACATAGATATGTAAAAAATGTTATGAACACGAGACATACTTGGCGGTAAGGCGAGTCTATAGGCCACAGTTCCTACTCGCTCGAGGATTAAAAATGAGCCAATGAATCGAGGATTGAGTTTTCCTCTCTTTCCCAATCTCGTAACTCCTTTCCATGGAGCAACACGTAACAACACATGATCTCCAATATTGAATTCCACGTCCTTTCGATAAAGATCAGTATAACTCTTTTGTCGATCTTGTGAGGTTTTTATACGTTGTCGGATCGTTTGAATCTTTTCCGTAGTCATACGTACCAACTCCGGTCCTAACAACGTTGCCTCACCCACCTCATCCCAGCATACTGGAGAATGACACTTTCTTCCATACAACACCTCAAATGGAGCCATGCCAATACTTGCTTGATAACTATTGTTGTAGAAAAACTCTACCAATGGTAAGAACTTGTCCCAACTTCCCTTGAAGTCAAGGACATAGAGTCTTAATAAATCTTCAAGAGTTTGAATATGCCTTTTCGACTACCCGTCCGTTTGAGGATGATATGCCGAACTAAATTGTAAATCTATGCCCATAGCTTTTTGCAAACTAACCCAAAATCTTGAAGTGAATCTTGGGTCTCGATCAGAAACTATGGTTACTGGCATACCATGCAATCTTACAATCTCATTTATATGCATACTAGCAAGACGTTTAAGTATATAAGTTTCTCGTATCGGTAAGAAATGAGCAGACTTGGTCAATCTATCAGCAATGACCCAAATCGCATCTATGCCTTGAGAAACCTTGGGAAGACCAGTAACGAAATCCATGGTAATGTGCTCCCACTTCCATTCTGGAATTTCAAGTGGTTGTAATGGACCTTTTGGCACTTGATGCTCCGCCTTGACTCGTTGACAAGTTTGACACCTTGAGATAAACTCCGCTATCTCTCTCTTCATATTGCTCCACCAAAATGTATGTCAAAGATCACGATACATTTTGGTACTCCCAGGATGGATTACAAATGGTGTGTTGTGCGCCTCCATCATGATTTTATACTTCAAGTCAGAATCGTTAGGAACACAAAGTCTGGTGTTGACTCGAAGTATTCCTTCTTCATCGATTCTTTCTTTCGAAATAGCACCTTCTTGCACTTTCTTCCTCATACGCATCAGCTCCAGGTCTGTAGCTTGAGCAGCTTTAACTTTATCGATTAAAGTCAATTCTAATCGTATATTTGCTATCTTCACGTGAGTCCCTAGAGTCTTTAACTCTATCTCCGTCATTTGTAAGTTATAAGAAATGGGTTTTTGTGTTAACAACATCGCACTCGTAAACACATGCGATCTTCTACTCAACGCGTCATCTACCGTGTTCGCTTTTTTCACGATGGTATTGAATGGTACGATCGTAATCTTCAACAGCTCGAGCCAACGTCTTTGGCACATGTTACGTTCGTTTTGGGTGAAGAAAATATTTGAGGATTTAAGAAATCGGCTTTGTACTGGGGTCAATACAAATTTTGATTTCATGCTCTAGGGGTAGGCCAGGAAGTTCTTCAGGAATACGTCAGGAAATTTATTAACAATTGAAATATCATTCAAATCTGACGTATTTTTATTTAAATCCTTGACATGGGCTAAGAAAGCTTGACATCCGTTTTTCAATAAACGAATAGCTTTATGGCTTGATATGATAGTGATTGATTTTAGTGGTTTGGTTACTTGAATTCGCATAATAGGTTGGTTAGGAATATGAAAGCTAACAACCTTACGAAAACAATCAATTTTAGCATAATGAGTAGTTAACCAATCAATCCCTAAAATCACATCAAATGCAAGTATTTTTAAAGAAATAAGATCGGCAGGTAATGTGCGGTTACCGATTTGAGTCAAACAAGACTTATAAACCGTGGATGTATTGAAGGTTTCTCCCAACGAAGTTTCAACCGATAAGTCAAAGTCCAATTTCTCCGGAGTCAAATTTAAACGTTGAGCACAAGTAGGAGAAATAAAAGAATGGGTAGAGCCGGTATCAAATAAGGTATATACTTTGCTAGAGTTTATGATAAGCTTACCCGTGATGACCTCGTTCGGGTTCCTTACTTTCTGAGAGGTCACGGCAAACGCTCTCCCTTGCACTACCGGCTTTGACTTTTCTGGGACGGCCTTTGGTGCCTCCATCCCAACTGGACTTGTCTTCGGTAAACGACAAAATCGGGCTAGGTGACCTTCTCTTCCACAATTGCAACATGCTTTGGACTGCATCACGCAGTTTGGACTGATATGTCCCTCCCCTCCGCATATATAACATACGACCGGCGGTCGTTCTCCTTCCTTAACAACAAGTGCTGGTGCTGACGTCTTTCCATCATTGTTAAATCTCCTCTTCTTGAAATGTCCACTTTTATTGTCATGGCCATGATTACCACCGAAGTGATTACCATTCTTGGCATGATAATTTCCCCCACAATGGTTATCATTGTTCCGATGGCCATTGCCACCGGTATGATTATTATCGTGTTGTTGCTCGTTACCTTTTGGTTGTGCTGACTCATTATCGCGCTCCAATAACTGAGCCCTATTCACAACATCTGAATATAAATAAAGTTTGTGAGAAATGAGGTATTGATGTATATCGGGTTTCAAAACTCTTAGAAATATTCGCGTCATTCGCTCCTCATTATCGACCAAATGGGATGCAAACCGGGATAACTCCACAAATTTAGCCTCGTATTGCGATACGGTCATATTATTTTGCTCAAGCTTGATGAACTCTACCTCCTTCATGTGACGAATACTTTCAGGAAAGTACTTGTAGTTGAACAGATCTTGGAACTTCTCCCAAGACATCTTCAGTGCGGCAGGTTGAGTACGCTTTACAGATTCCCACCAGTAATCTACCTCTGCTTACAACATGAAGGTGACAAAGGGAACCTTTTGCTCCTTGGAGCATCCCAAGACATCAAATATCTTGTTGATCTGCTTTATCCACGTCTCCGCCTTAAGTGGTTTTGGCTCTCTAAAAAACTCCGGTGGTCCCAGCTCCTTGAACTGCTTAGCGGTGACCGTCCGAGAGTTGTCAGTGTTTCCACCTGCATTTTGGACGAGAGCTGCTCTCGCCTGATGTTGCATGAATTGCATAAAGCCTCTTAACATCACATCATTCCATTTCATCGGTGTTATTATTTACCTGAGGATTATTGTCTTCCTGTCGCATATTATCCTGGGTATTAATCTGTGGTGACTCCACGATCTCATGTGCTTCATTGCTTATCTCAACATTTTTGGATGTCATTTTCCAATACTGCCACAAAATAAGGGTTAATCAACATATCACATATTATCCCTATACTCTGACCGACCAATTAAATACCAAATAAACTTAGGTAGGTCATACTAACAAAGGAATTCCCCGTCTCTCCCCTCCTAGTTCTTGTCTCACATCTCAGCCAAGGATCATATCCCTAAGCTTTGATACCAACTGTGACGCCCCCAAAATAGGTATACATCACCTATCTTGGGTCGCCAAATACAAGGTACTGAATACAAATACAAACTAATTATACAACAGTCGTGTAAAATACGACAAAACATAGGCTGTGAGTTTTAATACAAATATTGTCATCTAGACAATATCCACACTCAATAGAATTCTTATTACATTTATTATCACACTATTTCACAGAATAGTGAGGACTACTAATGCACCATCTAGGACCATCACTCTATTCCCCGACTAGTCCCAGCTACGTTCTCATTTCCTGAAGAGAATAATAAAAGCAAAAGGGTGAGCTCAACTAGCCCAGTAATAAATATTATGACTAAGGTAATGCAGAATAAGTTATCATTAGCCTTCAACAGTATAACAACTGATAGAATATAATAGACAACAAGTTTTAGATCAAAAACTGCAGCAGAATAAGCAATCCATTAGAAGAGTCAAGTAAAGTATAAAATCTACTATCTTCTATGATTTAAAAAGTTTTTCATCAACTTTATCGCTGAAACTCAGCTTAATAAATAAAATCGAATCATCCCTGCTCCACGGCCAAGGATATTCATGTAATCATCAATGGTCATGACTATATCGAATAATCCCTGGTCATAATCATACCAACAATTGTCCACCAATGAACTACAAGCCAATAAGGACTTTTACCACATCATTCGTCACATTACGGTCATGATTATACCGAATAATCCCTGGTCATAATCATAACAAGTCCATCTATGCACGTAAGCCAAATATGACTTTCATCACAATATAAGCATGAGGATGATGACAATGACATAATAATTCAATAAAATAAGTTCAAGAATAAATTTTAAAGATTTATAAATTAATTTATCCAGGAACCAATAACGTCCAAATTGTCAACATGATACTGCTTTGTAAAGTAAAATTCAAGAATGCTCAGAAGAATATTTCCATGAAAAGATACTGGATGAAGTGCAAATATCAAGGATATTCCACTAATTTCATGGAGTACAGAAGCCAAAGCTTTAACCAACTGAGTATAATAGAATATATGAAATTGCAAATGCATTTTCGCCCGCCATGCGATAATCCACGTAGACAGATCATTTTCACAATTTAATAAGGAATAAATACGATGGATCATTCACCATGCATGTGATAATCCACATAGACAGGTTATTCCAACATAATAATAAAGAATGGAATAACAGAAGAATTCACCATGCATGCGATAGACCGCACAGACAGGTTATTCCAACAGAATAATAAAGAATAGAACCAGGTCATGCGTAATCCGCACAGACAGGATACTCTAACAGAATAATAAAGAATGGAACCAGGTCATGCATAATCCGCACTGACAGAATATTCCAACAGAATAATAAAGAATGAAACTAGGTCATGCGTAATTCGCACAGACAGGATATTCCAACAGAATAATAAATAATGGAATAGCAATAGAATTCACCAGGCATGCGATAAACTGCACAGACAGGTTATTCCAACAAAATAATAAAGAATGGAATAACAGAAGAATTTCACCATGTATGCGGTACTTCGCATAGACAGGTTATTCCAATATAATAATAAAAAATAGAATAACAGAAGCTCTCTTCATGAATACGAAAGAAATAATACCCCTTACGAGTACAATAAATAATATCCCTTACCTTAGAAAAACTGAATACTGGAGTAGTGAAGTAGCAGAATACTTTTCTTCTTTCTCTCTATAGTTTCTCTCTCTAGAGTTTCAGTGAATTCGTAAGAAATAATGAAGGAATGAGCTTCTATTTATAGAAGAACTGAAAGTAGCTCTTGGTCTTAACGAAGGGTCAAAATGACTCCTGGCAATATTGAAGAGACAACTACTATTTGCGAAGGGGTAATTAACTCTTGGAACACAGAAGAGACAAGTAACTCTTGGAAAACCGAAGGGACAAGTAACTCTTGAAAAACCGAAGGGACAAATAACTCTTGGAAAATCGAAGGGACAAGTTACTATTAAAACTTTAAACCAACGATCCATATTGATTTACTATTATAATTTCAACCAACTATCTGAAAAATTATCACATCTTCTCATGGAATAATATTGTACTCAAAAATGATTTGGACCGAAAAGAAATATATTTTTTGGGTGAATAGTATCCCGTGAATAGTACTTTAGAAATAGTACCCCGACACGAAAAGTGTCCCAAATATCTGAGTGAACAATACTATAGTGAATAGTAACTGGGTGAATAGTAACCCGTGAATAGTAACCTGTGAATAGTACTCCGACATGAAAAGTGTCCCGAATACCCGATTGGTCAATATAACCTCTAGACATCAATTATTATCAAAATAAATATTGATTTCTACTAACACTAATAATTTCCACACAATGAAACTATCAATTTCATCTTTAATCAACACGAACTTATTCATCATTATTATTATAATTCACAATATTTAACAATCAGGTCGTTCCCAGGAAAGAGGGGGCTTTTCGATATGGATTTCTCCTTATTGGTGCGCAATTAGGTGACCAAACCTCTCCTTGACAGAACATCTAGATATTGTCAATATTACAAATAATAATATGAATAACTTTGTCGTCTCAATTATTGATTTAATAATATATCACATTATGCAGATGATACTGTGACAATAATTGAATCAATAATATGAGAGATATGATGCAGCAATTACTGTAGCAATAATTGAGTATAACTGAGTGACTTTTCACGTAAGCATCAATAATCAATATCGTGTGCTACTATGCAACCACGCGTATTACTGTACTTTTACTACCGGGTAGTTCAACAATTTTAACGGTAACACCTCCACCGTTATTTGTATAAAAAGATAATTCTGTCGTTTTCTAACTACGATAATACTTCCGTTGTGGGGTCCACCAATGATTGTGCTATCGTACGAATATTCCCTGTTAAAATGAATATTCCCCGACCAATCGAATATTATATAACCACTTGCTTACTTTGTAACATTTATAAATATTACCCATAACTATAACATTATATCAAACCCACACCATAATATTCAAAAATATATTTCGAGAAAATTATTCTTTATTCATAAAAGTTGGGGTCTTACATTTGATGTAGAGTTGGACTTTGACTTGATGGGGATTGAGCAAGAAGAGATAGAGGACTATGAGGTGCCTGAGGAGATCAAAGAATGGGTCAAAGATAAACCCAAACCAAACCTTGATCCAACCACCTCTGTCAACATCGAAACCTCAGAAAATCCTAAAGAAATCTAGATCGGCATGGACCTTAAATCAAGCCAAAGAAAGGACCTGATTGTTATATTAACTTAGTTCTAGGATGTGTTTGCATGGTCACATGAGGACATGATCGGTTTGTCTACTGATATTGTTATTCATCGACTGCCCATTAAAGAAGGATTCAAGTCAGTCAAGCAGAAGCTTAAGAGACTAAAACTTGAGTGGAGTCTGAAAGTCAAAGTCGAAATTGTTAAACAATTCAAAGCCGACATCATCATGGTATCAACCTACTCTGAGTGGTTGTCCAATATAGTTCTTGTGCCTAAGCCCGGAGGGAAGGTACGAGTATGCGTGGATTACCAGGATTTGAACAATGTTTGTCTCAAAGACAATTTCCCAGTACCTTTTATCCACATACTAATAGACAACACGACTCAGTATGGCATGTATTCCTTTGTTGACTGCTTCGTTGGGTATCATCAGATCATGGTTGCTAAAGAAGATAGGGAGAAAATAGCCTTCATCACTCCCTGGGGAACCTTTTGTTACAGACGTTTATCTTTCGGCCTTATCAATGCCAGTGCCACCTATCAGCGAGCCATGACTGCCCTTTTCAATGATTTGATACATAAAGAGATACAGGTCTATGTGGAAGACATCATCGTAAAATCCTGGAAGGAATATGACCATATTGACCATCTCAAAAAGCTTTTCAACAGATTGTGTAAATACAACTTAAAGCTGAATCTGGCCAAGTGTGCCTTTGGTGTCAAATACGACAAGTTGTTGGGATTTCTAGTAAGCAATTGAGGCATTGAACTGGATCCTGCCAAAATTAAAGCAATCACTGAGATGCCCATGCCCCAAACAGAAAAAGAAATATGGGGATTTCTAAAGAGACTCAATTTCATCAGCAGATTCATATCTCAACTCACAGCAACATGTGAGCCCATCTTTATGCTATTAAGGAAAAATTCCTCCGTGGAGTGGATTGAGAAGTATCAAAAAGACTTACTTTCCATCAAAAAGCAATTGGCGGAAGCTCCCATTTTGGTACCTCCAAGGGATAATGTTCCCATGTTTATGTACCTGTCAGACAATGACAATGCTATGGGTTGCATGCTGAGACAAAAAGACGATAGAGACAAGGAAAGAGCTATCTATTACCTCAGCAAAAGATCCAGTAGTAACGAGCAGAAGTACACTTTGATTGAAAAGACCTGTTGTGCATTAATATGGGCCGCCATGAGATTACAACATTATCTTCATGGGCACACAACTTATATCATATCTCGCATGGATCCTCTGAAGTACATATTCAACAAACCTATGTTGAATTATTGACTGTCCAAATGGCAGTTGATCCTCCAATAATTCGACATCATCTACGTGACTCAAAACTCCATCTAAGGTTAAGGAATTACAGATCAATTGGTTGAAGCACCATCAGGGAATTTCGAACCCTTGGAAACATATTTCCCGGATGAAGGAATAATGACAATTCAACAAATCCATTAGGAAAATACAGTTTGATCTTGGAAATTATATTTTGATGGAGCCGTAAACACGGAAGGTGCCGAAGCAGGGGCAGTTCTGGTATCCATCTTGGGAGAACAGTATCCCGTGGCCATCAAGTTACAGTTTATCAACACCAATAACACAGCTGAGTATGAGGGCTGTATAATAGGAATAAAACTGGCCCAATCCATGGATATCAAACGGTTAGCAATTTTTGGAGATTCTGATCTGGTCATCAAGTAAACCACTAAGACATATCACACCAAAGAATTGCATTTGTTGCCTTACCATCGGCAAGTTATCAAGATGGCTATGGAGTTCGAAGAAATATCCTTCATCCACATCCCTTCAAATAGGAATGATTTCGCAGATGCACTAGCAACCCTGGCTTCCTTGATCAACATATCTGAAAGGGGAGGCATCCCAAATATCAAATTTCCAAGCCAAAAGGCACCAGCCTATGGAAATTACATTGGAGAAGTATCAGATAAACTACCTCCCATCAAGTAGCCCTGATATTTTAACATCAAAGAATATCTTCGAGATGGATCTACACCCACTGGGGCAAGTCAAGTTGAAAGAAAGCGGATCCATAAAATAGCCATGAAGTTCTACCTAAGCGAAGACGCACTTTACAAAAGGGATGCGGGAATAGGCCTTATAAGATGCCTAGATAAAGACCAAGCCCAAAGACTCATGGATAAAGTCCATGGTGGAGTATGTGGTCCACACGTGAGCGGCCCTTTACTTGCCAAGAAGATATTAAGAACATGACATTATTGGGTCTCTCTCAAAGCTGACTGTGATGATCACATCAAGAGATGCTATCAATGCCAAATCTATGGAAATGCCATCCATGCTCCTCCAAATGAATTGTATTTTATGAGTTCACCGTGGCCCTTTTCTATGAGGGGAATGGACGTGATTGGGCCAATTGAGCCCAAAGCCAGCAATGGTCATCGGTTCATCTTTACTATGATCGATTACTTCACCAAATGGGTAGAAGTGACCTCTTTTCCTAAAGTCATCAAAGAGGTAATTATTGGTTTCATCAAAAATAATATCATCTGTCGATATAGACAACGGAGGTGATCGTATCGAACAATGTCAAGTATCTAAACAACCAGATGAAGGAAGTGTTATGCAACAAATTTCACATCAAACATCTTAACTCTGTCATTTATCGTCCCAAGATGAATGGTGTTGTTGAAGCAGCCAATAAGAACATCAAAAAGATCATGCAAAAGAAGTCCGCCAATCACAAGGGATGGCCTGACTTATTACCTCTGACTTTGTTAGCCTACAGAACGTCAATGTGCACTTCTACTGGGGCTACCCCCTACTCATTGGTCTATGGAATGGAGGCAGTACTCCCCATAGAAGTAGAAATGGAGTCATTAGGAGTGTTGATAGATGCTCAAATGGAGGAAAACCAGTGGTTGCAAGACCAGTACCAGCAATTATCTCTAATAGATGAGAGGATGGTTGCAGTTATCTTTCATGGTCAATTATATCAGTAGAAGATTGCTCAGTCATACAACAAGAATGTCCAGCTTTGGCAATTCAAAGAAAATGACTTGGTATTAAAGAAAGTCCTTGCTAATCAAGATCAATCTAAAGGAAATTTCACCCTGAATTGGGAAGGCCCTTTCATTGTCAAGGAAGTGTTGACGGAAGGAGCCCTCAGACTGCAACAAATAGACGGCGAAGAATTTCCCCATCTTATCAACTAAAACACCGTGAAGAGGTACTATGTCTAAAATGCATACAAACCACCATTCTGGTTCTGGAAAAAAAATTAATCAAGTCAATTCAGGTTTTAACTATTAAACCTGGAACTATGTAGACCTGATCTCCCCTCATCAATAGGAGTACGTAAGTAGCCAACTACGGTGTGGTCTAACCCTTACAAAAATCACAAAACCCTTTAATGAATCAGCAATCACAAGATACAACTCTTCAACAGCTCAAGCCAAAGCTGGAACTATGAAAGACCTGATCTCCCCTCATCAATGGGAGTACGTAGGCAACCATCTATGGTGCGGTCAAACCAAGAAAAAAATCCAAACTCAAAACCATTCAAGCCAAGCCTGAACTACGTAAGACCTGATCTCTCATCCAAGGGAGTACGTAGGTAACCATTTATGGTGTGATTGAGCCATCAAAAAGAAAGCCAAACACTTTGCCTAAACCTTGACAATATCAAAAGACCAGTCTCAAGACACCAAAATCTGGTACACCAGAAAAGCCTAAAGATCAACGACACATTCTGAGAGATCCTAGGAAATCTCAATGTCAATGCATCAAGGAGAAGTTTGGGACACATCAAGATGTCAAGTTATAAAGAAAATGGCAACTATCAAGCAAGTGACAAGATATATCTAAAAGGGAAGTGAATCAAAATATATTTCATTGCCGTATAATATTTTTTGGTATATACAATGTATCCTGTGCATGACAAAAATGGTTAATCTAGTCTATGCAGGAAAATGAAAGCTAGTTTATAAAACCATAGATAATCGGGCCAGCAAGTCCAACATGGCGTCCCTCTCCGATGATGGAGGTGAATCTATAAGCTCCTGCCCTAAGGTCTCCATGCGAACAAGAAGATCCACAACCATCTACATAGTTCTACCATAATCATCTATAAATGCACTCATATCTGCAACAATGCTAGTCGTGTGGGATCTAAGTGTAGTACTATCAGTAGTGGAAGCATCTCGGGTAGCTCGAGCCTCATCCCTCTCAACAAAAGCAGCATCCTGAGCCGCTCGAGCCTCATCCCGCTCAACAAAAGCGGCATCCCGACTAGCTCGAGCCTTATCCCTCTTAGTAAAAGCAGCATCTCGACCAAAAAGAGTTGTTAACATCAGTACCCTAGTCTGATCCCTCTCAGATGTCATCAGACGTAACCTCTTCTCCAAATACTCTACAGAAGGTGGAGCTGTAGCAGTGGGAAAGTTGGGGGAATCATCAACTAGAGCTACTGTTAGACCAGCAAATAGCTCGTCCTCAGTAGAAGAATCAAGGTCCTCCATAGGCTCCTCATCATCAGAATCAATACTTGGCTCTGAGTGGACAACTATAGCCCATGTAATATCTGCCTTTAGCCATACAGAATACTCTAAAGAGCGACCTGGATGATTAGTCAAAAAATCAGCCCTCTCTTGATGAGTCCAACAATCATAAATCCTGGTCAAGTCATCTACTGACAAAAATCGAGCTGACAATCGTTGACCTAATGCCCCATCAAAGGGGTGAATATCCTGAAACTGATCAAACTATTCCATGACGGCCAGTGGATGATACGTGGTCACCCCTCTTAAACCAGCCAGGGGCAGATAGTTCATGCCAACTGTATGAGTAATAAAGCTAAGGAGAGCTGAGTCCTGAACAAGGCAAGATAGAAAATGGATCCTCGATCGCTGTCAGAAAAGCCAACTAGGATGTTGCATCTATACACTCAGCCGGCTAAAAGGAATAAGACATGGCTATCTCATGAGTAAAATAATACCCATGACGTCTAAAGGTGCCAATCGGTCTCAAATGTGTCATAAACCACACATACAACAAAACGACACTGCCTCTAAAAAACCCCACAGGATGGGTATGGCAAAATGTGGCCGATTTCAAGATCTCCCCCAATATCATGGTTAAGATAGTGCAACTCTCCCTGAGAGCACAGACTACCGTAATCAGGCCAATATCCAGATGGGTTATATATAACCGGATGTACAAATAGGACACGATGAACATTAATAGAATATCTACGCGGGCAACCTATCACTCACCCTCAGTAATGGTGAAGTCCCCTGAATATCGTAGATAGGTGTCTAGTGACCCAAATTGGTCAATCAAGAAATCCAAGGACACCACATGCCCTGAGGTAATCTCATCCATGATAACTCTGCGTCGTATGCCCGTTAGAGTCATAAACTGCCAGCTCATATCACCGACAGCCATCCTAGAACAAGGCCAATCGACAAGTAAGGTTATCAGAATATAGGCCACCTGAGGGGCCAGCACCAAAGCTAGACTGATCAAAAGAATCTACCTCTGACGGATCTCTGCCCAAATGTCGGATGAAAAAATGTGTCCGGTCCAACCTCTGGGTCAAATTGTCAATCTACGCCAAATAAGTGGACTCTCGGACACAGGCGATCCAGTCGGTCATCATAACAGACCCAGGAACCATATCTCCCATAAACTGTGTGGCACGGGTCTGAGCTCCAATAGTGCGAGGGAACTACCAGCGGAAGAAAGCCTCTTGAGTAAAAGAGCCCTCTGATAAAGTGAAACCATCTAAATCCATCAAGGGAATCTCAGTAATCGGCTAAGATAAAGACCAATGTCACCTAATAGGAAGAAAGAATGGAAGGCGAATCTCTCCTATAGTGCTCCTGATAGCACACTCTCCTAAATAGAACTCCCAACCTCCATCAGTCAAGAGAGGAATCTGACGGGTGGATAATACATACTCAACCCCAGTCAGAAAGCCACCCTTAAAGCCTATTGTCAAATGGTCCTCGGAGTAGGGAACCCATGTGATGACATCGGCTATCAACAATTCCAACTGAAAACGAGAATGGGTAAACCCCTCTACTACAGGAACCTCTACAAAAGTGGAGTGATGTTATCGACGTCCCCGTGGATAGGTCTACAGACCTAATGTAGTAATGGGACGAAGACAGTGAAGCCTCTCATAGGCCCAAAACTAAAAATATAAAGATAAAATATCCTTAGTCATGAAAACTGACAACCCGAGCGAGGGAAAATGAAAGATAAAGAAAATACTCACCGGCAAAAATGGGTAAAAGCCTAGACAAGCCTCTGTCATGCCATTTGAGCGTAGGCGCATCCCTCTAAGGAAATAGGCAAATGTGTATGATCCCCAATCAAATTCTCAGATACGATCCACATCATTAGTGTCGCTGACTAAAGAGAAAGAAACCATCGAGGAGTTGTCCGCTAGGAAATAACCCTTGATGATGATCAGGAACAATCGTCGAAGAATGCGATCTCTAACCCTCGGATCATCAGGCAAAGGCTCAGTCAAAGCCCCACTCATGGCATCCACACTCAAGGGCCCAGAGAAAATAGTCTGACCCTTGAGGGCCATGGCAGGAACTCCCAAAAGAGATAGAACGGCAGCTGGTGAAATGTCAGCCACCGAAGGCATTGGCGCTCTTGTAAAATCTAACCCAGTGATGAACCGTCAGTCCATCAGTGTCATCATCACCTCACAATCCAGTAAATAGAGAGACTGAGTCTGGTGGAACGAGCGCTTAGACAAAGCCCTCAGATAACCCAGGGGCAGCGACGGGGAAGAATACAAAAGAAAGCCTAAAAGTCCCGTGAATGGAAGATCTTCCGGTACTCTGGATGGAGGGTTTGATACAAGGAATGAATGCTAAACCAGTTCCCCCTGGGCTAAGTATAGTCGGGAACCTACACTAAATTACAAATCAAAATCAAAACTCTTGCCCCAAAAGTGAGGAAAGAAGAAAGGAAAAGATAGAAACGGCTATTACCTCGTTTGTATAAAGGTAGATCGAGGGATGACGACTCAAATCATCCAAAAGATCTAAAATCGTCACGTTAATAGCTGGAAGCTCCCAGCAAGGAATGGAAGAAGAAGGAGCAAGATCTATAATAGGAACATCATCCTCCTCATCTATAGCCTTCAACCTCTCAACTCGGATAGGACGAATCACTGAGTCAGTCAACCGATGAGGTTTTCGGGCTAGTCGAGGCTAAGTAAATCAGAAGCTCTCCTCCTCACACATGCAGAGTCCCTACAAGAGCTACTCGGCTGATCTGGATCCATAATCTGAGCAAAGTCTCCAAATAACCTCAAAAAGGGTGAGGTAAGTTCTAAACTTAAAGCTTATTAAATTCAAATCATTGTTTCATGCATAGTCGAAGTTCTAATACATGCATTGATTTAACATACATCCACAGTATAGTTAAACTTGCATGTTCATTAAATGTCTAGACTCATAAAAAATTTTGTCCGAGTCTCCTTTGTAAAATGGACTGTCCACATGCACATAGGCATGACTAGGTGGCCATTCAGTAACACACCAGTCCAAAATCATGAACATCTTATATGAATAAAAAACATCAAAATTAAATCCACCATGGCAGCCAAATTACCATGTGTGCTTTATTTGAAAACCAATGCCTATTTGTCCTCAAATAGAATGAATAAACTAGCAAAAAAGGGTGTCAAATGACTGTCTCGGAAATTAATTTTTTTCACATCAATACAATCAGCATGGTAAAATATGAACATTTACTAAGTTGAATAATTTTTATCAAGTCATATAAGCATGCATATTCACTATATTGTGTTTAGAACGTAGCGCAGAATGTTTGTACGGTGACAGATTTCACAAAAAGCAGCCCGAACTCTGTAGATCTTAAGAAGAATTTTTAGATTTTTAGTATAGTTCAAACTTAAAACTGACTTATGAAAGAGAGGGGAGGGAGTCGATATACCCGATGGGAGCCGCGGGTTTACCTACAGCCACCCAGGGTGGTCCTCACCCCCTCCGGCTCGATTAAATTTGAGTTACAACGGAGTTCCCGAAAGCTAAAAAGTCAAATCAGGGAAAAAGGTGCTACACGATTGAGCAGAAAGGGCCTGAAACCCTGAATTCAAATACCAAATTTCTGATCTACATATAAGTCATTGGTATTAACCAGGGTATAGGGCTCAGAGAGCCAATGATAGAAATTATTGATAACAGCCATTGTCAAAACATCGAGATGGTCCGGTGTTATGAACCATGGGTCTTAAATGCATCAAAATGTTCAGATTTGTCCAGGGTATAATTCGTTAGAAAGATATCCCCAGCATAGAGATCAAGAATGTCTGATAGTGCAAACCATTGGCAACAACTCCAGCGTAGCATCGAGAAAGGTCTGGTGATGTAAGTCGTTGAAAACTACTTCAACAAAGTTCAAAATGATTGACAGTGCAAACCGTTGGCGATAACTCCAGCGTAGCACCAGGAATGGTCTGGTGATGTAAGCCGTTGAAAACTAATTCAACGAAGGTAAGAATGATTGACAATGTAAATCGTTGGCGACAACTTCAACGTAGCATCGGGGAGGACCGATGATGGAATCTGTTATATAAATCCCAAGTCGAGGCACCACGAAGGTTCAGCGATTTTTCAGACCATTATAAACTACTGCTCAAGTAGGCATCGAGGAAAGTCGGTGATGGTCAACCTTCACAAAACTACCAATCGAGTAGGTATTTTGAGGATGCTGTGAAAGCAAGCAGTAAAAATTCTATCTCCAGTGGAGCTATCGGCATCAACCTGATAGAAAGCCCGGGAGGTAGTGATAATCCCAGCGTAACGATAGGAAGAATCCAATGATGGCAACCAAGGAAAGCTATCATCAGGATAACCATCAATAATCCCCAGAGAGTCACTCACAAAAGAGAGGAACATCTTAGGCGGAAATAAAGTCAGGAAGCACATCTAAAGACAAAGAACATTAGTAATAACCTCAACGTCAAAATTCAATGGTCTCAACCATAGGAAAACCTCCACAGCAGGGATCTTGAAAACATCTCTACAACATGATGTCAAATCAGTCTCAATGACACTGATGGAAATTTCAAGTCATTGGCGACAACCGCAGCATAGCATCGGGAAAGATCCGGTGATGAAAGCTTTGTAAACTACCGTTCGAGTAGACATCAAGGCGATTCAGTGGAGACCATCATTGACAATTCCATCCCCAACAGAAATGGCGGGAGTAGTTTGTGATAGAATCCCGTTAGAAATAATTCCAACCAAAAACATTCAGCATTCATAACAACAAGCTGCATTGTATGACACCATTTAATCTTGTCATATTTCTAGTGTCTAGTAATATTTATCTTGTACATGCCATTACATTGCATAAATATGATAAAGAGGGGCATCTGTAGACACTAAAAATTTTGCATTCATATTACTAACCCTGTAGGATGGCAGAATCATCTTTTATCTCCCAGAGACAACTTTGGGAGTCAAAATCATCAAGTCAAACCCCAGCGACAACCCCGGGAGATCAAATCAAGCCCAAGCGATAACCCCGGGAGATCAAATCCAAGCCCTGGAAACAACCCCAGGAGATGACATCCAATCCCCAGAGACAACCCCTGGAGTCAAAGTCATCAAATTAATCCCCAAAGATAACCCTAGGAGATTAAATCAAACCTCGAAGACAACCCCGAGAGATCAAACCAACCTCAGAGATAACCCTAAGAATTGACAAAAATCAACACCAGTCCAATGTCGAAGACAACCTTGAGAAAAGACAGCTATAACTGCATAAAGCCCGAAACCAACCCTAGAGGGGCAAAATAGTAATTTTGTTAACTTAACATCAATTCAGCCCAAATCACTGCAAAACAAGTTATGCAGAGCCATAACATCAATCCCGAGTGAAAACAACACAAGACAGCTCAACGGATGGACTGCGAAGACTTGAAGATCTGGTCATGGACCCATCTTCCCAGATTCAAAAAATGTCAAATACAAAGTCATTGTGTAGCTCTCGTCAAGGGCTTTCCAGAAAGGTATAGCACACCTCCATTGGATTCCCGAATTAAAAGTTATAAAGGCTCGGGCAGACTACGCGATGGCCTGAGTGCACGTACTTCGAGACAACGGGACTCACGGGGCCCGAACCTACCCGGGCAGCCGCAAGTAAACCCATGGCTACTTTGGTCCATAAATAGACCCCCCCCCCCATCAGCCAAAAAAAAGGAGAAAAAGAGAGAAAATTCTGTTCATTACAGCTCTTAACCCCTCCTATAGTGTTCCAATCTTCAATATTCTTCTTTCTAAATACTTATATACATATATACTATGACATATCAAAATTTAACCATTGGGAATTGAGTTTTCAACCTCCAAAAGCAGTTTGAAGCCTTCTTTGCAACACACTGTAAGATTTTTTTAGATTCGAAGCTTTCTCTTGCTTATATATATATATATATATATATATATATATATATATATATATATATATAGAGAGAGAGAGAGAGAGAGAGAGAAATTCACTGATTAGTTGTGCCCGGATCATCGATTCACTAATTAGTTGTGCCCGGATCGTCGATCCGTGGCTTTTTCTCATTTTAATATATATATATATATATATATATATATATGATCTATTGATTCAAACTCGAATTTTACTGCTTTATTAAATATATAATCATATATATATTTATATTTACCAGTTTGGCTTGGATTGCTAATTCGTGACCTTTTACTGTTTCAGTATATATATATATATATATATATATATATATATATATATATATATATATATATATATATATATATATATATATATTAAATGTTTACTATGTTTAAATATCTGTTTTAAATGTTCATTCAATGTAAAACTATGATATTTAAATCTGTGGACTAGATTTATCTAAATCTAGCCATATCTAACTTTTAACCGGTTCAAAAGTTGTAAAATTGGAACCGTTGAGCTAGAATGGCTAAGATTTATTTAAATCTAATTTTCTTTCTAGTTTTTTTTTGTAAATATTAAATAACCACGTGACCCTAGATCTGTATCTAGAGGGAACGGGAAGCTTGGCTAAGCGCAGATAAGGATTTAATTGATGAATCCTTGGTTTTGCGTCGTTTAGATTAAATATCTATTTTATTTCAGTATCCTTGTTATGCAGGCTATACATATGATATTATGTGAGCCTAGGAGCCACTGGATCTAAGATCCAGCTGACAGATCTAGATCTGGTTCCCATGATGGACCCTTTTCAGTTCTACAGTTAGGTTGTAAATAATATTTGTGGTGTTTGGATATTCTTAGATGGCTTTCATACCCATAAGGAGCTCGACACTTATATGTATATTATTTTGTCGAAGATGCTTCGCATCTCGAGAATAAAATCAAATCAAGCCTAATACGGAATAAAATAGAAGTATCCAAGGCCTCAATTACTATGTGAGCATAAGAGTTTGAAAATCTATTTTCAAAACATCATTTTTGTATATATTGCTTAAATTTGAACTTTTATACAAATCTGATGAGTGGGTTTTTAACCCATGAATTATGTTTATATGGCTTGTTATCTTGTTGGTTTTTGGGTACTTTCATGTTATTTCTGATAGGATTTACGTTTGTTGTAGGTAACTCCGACTCATATAGCAATTGGGAGTATTGGAAGACATTTTGCAGCAACATGTGAATGTTGACTGCCTAGCGCGGACTGCGCTGTAGTGAGTAGCTGTCGAGGGCGGAGCGCGCTGGGGAGGGAAAGGTTGCTGACTACCTAGCGCAGAGCACGCTGCGGAGGTATTGAAGCTAGCGCGGACCGCGCTGGTGCGCGAACTGAAGTGAGGCAAGTCGTTGCGAATTGAAGGAGTCTCTCTTAGGTAAACTTAGAGATGGATTAGGAGTCTTGGCATAAGGAGGAGATAAAGTTTGATCTAAACAGATGGGGAGAGCAATTCAGATCATATCATTAATTCAATTACGTGAAGTAGGAATTGGAGGAGATACAACAGACGAAGCATAATTCAAGTGTAACTTTGGAGGAGTAATTTTCAGACATTGTCACGACGATTGCAAATCGAGTCTACGTGAAGGGGTTTTCCATATTCTTCTTCTCTTTAGTTTTATTTGTAATTGGAAGGATGTTTTCAGTAAATTAATCAGTTTTTAATTCATTCGTTATGAACTAATTCACTTATTAGACTTGTGATGGATCTTTGGGTGAAACGATGATTCTATAGCTTTGATTTCCAATTTAATAATATATCGTCAGTTTATCTATGTTAATGTGAGCGTGAATTTATGAATTGCCTAATCAACAATTCTTTATGGATTTGAATGGAATCGAGATAGGAGATTCGAATCTAGACCTAGTTAATATAGCATGTGTCATGAATTTTGTCGATAGCAGATTTTTGATTGTTGTTAAGGTAGAGATACGCTTGACATCACATGTAATCGTATAGAGAGCTTGGACTTAAACCTTCTTTAATAGCAGTTCACATAGAGATATAGTGAGTTGGTTAACTTAGGTGTTTAACAGATTTCTATCTTAATTGTGGATTGATGTTAATACAGTATTAGTGCATCGAGAGGTGGCTAGTATTACATTCGTGTTCTTGATTAATAAACTGGGATATTAAATTGAGTTGAAATAAAGGTTTGAAAATCATAGTGAAGCTAAGGGTGAAATCATAAGCCTAATTCTCCATTAATTGTTTGAAATTCTGGAGTTAGATATTGTTGACGGTTTTGTGATAGTTTGTTTATTTATTAACTTAGTTTCTATAAATTAAAATCATTGAATTGATTAGTTTAATAAAATTTGGATTAATAGAAAATTGATAATTGTGAAGTTAAGTTTCTTATTGAATTGTCTTTGTGGAAACGATACTCTATTCATCACTTTATTACTTGTTGACCACGTACACTTGCGTGTTTTGAGCGTAATTAAATTTTACCCAACAAGTTTTTGGCGCCATTGCCAGGGAACATTTTTAGTATAAATCTTAATAGTTTTACAATATCAGTTTAATTAATCCAATTTTACTTAGACATTTTTTTATTTTTGTTTTGTTTCTTCTATTTCAGGTGTGGAATCAGTTTATGCAAACTCGGTCTAAAAATCCAGATTTGCTGCCTTTTGACGACGACATTGACAAAAGGCTTCAGAGGTTGAGCAAGTGGATCAAGGAAACGAGACAATAATTTGAAACACCTGAGAAAGAAGAGTAAATGGCAGCCGAAGATCAGAAAGCATTAACGGACTACGCCACACCCAAGGTGACTGAACTGCAATCAAGCATCACCAGGCCCGCAATAGCAGCGAATACATTTGAAATTAAGCCAGGGATGATACAAATGATTCAGAATTTAGTTCAGTTTGGGGGATTGGCAAATGATGATCCGAACAAGCATCTAGTTAGTTTTTTGGAATTGTGCGACACATTTAGGTTCAATAGGGTGTCAGATGAAGCTGTGAAACTACGATTTTTCCCATTCTCTTTACGGGACAAGGCAAAGAGCTGGTTACATTCTTTACCATCCGGTTTGATAACTACATGGGAGGATTTAGCTCAGAAATTCCTTGCAAAATTCTTTCCACCGGCGAAAACTGCAAAGATGAGAAACGAGATAACGATGTTTGAACAGCAACATGGGAAGTCGTTAAATGAGGCTTGGGAGAGATACAAAGAATTGCTTGGAAAATGCCCACATCATGGATCGCCCAAGTGGCTGCAGATGAACACATTTTACAACGGGTTACATGGGAATCTCGGGACAAGTATTGATGCAACGTCGGGAGGAGCATTCATGGCTAAGAGTTACGAGGAAGCATACGAGTTGATTGAAACCATGGCGGCTAATAACTACCAATGGCCCATAGCGAGAATGACATAAGCGAAGGCGACTGGAGTGTTAGAAGTAGATAGTATGACAGCGATGCAAGCACAGTTATCTGCACTTTCAAAGATGTTGGAATCGATAACAGTAGCACAAGCACAATAAACACAGCAAGTACAGCAAGCGGCAATAATATACGAGTTGTGCACGGGAGAGCACCCAACGGAGCAATGTGCAATTAAACCAGCAGTTGTGCAGTTCATCTGCAGTTACAACAGAATTCCGCAAAACACATTTCAGAACACTTACAATCAAGGAAATAGGAATCATCCGAATTTCTCATGGAGCAATAATCAGCAAAATCAAGCTTCACGACAAGCATATCCACCAGGATTTCAGAACCAGCAACAACCAGCTCAATCTCAAGAAAGGAAATCTGATCTGGAGGAAGTGTTGGCAAAATTCATGACGAGCACCGTTTTGGCTATAAAAAATCAAGTTATTGCTACGAAATCACACGAGATGGCTATCAAAAATCTAGAGAATCAGATAGGTCAAATTGCATTGGCATTGAATAACAGACCACAAGGAACATTACCTAGCGACACTGAGAGAAATTCGAAGGGAAGTCATGAGCAATGTCAAGCAGTTAAGTTGAGAAGTGGAAAACATCTCGGGGGTAATAATACAGAAAATTCAGCAACACCGGAGAAAAAGGTGGATAACAGTAATGTGGGGGAAGGTAACAAGGACGAGGAAATAAAGTTAAACAATAAGCCAATTGTTTACCCTCCACCACCGTTTCAGCAGAGAGTGCAAAAACAGAAGTCAGATAAGCAGTTCGCAAGGTAGGACACTCATCGACGTGCAAAAAGGTGAATTAACGATGAGGGTCCAAGATCAAGAAGTCAAGTTTAACGTTTTCAAGGACATGAAATTTCCCGCGGATGAAGAAGAGTGCTTCCGGATGGAAATCATTGATCGAATAGTCAATGAAGACATGGGAAAGAGCCTGAGCAATGATCCTCTCGAGATAACATTATTGGGGGACGAGGAGCTCGATGACCCAGAATTTTTGGACTATTTACAGATGTTGGACTCATTGCCACGAGTAAGCCGATTCAAAACACCTTTTGAATCTTTACAGACTGAGGAGATAGCCACGAAGAGATTGAAACCATCATTGGAGGAGCCACCAACTCTTGAACTTAACCCACTCCCTAAACATCTCAGGTATGCGTATTTAGGCAATTCAAATTCTTTACCTGTAATTATTTCTGTCGCACTTAACAATTTGCAGGAAGAGAAATTGCTAAGGGTATTGAGAGAACATAAGGCAGCAATAGGGTGGACAATAGCAGATATCAAGAGAATAAGCCCGTCATTTTGCATGCATAAGATTCTGATGGAGGATGATGCAAAACCAACGGTGGAGCAACAACGACGACTTAACCCAATTATGAAGGAACTAGTAAAGAAGGAAATTCTGAAACTATTGGATGCTGGAATCATTTACCCAATATCCGATAGTAAGTGGGTTAGTCCGGTTCATTGTGTGCCAAAAAAGGGAGGGATGACTGTGGTACACAACGAAGACAATGAGTTAATACCGACAAGAATAGTAACAGGTTGGAGGGTGTGCATCGATTACAGGAAGTTGAACAAGGCAACCCGAAAGGATCACTTTCTGCTACCTTTTATCGACCAAATGTTCTATTTACTTTCGTAGGCTCTAGCCAATGCCAGTGTCCGAGAGCACCTGTTGGACCATCTCAAACGGGAGCTAGCTTAGACGACACGCTATTTCAAAGGGTTATAGAGACGGTGTCGGATAGGTTTCAGATAAATCTGGTTTTTCGTTTTCAATAGTTTCCTAGCCACGCTCGCCTTTACCAGCTAGCTCAGGATATTGTTTTAGGGGCCACCGCCGAGAGTACGGGATTATTGCAGGAGCAGCTCGCCACGTTAAGTGGTGAGGTGCTCCGGATGGTGGTTACCCTACTATTGGAGGCTTTAGGTCAGCCGTCGTAGCCTATTCAGGTATTCTACATGTTATTTTATTTTCATTTAGTTGTCTCTTTAATTCTCGCATATATACGGATCAAACTAATGATTTATATTTTTATTCCTATCAACAGGGTGGTGATGTAGAGCATGGTGGCGATGGCGATGGCGATGGCAATGGCGATGGCGATGGCGATGGCGAGCGGGGGGGACGGCGACGCTGATTCTTATACACCAGAGCAACATCGTCGTCCATCCTCGCCCGATGATCCTCCTACTAGTTTATAGTTCATTTGTATAGATTTATTCATTAAATTGTAGATCATTTGTACAAATTTATTCATTATAGTGTAGATCATTTGTAGTTTAGTTCAGTTGAGTCTATATGAGTTTTGTAAAACATATTGTATAATTTATGTAACATTGATGTATGTATATTTGTTTTTGTTGATCAGTTACTTTATATTAACATTAATTACTTAGTTTACGTTTGATATGATGAGATAAAACAGGTTTAATTTTATAGTTATGTTGGATGTGAAATACATTATTGTATGTGTTATTGGGATCAAAAAGGTTACAGATACAAAAATAGGGTTAAAAAACCTGGAAAATGCAATTTTTAAAAATGTAATTAAAAAAATATTTCAGTTAATCTCGACGGAATAAGGTATTCCCGACGAAAATTTCGATGACCTTATATTTTTTTCTTTTTTAAAAAAATTACTATTTCCGACGTAAAAATGCCTATTTCTGAGGGATATTCCATCGGAATTAACTTTCCTTAACATCAATGTAATAATGACGACGAAAAAAATTCATTGAAAATAGACTTGGACTATTTCTGACGAAATTTTAGTCGGTATTATTCTGTCGATTTTAGATATTTTCGACTGAATTTTCAACGAAATTAATCCCAACGCCTATATATCTGACGGAATTACCGACGAAATTTTCAGTCGGAAAAAGACTAAGTTCGACGGAATCGAGCTATTTTTAACGGAATAGTACGTCGGAATTAAGCCTTTTTCTGGTAGTGCACAACAAATAACAATAATATAATAAATGAACAATTTTATTTACAAAGTCTGAAAACACATGCCATGTATTTACAACACAACACGTTTATATTATGTACAATTTTGATCTATGAACTATCCACAACATATATATATATATATATATATATATATATATATATATATATATATATATATATATATATATATATATATATATATCATCGTCATTTGATAGTTACTAAATTATGAGAAAACTTCCCAATCTGGGAAAAAAGGTCTCCAAAATAGAAGCGAGACCACCTCCCTTGTGAGGCTGGCATAGTTAGCATTTTCTCGTTCTTTATGGCGAGATCTATCGGACCCATCTCTCTCTTCATCGACTCAACAAACTCCAAGTCTACGGCATTGCCTGAAATTGTTTTTTTTTTGATCGGCAAAAGAAATTATTTACATTAAAACCTAATGAAGTACTACAAAAGTGACAAATTCAAAAGGTTTGGAATGAGCATTGCCTGAAATGTCTCGCACATAGAAAGCGTTCACCGACTTCTCTCCTTGTGTGGCTACATCTGCTCGAACAACTACCAGGCCATTTTCTCGTAAAACCCTAGTTATATCGGAGAGCAACCCTATTCGATTGTTTGCACATAGTTCTACCCGGATGCCCTGCCAAAGAACAAATTAATTGTAGACATTCAAACTAGAGGGAAAAAGAAAATCAAATTGTATTCTTTCTGGTAAGAATCCCATTTGCCAATTTTGTTCACTACTCGATTATTTATTAATTATGTTAGAACAATAAATATGGTTGAAAGTAAAAAGTATTGTTAAACAAGTATAAAAATGTTACAGAATACATATTTCTTCTGTCAAAATAAATAATTTTCAGTTATATTCAAAACAAAATAGTTCAATTTATTTTAATGATAGTTCAAAACGACATAAGGTTGCAATCACTACAAAACTAAACACTCAATAAATTCAAGGGAAACCTGAAACAAAAATATATTCTTAATTAAAATTTGTAAAATATATAAAATGAGAATCTTTATCTATCTTATGGAGTGAAGAGAGTACTTGGTTGTGGAATTTAGGTAAACTGATCACCTCGCAAACACGGCGCTCAAGTGCAGCCTCTAAGCATTTTATGACTCGCTCCTTCTCGCACACTGTGTTCAGTGCGCACCCATCTATGTGTCGTATGAAGTACTCCTGTGACAAAATAAGTTTAGTCTCTTAAACATTACCCAGCTCAAGCAGATTGATTAATAAATAAATTGAGTAAATTAACAAAATATCATTTAGGTAATGTTTTATTTATTTTACCATGTCAAATTATTATGAATCAAAATCAGAAACTCCCATTTTGGAATGAGTATATAATGTTAGGGGATTCAAATTTTGGGTCTCATCAAATGGGTTTCAAATGAGGACACAACATTGAATATTTTAATGATAATTTATGGTATAGCAGATTATATAAAATGTACCCAACCAATGTTATGGTTATACATCATTTGATTCAATTTTTGATATCAAAGTTTTGAAACCCCCTAGTATCACCTGGTTGGAATATTCTTGGTGATGTTTTCAAGCATTTTATCAACAACATTTATAAGCATGAAACTTCAATCCACTAAATATGGATATATTGGAAATTTGTTTATTCATTTTAAGTATTTTTTTTCTTATTCTATTTTTGTATGAGTGAGATCTAGCTAGTATCATTTGGAAGTGGTTCCAAGTGGAGGTATTATGTTGTAGCGAATGCAATCAATTGTTTTCTCTATGAAGTTAGGTTCAATTTGTCTAGCCCTCTAGCTACTAACTACTATGAAAATTAGTAAAATTGTGCTATTTATAAAAAAAATAGTTTGAAAGAAAAAAATTCTGAAATTCAAGAGTAATGAAGGAGTTTTATTTAAGAATACTATCTAGAAACATAATTTAACATGGATTTGGATTCGTGATTGTTCATTTGGAACTTTCTATAAAAAACAGTTGTATTTGTATAATTGCTTGTATAGATCGTCTAAGATTCAACTCCATATTGTACAAATACAACTACAATATGTATAGATTGTTTGTTTACTGCACATTTTAAACTACATGGAATCAAAATCCAATCCAATACCATTGTCCAAATAAATCATAAATAAAGAGATCCTGATTCCAAACAATTTAAGTTGGTCAGTCTATGGAAAACAACTTACATTTACATAATAACTAGAGAGTTGCAATTATGCAGTATTTGTATAACAAAATTCATTTTGAAATGCAACTTTTTACTATAACAATGCGACTTTTATATAAAGTGTAGAATAATAAATAAAGTGCATATATAATTAAGTAGAAGGTTGTTCATACCTGATAAGCATAACCATCATAAGAATCAATAGAAGCATGAAAAATCGAATACTGCATATCCGTAAGCGTGCAAACAGTATCAAACATGAGCCTCCTCCGATCCTCACTCCGGACCGTAACAATCGAATACCCCTTCTCATCACAACTTTCTATACACACAGATCTTTTCTTCGTCTTTCCCTTATTATCCATCCCCACTCCGACCTGATCCGAGCCCGTGACCCGATCAAAGTCCCGACCCAAAAGCAAAAGCTGATGCAACCGCCGTTCCACGGTGGTCATGCCGCCGCTATCCCCTTCCGGCAGCCCTGCGGTCTTGACTTCTTTGTGGATGCATGTATTGTCCTTGCTAGGGTTAGGGCTTGGAGTTGCCCGGAGGATGGTGGTGAGGTGGTCCTCGATGGTGGCGAGGCGGTGGTTATCGATCGGAGATTGGTCGGTGATGTAGGCTACGCAGGCTAAACGGGCATTGTGGCTCCATGCATGGGCTTCCACAATGTTGCAATGGAGATCGGCTAAGCCAGCGGATATCTCGGAAAATAAACCGGGCCGGTCTTCTCCGGTCATCTCAATTGCGGTGGGCTCGGTTAGGGGCTCGGATTCAAATACTGTTTTGGTTTGAGCCTTCACTTTTTCTCCGTTTGTGCCAATGGCCTGCGTGCTTATTCATGACACGTTAGTGCTGCATGCATGCATCTTATTTTTTGTGACAGTTTATTTTGGACAGTTCATTTAAACAATTAATACTATAAAAATTAGTTGTATTGGTATAGATTGGGAGTTGCATTTTTATAGTTTTTATTACATAATATTATACAATTGTAACTCTTCTGTTATACAAATGTAACTTATTTTTATAGAAACTCTCCAATAAAATGCCCATGAACTGCTTGAAATTAGGATACCAAAGTAATTCCTGCTTAAGATTTTATGTTATATTTCTAGGCTAGATTTTCTGGATAATTTTATATGAGAAAAATATATTGCATGACACAACCAACAGCCAAGCTTAACTACCTAGCTATAGATCAAGATTAAAACGATAATAGTATTTAACAATAAAATAATAATTTTTTTAATTAAAATGTCATTAATGAAAATCCTGAAAAGACAAAAATATTAGTAAAAAATGATTGTACCCATTATAACTCTTGACTATGACATGTCACAACTTTACTTTTTTCATTTTATTATTTTATATAATTTACGAGGAGCAACCACTAAGTTAATTGGAACAGAAAGAGGTCATAAAGTGAACCTCTTAATTTAAAATTTATCTACTTCCCTTGAAAAATACAGTAGAATTTAATATGTAATAAAATATGAAAATTAACTTATATATTATTTTGGTTCTAATATAGTATAAATGTAGATTTTAAATATGAGTCCACTATCATGATTTTTTTTTTACATTATTAGAAAAGGGTCAAGATAGTTGACGAACAAATATACAAATTGTTATTTGATAAAATTGAAGAAAAATTCTGAACGTATAAGATAAATTGAATGAGTTGAATAAAGTAGAAATTTTGAATATAGAATGAAATAATGTGTTTAATAAATATTTGTCTAAAATATTTGAATACATGTATTTCTTTATTTTAACATTCTAAACTACTATGAACAAATTTATTATATAATTATAAATAAATAATGTTATTTAAGAAAAATTAAATATAAACTTGTGAACAATCGTTGATGATGGAGTATACTATTAGTAATATAATTTTAAGAATAAACACTAATTTTTTATAATAACAATTTATTAGTCCATAAAATCAAAACAAAATACTACAACAATATTCATTAAATTGATTATTGACCAAATTGTTAAAGAATTTTAAAAAAAAAATTGTAAACAACAAAATTTATTTACAATAGTAAAAAAAATGGATATTAAATGTAATTTTTAATTTTCTATGAGGGTAGTTAGGTAGACAAAAATATCATTCAGCACTACTACTTTTTATTAATTCAGTCACAATTTTTTGCATTCAGACACATTCAGAATTTAAAAAATATAAAACAAACAGTTTGAATGTCTTAATGGGTCAGATTCAGACTCATTCATATTTAAACAAACAAATTTTAAAAAATTGAAATTTGGGTGGGGGCCACCCTCCCGTCCTAAGCCACTGCATGGAGATAAGTGTCCGCACACGTCAGCAAGTGCTACATTAAGATATTTCTTGGTTTGTAACATGCATGTGTAATTAAAAGGAGAAATCCTTGGTTTTGATAAACGGGTCAACTATACTACAATGGATGTAATATTTAGAGGCTTCTTATAAATAATCCTATAAATAGTTTTGTAACTGGATAATTTCTTATATATGTAATTAGCATTACCTGATGTATATAGTTGATAACTCCGGTATCGGTAACTTTGTTGCCATGGTCATCTTTAACGTGAAAAACTGCAAAAGTGAATTATGATAATATTCTTTTTGAAAGCTTATAATTAATTAAATAATCCATAGATTATATATTTATATATTCCTTTTATTAATTATGAATAAATAAATATGATCACTGTATAATTAGATTAGGTATACCATCCATAAACCATCCAGCATCAGAGGATATGTAGCCTTTTGAGATAGTAAGGTTCACATCAGTCAGCACCTGCACCACTTCTAGAAGAAGTCCCTGCTTCGTTACACTGTCTATCTACATCCATAGTACACAATTTTATTTTTATTTTTGCATTTTAAGCCTAAAATAGATTTAGTGGCTCAAAAAATATTTAACTGTTGTCAAGCTATAATATTAAAAAAAAATACTCCCTCTGTTCCTAAAAGATTATCGTTTAAAGTTAATGTACACAGATTAAAAAATATAATTAATACTTAACGAAAATATTATACTACCCTTATTAGTTGTCTCAACCAATTATTTTCTTCCCAATGTTTCTTATTCAATTCAACCAAGAGTGATGCTACAGACACAAACTATTCTATAAATATTTTACAAACTGCTGATGTGGCCTATTCCACCTCAGCATATTGATCAACAAATTGCTTCAATGTAGTCTTCGGCCTCGCATAATATACTGAGGTAGAGTATGTCACATCAACAGTTTGTAAAATATTTATAAAATAGTTTGTGTCTCTAACATTATTCTTCAACCAATTATTTCTTATTCAACCAATTACTACTTGAATTATAGCATTGAATTGAATAAGAATCATTGGGAAGAGAAGAAAACTTTAAATAGGAGAAAATTTTAAATAATGATAAAGTAAGAAAAAAAATAGCAAATGTATATTGATAAACTCAAAACAACAATCTTTTTAAAATAAAAATTAATTTTTAAAATGATAATTTTTTAAGAACAAAAGGAGTACAAAGTATATTTATTGCACAAAAACTGTTAAAACTTTCAAAACCGTCATAAATGTCAAAAATTTGACCAGATCGTATATACATGCCAGAAGACACGTCATCTCATGGTCAAATTTTGGTCATTTTGAATATTTTTTGAAAGTGAAATAATTTTTGGTGCTAAAAAATATTCCCTCGGATTTTATATAACTGACGTTGGAGGTCAAAACTTACTTTTTTAAGAAAATTAATGATTGATTATTGTAAATAGTAAAATTAAACATGAATTATTAAATTGTCCTTTTTTGTTTTTGTTTTTTGTAATGGACGAGAGTTCATTACTATTAACTCGGGATAATAGATTTTTTGATCACTGTATTAGGGTCCGATTTTTATTGTGGTTACCGAATTTTTTTTTGTTATAATCGAATAAATTTACTCTCAAAAATTATAAAATGATCATTATTTTTAATTTCCGTTCGAAATAAATGTTGCCCATAAGTATCGAACTCCAGACCTCTCCAAACTAAAAATGTTATAAAGCCACTAAACCGACTACCTATCATGCTAGAATTTATGTAACACTAATATTTAAACCACCTAACATCGTTTCTATGCATGTGAAGATGAGATAATACACTTTTTGGTCACTGTACTAGGAATTGTAATAATAATAATAATAATTGTAATAATTATTATCATAATAATAATAAATTTTAGTATGATAGGTAGTTGATCCAATGACTTTTGTTGAAATATAAGGTTTCTAATTTGAAGAGGTCTGGAGTTTCATACTTGTGAGCAACATTTTCTTTAAGGAAATTTTTAAGTCTGGCAAGCCCACCTCCACCACGTCAGTATTCTGACAAAAAAAGTTTCGGTAACTACAATAAAAATCAGACCCTAATATAGTGACCAAAAAGTCTATTATCCCCTACTAACTCCAACATGCAACCTTTGCTTTTTTTCATCATTTTTTTCTTTAATTCATCCAACTTCAACTTCATTCATAATCAATTCATTAACATAACCTTCAAAATATTTCTATAAATTTCAGAATAAAGAAAAAACTTTTACATAAAAAATTGTTGAACATGAAAAGTAGAAGTTGATAAAATTTTGGGAGAAAAATTCTTAACATCTCAAAAATAATTTGTTGTTGTTTTTCTTCCATAGAAATTTCTCTTTTATCATTCGATACCGTATTCAAATATACTTCAGTATCCGTCGGCAAATTCAAACCAATATCTCGTACGTACAACCTTCTCAAACTCATGGTTTGATTCGAAAATTTATTAATTTTCTCATTGCCATAGAGTTGTTCTTTATTTTTCATAGAGTTTTTGTAGAAAACATAGATGGAGAGAGAGCATATAATAAATTAGAATCCATGAGATATATAATACATAAATGAAAAGAACGTATGAAAAAGTTAAAGTTATACTAAGAAATAGAAATAGAAAAAAATGGAAACATTTAAGTATTGTAAACGAAAATGTTAAAATTAAATAGGAGTATTGTACTTGGAAAGATGAGATATTTTAGAGATAATCTAGAAAAATAAGAGAAAAAATCTCCTAAAAATCAGAAAACTAAAATTAATTAGGAATGAAATTTTTATTCTAAAGTGTTAGTCATATAGGAACCGAGGGTGTAATTTTTATGTTTTTTGACAAGTTAACAAAAGTTCAACGGTTTGTTTAGTCATTAAGTAACCAACATACAAAACCCTTCTTTGTATTTGTGATCGTGTGATGTTTTCGTTCCTAGATTTGACTAATTCACAAATCCTCCCTCAATGCATAATTATTAGTGTAAAATGGTACACGTATAATTAGCAATCATGCATAAAATTGACCAAAAATGTATAATTTTTGTACTAATAGCTATAGCATGAGCTAGTAGTTTATTATATTATAAAGTTAGGTATCATTTATATAGAAAATATATAATTCAAGATACTAGTTTGTCTTTTTGTCTATTTTTAATAATTTTCACTTTTTGTGGCGAGAAATCGATCAATGGGCCCGACTAAACACCACTACGTGATTCGGAATCCCCCCTCCCTCTCTCTCTCTCTCTCTCTCACCTAAAATAAAAAGGGTCCTTAACATTAATATACAACAATTAGAAAGTATTTATAAAAATAATACATATACAAAATAATTATAAAAATAACGCAATTCACATTAATAAAGAAACTTAAAATTAAGCAGAAATAACTGTCATAATTAATAATTCAAATTCAAATATATGTGATCTAACCACAAAAACAAAATTAAATTCAAAATAATAATTCAAATTCAAATATTAAAATTCAAATATTCATAGGAAAAACTGCACAAATTTTGTATTTCAGAGGAGGTGGCGGATGCAATTTCGGAGGAGGTGGTAGCTTCGGAGGAGGTAGTAGTGGTGGCTTCGAAGGCGACGGTGAAGGCTATGGAGGAGGTAGCAATGGCGGTGGCAGTGGTGGCGTCAACGGAGGTGGCGGAGGTGGCTCAGGTGGTGGTTACAAAGATGGTGGAGGTGGAGGCTGGCGGTGGTGATGGGAGCAACCATCTTCCGGTAATAAAAGGAAATTCTCGAGATAGTGAAGAGGAGAAGATCATTAGTAATGTCATGGCACCAGAGAGCAATTAGAGTTCATGACATGGGCAGAGATAAAGGCATAATTGATGTCATCGTGTAATAAGCTAGCTAGCTACTTAATAATAGCACTCCTTCAGTTCCAGTTTTATAGATAAATTTTGTTTTTTGAATAGGAAAGAGAGATAATAAAGTGATGTGTAATGTAATGTTGATAACCAAACTTTCGTACTAAGGTAACCAAACTTTTATACCAAGGTAACCAAACTTTTATACCAAGGAAACCAAACCTTATACTAAGGCAACCAACTGCACTATAAAAAAACTGCAGGTGTGGATTGGTTACCTTGGTATGGAGGTTTGGTTACCTTGGTATGGAGGTGTGGATTGGTTACCTTGATAACCAAACTTTTATACCAAGGTAACCAAACTTTTATACTAAGGTCACCTTGAGATGAAAGTTTGGTTACCAACTGCACTATGAAAAAACTGCAGGTGTGGATTGGTTACCTTGGTATGGAGGTTTGGTTACCTTGGTAAGGAGGTGTGGATTGGTTACCTTGGTATGACAGTTTGGTTACCTTGGTATGAAGGTTTGGTTACCAACTACACTATAAAAAAACTGCACGTGTGAATTGGTTACCTTGATATGAATGTTTGGTTACCAATCTCTCCGGGCCCACACTTATACTTGGTGCTTACGGGTAAGCATGATGTGAGCTCAAACTTTATGTGCCAAAATTTCCTAAACTCTGATTGTGCACCAACTTACCATTTATGTTCAAACTTTCAACACCCAGAACATTGTTATCATACCATTGATTTGTCCCTGGAGGGGAAGCACTACTGTTTGTAACATGATTCTGCTTTATATTTATAGATTGTGCATGGGCGTAGCATCATAATTATTGGCTCCCTAACTACTCCATGATGAAATTGTCTCCCTTCTAAGCCACCTACGCCGAGCTGAGCCATCATTTTCGTTGATGAAGGTACTACTTGTATAGGTGTTGTAGTTGAAAAAGACAAAGAAGAACAGTAAACCACCGCGGCCTCTGCCGGGAAAACCGTCACCACTTTGGTTTATAGTAGGAAAAAAAATGAAGAAGAAAAAAGAGAGAGAAACAGGAACAAAGATAAAAAATGGGTCTGTTGTGTTTGAATAAGAAAATAATAATTAACGGGAAGAGATAAGGGAGATTTGCCATGTAAACCCATCCATACTAAGCCCCTAAATTAAGGAGTCCTAATTGATACTAATTCCCTAAATTAAGGAATCTTAATTGCACTAATATTGTAAATAAATATGAAAAAATGTATTACTTTTGTAATTATTTTATAGATATTTTATTTTTGTAATTACTTTTAAAAATGTACTATAATATGTAATTAACCCAAATAAAAAGGTTGAATAGAACTTATATCTTTTCAAATTGTCACTCACTTTTAAAATCGTCTTTAAAATTTATTTTTTATCAATTAAGTTTTTAAAATGATATTTTTTTCACATTTTTATTCCTCTTACCCGATTTGACCCCAACCCAACCCATTTTGTCCAAATTTTAACCCAACCCAACCCAGTTTGACCAAATCGAAATTTTTAATATTTTAAAATAAAATAAATATTTTTAATATTCTCAAATAAAATATTGTTTTTAAAATAATAATTATATTTAGTATTTTAAAATAAATTATTATTTTTAAAATAATAATCATTTTTAATATTTTAAAATAATAATTATTTTCAATATTTTAAATAAAATAATTATTAAAAATAGTTATTTTTAATATTTTAAAAGAAAATATTATTTTTTGAAAAAAATTTAACATAAAATTATATTTAATATTTTAAAATAAAATACATTTTCAATAATTATTATTTTAAATATTTTAAAATAAAATATTATTTTAAAATAAAAATTATTTTTAATATTTTTAAATAAAATATTTTTTGAAAATAATTATTATTTTGAATAATTTGAGATAAAATATTATTTTTAAATTAATAATTATTTGTTATATTTAAAATAAAATATTATTTTTAAAAAGTTAAAAATAATTATTATTTTAAGGAAAAAATATTATAAATTTTATTTTTTCAAAAATGAGTAAAGTTTCAAAAAATGTAGATTTAAAAAAATTAAATAAGAAAATAAAACTTATTTAAAAAAAGCAGATTTTTTTGATTTTTTATGTAAGACCCCAACTTATTAATGATTAAAATCAAATTTTCTCTAAATATTATTGTGAATAATATGGTGTTAATTTGATATAATACTTTGGTTATGGGTGAAATGTGAAAATTTTACAAAATAAACAAGTGGTTATAAAATATTCATTTTGTCGGGAAATATTCGTTTGGTCGTGGAATATTCTTTCTGTCGGAGAATATTTGTACGACGGCGCAGCTATTTATGGACCCCATAACGGAAAACGATTGGATGAAGATAACGACAAAAATTGAGTTTTTATAAATAACGACGTAGTTGTTACCGTTAACACTGTTGGAATATCCGGTGGTTAAAATACAGTAATACGCGTGGTTGCACAGTAGCACACGGATTGCACAGTATTTTTAAATTATTGATTCTTACGAAGGAATGCACTACTCAATAATCGTTACAGTAGTTACTGTTCAATATTTTATTTTATTGATTCAATAATTGCTACATTGATATTTTATATTATTGTTGTTTCAATAATTATCACTGCACAGTATTTCCCATTATCAGATCAATAATTCAGATTATTTGAATAATATTATTAAATAATATTATTGGTAATGTCTAGAAAGTTCTGTCTAAGGAGAGGTTTGGTCATCTAATTGCGTGCCAGTAAGGAGAGATCCTTATTGGAAAGCCCCCTCTTCCTGGGAACGGCCTGGTTGTCATAAATGTGATTCTGTAATATTAATTATGAATAATTAATTATTGATTCATATGATAAAAAAATATTTATTTTATGTGAATATAAATATTGGATATATCTTGTGGTTAAAAATGAAGGAGTTAATGTTAAGGTGTTTTATCAGTATTTTTGTCGAAATTGAGGTATTAAAAATCAATCAGGATTTTTGAGATATATTGCGGGGGTTATAATTTTTAATCCGATCGTTGGATCGTTGTGATTTTTGGATATGTTATACATATATAAGTTGAGTATATGTCCACAAATTTTGAACCGTTAAAAATGAACATATGATTTGTTATGAATTTTAAGAGATGACTGATTTAGAAATTGTTGAAGTTTCAGAATTTATCATTTTGGTAGAAAATTCTAGAATTGGTGGGCCCCACTTTTGGTTGGTGAGAAATGTGCTAAAATTTTTATTCAAATGTGGTGGGTGGGAATAGTAGCAGGTAAAGCCATCAGGTTGCAGGTCAAGTCTGCTTCGGCGTGCTAACATTTTCCTATAAATAGAGGGCTAAGTTACAATTGAAAATCACACCGGAATTCATAAGTTTTCTCTCTTTCTCTCTCTATAATATTGAGCGTATTTTGTGAATATTTTGAGACTTTGAGAGTTGCTATTCAGCACAAGTTTCATTCAGCCTCATATATGATATTCTGATCAGAAGTACTATTCGTTTGAGATAAGGGATATTATTTTCTTCTTAAATGATATTATTTTCTTCAATATCATTATGCTGAAATATTAATATAAACTTTTTATCAAATTTGAAACTTTTTGTGTCGGAGTTACTATTCACGTATACGACATTATTCACGTATACGACACTATTCACGAATACGGCACTATTCACCAAAAAATAAATTTTTTTTTGTCCAAGATGTCTATTATGGTTACTATCTTTGATTGTATCCATGTTTTGATCTTTATTTTTGAATTTTCCTTCACAATTGGTTATTATGGAGTATTATTGCACTTGGATAAACTATAATACGAATCCCTAATATTTGTCCTTCTGTCTCATTGGATTCATTTTCTTTAAGATAATTTTTCATCATCCTCAGTCCTAAATGATGATATTACTGAATATATTTGGCCTGTAGTGCAAAGATGAATGATTAACTGACGAATATCTTTGGCCCGTAGTGTAAAGATGAACAGGTGTTGAGATGAACATGACCGACTGGTGTTACAAATGAATATCTTTTGCTTGTAGTGCAAAGATGAATATTTGATTAAAGATGGTTATTGATTGATATTACAGGGATAAAATATCGTTGATAGACTTTTAAATCTTAGAAGATAGTAGAATTCATTCTCTACTTGACTCTTCTAATGGTTTGCTATTTTCGCTGCAGTTGTTGATCTAAAACTTGTTGTCTATTATATTTTATCAGATTTTTCCCTGTTGAAGACTAACGATAATTTGTTGTATATTATCTTAATCATAATATTCTTTACTGGGCTAGTTGAGCTCACCCTTTTCCTTTTTGTTCTATTTTTCTTAGGAGGCGAGAATATAGCGAGAACTAGTCGGGGTGTGGAGTGATATTTCCAGTCAGTTGTGTTAGCAGTCCTCACTATTTTGTAAAATAGTGTTTCAATAATTGTAATGAGGACTTATTTGAGTGTGGATATTGTCTAGAAGATATTATTTGTATTTAAACTCACAGTATTTGTGTTGTTGTATTTTGCACGACAATTATTATAATGAAGTTGTATTTGTTTCTGTACCATGTATTTGGCGACTCAGAATGGGTGATGTATACCTATTTTGGGGGCGTCACAGTTGGTATCAGAGCTTAGGGATATGGTTTCTGTGCGGAGATCGGAGAATAGAACTAGGATGGGAGAGACGAGTAAATCCTTCGCTAGTGTGTCCTACCTAAGCTTATTTGTTGGTCGGTCATAGTATAGGGATATTATTTGATATGTTAATTTGTTTAATTAACCCTTGTTTTATGGCAGTATTTGAGAATGTCAGCCGATAACGTTAACAATGGAGTATATGATACTTTGGAACAACCTTTAGTCACAAACTAGGAGAACGTGCAACAGAAAGGCAACAATCCTCCTGTAAACAACGTTACCGAGCAAACGATGAATGATGGAATGTTTAGGAGCTTCTTGCAATTCATACAAAATCAGACGAGGGAGACTCGTGTACAAAATACGGGTGGAAATGATGGCAACGTGCGGTTTGTCACAGCCAAGCAGTTCAAGGAGTTGGGACCACCAAAATTCTGGGAAAAGCCGGATCTGATTAAGGCGAAAATGTGGGTCAAACAAATTACCAAGATATTTGATGTCTTGGGATGCACGGAGGAACAGAAGGTTCCATTCGCCACATTTATGTTCCGTGGTGAGGCAGATTACTGGTGGGAATCTATAAAGCGTACCCAGCCAGCCGCACTCAGCATGTTTTGGGAAACGTTTCAGAAGCTGTTCAATGATAAGTACTTTCCTGAAAGTATTCGTCATATGAAGGAGGTAGAATTTATCAGACTAGAACAAAACAACATGACCGTGTCTCAGTACGAGGCGAAGTTCGCGGAGTTATCCAGGTTTGCACCTCATTTGGTGGAGAACGAGGAACGTATGACAAGGATATTTTTAAGAGGTCTAAAACCCGAGATTCGGCAATATCTTATCTCTCATAAATTTTCTTTATATTAAGATGTTGTAAACAGGGCTCAATTATTAGAGCGAGATAATGAGTATGTTCAACCGAGGGGCCACAACCAGGGATATACCGGTGGTGGCAGTCATCGGAGCAATGAAAACTAGCAGGGAGGAAAACATTCGGACAAAAGCGGTAACCACTCTGGTGGTAATCGTGGCCGTGATAATAGAAGAAGCGAGTCGGGAGGAGTTTTCAAGAAGAGAAGGTACAACAATGATAACGTGAAGACGTCAGCACAAACATCAACTGTTTTTAGGGGAGGAGAACGACCACCGGTCGTATGTTACAAATATGGAAAAGAGGGACATATCAGCCCAAACTGCCCACAACAATCCAAGGTATGTTATAACTGTGGAAAGGAGGGTCATATAGCTCAAGAGTATTCTGTAGCAAAACCAAGTTCAGCGGGGATGGTGACTCCAAAAGTTGTCCCGGATAAGTCGAAATCAGCGGTTCCTGGAAGGGCGTTTGTCGTGATTGGCCAAAACGCGAGAAACCCGAACGAGGTGATCACGGGTAAGCTAATCTTGAATTCTTGCGAAGTTTATACTTTACTAGATACCGGTTCTACCCATTCTTTTATCTCTCCTGCTTCTGCTCAACGTTTGAACTTGACTACGGAGAAATTGACCTTTGACTTATATGTTGAAACTCCGTTGGGTGAAACCTTTGTTACATCTACAGTTTATAAATCTTGCTTAATCCAAGTTGGCACCATGACATTACCTATTGACCTTATTTCTTTAAAGATACTTGCATTTGATGTGATTTAAGGGATTGATTGGTTAACTACTCATCATGCCAAAATTGATTGTTTTCGTAAGGTTGTTAGTTTTCATATTCCTAACCAACCTGTTATGCGAATTCAAGCAACCAAACCATTAAAATCAATCGCTGTTATATCAAGCCATAAAGCCATTCGTTTATTGAAAAACGGATGTCAAGCTTTCTTAGCCCATGTTATGGACTTGAATAAAAACACGACAGATTTGAATAATATTTCTGTTGTTAGTGAATTTCCTGACATATTTCCTGAAGAACTTCCTGGTCTACCCCCAGAACGTGAAGTTGAATTCTTTATTGACCTTGAACCCGGTACAAAGCCCATTTCTAAAATCCCATATCGAATGGCTCCTATAGAACTTCAGGAGTTAAAAGTCCAATTACAGGAGTTATTAGACATCGGTTTTATTCGACCTAATACATCTTCTTGGGGTGCTCCTGTTTTATTCGTAAAGAAGAAAGACGGAAGTATGCGACTTTGTATCGACTATAGGGAATTGAACCATGTCACCATCAAGAATAGGTATCCACTATCTCGCATTGATGACCTGTTAGACCAGTTACAAGGAGCATAATTCTTTTCAAAGATCGACATTCGTTCTGGATATCATCAGCTGAAGATTAAAACTGAGGATATTCCAAAGACTGCCTTCAGAACTTGGTACGGGCATTATGAATTCTTAGTCATGTTTTTTGGATTGACTAATGCTCCTGCTGCTTTCATGGATATGATGAACCGTGTGTTCAAAGAATATTTGGATCAGTTCGTTGTTGTCTTTATTGATGACATCCTCGTCTATTCCAAAAGTCGTGAAGATCATGAGCGCCATTTGAAGCTGATATTGCAAAGGCTTCGTGAAAACAAGCTATATGCCAAACTGAAGAAATGCGAGTTCTGGCTTGAGGAAGTAGCATTCATTGGGCACGTGGTGTCAAAATATGGAGTATCTGTCGACCCGACGAAGATTGAAGCCATACAAAGTTGGGAGCAACTGAAGTCGGTAACCGAAGTACGTAGCTTTCTAGGCTTAGCTGGTTATTATCGGAGATTTGTGGAAGGATTTTCTCGAATCTCTACTCCGTTAACTTAGCTGACTCGGAAAGATACAAAATTCGTATGGAGTGAGGAATGCGAGAAGAGTTTCCAAGAACTCAAGAGGAGACTCATTTCGGCAACTGTTCTGACAATACCATCTGGTTCGGATGGATTTGTTATCTACAGCGATGCTTCAGGCAAAGGGTTATGATGTGTTCTCATGCAACATGGGAAAGTCATAGCCTATGCCTCGTGACAACTCAAAGAATATGAGAGAAATTATCCTACTCATGATTTGGAGTTGGCAGCAGTCATTTTTGCGTTGAAGATCTGGAGACATTACCTGTATGGGGAGAAAGTGGAGATCTATACAGATCATAAAAGCCTCAAATATTTCTTCACCCAAAAGGAACTCAACATGCGGTAACGACGTTGGCTCGAGCTGCTGAAAGATTACGATCATACCATCCAATATCATCTTGGAAAAGCAAACGTAGTAGCTGACGCATTGAGTAGAAGATCATATACAGGTACGAGTGCAATGTTGTTAACACAAAGGCCCATTTTGTATGACTTGCAAAGGATGGAGATAGAGATGAAGGCTCCAAGTACCCATATGATGATATCAAATATACGAGTAGAACCGACTTTAATCGATAAAGTTAAAGCTGCTCAAGCTACGGACATGGAGCTGATGCGTATGAAGAAGAAAGTGCAAGAAGGTGTTATTCCAGAAGCAAGAATCGATGAAGAAGGAATACTTCGAGTCAACTCCAGACTTTGTGTTCCTAACGATTTTGACTTGAAGCATAAAATAATGATGGAGGCACACAACACACCGTTTGCAATCCATCCTGGGAGTACCAAAATGTATCACGATCTTCGACATACATTTTGGCAGAGCAATATGAAAAGAGAGATCGCGGAGTTTATCTCGAGGTGTTTAACTTGTCAACGTGTAAAAGTGGAGCATCAAGTACCAAAGGGTCCGTTGCAACCACTTGAGATTCTGAAATGGAAGTGAGAACACATTACTATGGATTTCGTTACGGGTCTTCCCAAGGTGTCTCAAGGCATAGATGCGATTTGGGTCATTGTTGATAGATTAACCAAGTCTGCCCATTTCTTGCCTATACGTGAGACTTATTCCCTTGAACGTCTTGCTAGTATGTACGTGAATGAGATTGTGAGATTGCATGGCATGCCAGTATCCATAGTTTCGAATCGTGACCCAAGATTCACTTCACGATTTTGGGTTAGCTTGCAGAAAGCTATGGGCACAGATTTACGATTCAGTTCAGCATACCATCCTCAAACGGACGGGCAATCAGAGATGACTATTTAAACCCTTGAAGATCTATTAAGACTCTGTATTCTAGATTTCAAAGGAAGTTGGGATAAGTACTTGCCACTGGTGGAATTCTACTACAACAACAGTTATCAGGCAAGTATAGGTATGGCTCCATTTGAAGCCTTATATGGACGAAAGTGTCGTTCTCCAGTATGCTGGGATGAGGTGGGTGAAGCAACGTTGTTGGGACCAGAATTGGTACGCATAACTACAGAGAAGATCCAAACGATTCGACAACGTATACAAACGGCACAGGATCGACAAAAGAGTTATGCGGATCTTCATCGAAAGGATGTAGAATTTAGTATTGGGAATCATGTATTATTACGTGTTGCACCATAGAAAGGAGTTATAAGATTTGGGAAGAGAGGAAAGCTCAATTCACAATTTATTGGTCCATTTGAAATTCTTGACCGAATAGGAAATGTGGCATATCGACTCGCATTACCTCCAAGCATGTCTCGTGTTCATAATATTTTTCACGTATCTGTGCTTCGTAAATATGTATAAGACCCGAACCACATAATTGAGTTAGAACCAGATGAGATAGCCGAAGATTTAACGTACGAGAAGGTACCTGTTAAGATCTTGGATAGGAAAGAGCATGTTCTACGCACGAAGGTTATACCACAAGTTAAGGTTTTGTGGAGAAACCATGCTATTGAAGAAATGACCTGGGAGTTAGAATCAAAAATGAAAGCGAGGTATCCTCACCTTTTCGAAACACCAGGTACATACGTTATTTTCGAGGACGAAATTTCATAAGGAGGGGAGGTTGTAAGACCTCAACTTATTAATGAATAAAATCAAATTTTCTCTAAATATTATTGTGAATAATAAGGTGTTAAATTGATAAAATACTTTGGTTATGGGTGAAATGTGCAAATTTTGCAAAATAAACAAGTGGTTATAAAATATTCATTTTGTCGGGAAATATTCGTTTGGTCGTGGAATATTCTTTCTGTCGGGGAATATTCGTACGACGGCGCAGCTATTTGTGGGCCCCATAACGAAAAACGATTGGATGAAGATAACGACAAAAATTGAGTTTTTATAAATAATGGCGTAGTTATTACCGTTAACACAGTTGGAATACCCGGTGGTTAAAATACAGTAATACGCGTGGTTGCACAGTAGCACACAGATTGCACAGTATTTTTGAATTATTGATTCTTACGAAGGAAGGCACTACTCAATAATTGTTATAGTAGTTACTGTTTAATATTTTATTTTATTGATTCAATAATTGCTGCATTGATATTTTATATTACTGTTGTTTCAATAATTGTCACTGCACAGTATTTCCCATTATCAGATCAATAATTCATATTATTTGAATAATATTATTAGATAACATTATTAGCAATGTCTAGAAACTTCTGTCTAAGGAGAGGTTTGGTCATCTAATTGCGCGCCAGTAAGGAGAAATCCTTATTGGAAAACCCTCTCTTTCCTGGGAACGGCCTGGTTGTCATAAATGTGATTCTGTAATATTAATTGTGAATAATTAATTATTGATTCATATGATAAGGAAATATTTATTTTATGTGAATATAAATGTTGGATATATTTTGTGGTTAAAAATGAAGGAGTTAATGTTGAGGTGTTTTATCAGTATTTTTGTCGGAATTGAGGTATTAAAAATCAATCAGGATTTTTGAGATATATTGCGGGGGTTATAATTTTTAATCCGACCGTTGGATCGTTGTGATTTTTGGATATGTTATACATATATAAGTTGAGTATATGTCCACAAATTTTGAACCGTTAAAAATGAACGCATGATTTGTTATGAATTTTAAGAGATGACTGGTTCAGAAATTGTTGAAGTTTCAGAATTTATCATTTTGGTAGAAAATTCTAAACTTGTTGGGCCCCACTTTTGGTTGGTGAGAAATGTGATAAAATTTTTATTTAAATGTGGTAGGTGGGAATAGTAGCAGGTAAAGCCATCAGGTTGCAGGTCAAGTCTGCTTCGGCGTGCTAATATTTTCCTATAAATAGATGGCTAAGTTAGAATTAAAAATCACACCAGAATTCATAAGTTTTCTCTCTTTCTCTCTCTATATTATTGAGCGTATTTTGTGAGTATTTTGATACTTTGAGAGTTGCTATTCAGCACAAGTTTCATTCAGCCTCATATACGATATTCTGATCAGAAGTACTGTTCGTTTGAGGTAAGGGATATTATTTTCTTCTTAAATGATATTATTTTCTTCAATATCATTATGCTGAAATATTGACATAAACTTTTTATCAAATTTGAAACTTTTTGTGTCGAGGTTACTGTTCACGTATACGGCACTATTCACGTATACGACACTATTCACGAATACGGCACTATTCACCAAAAAATAAATTTTTTTTTTTGTCCAAGATGTCTATTATGGTTACTATCTTTGATTGTATCCATGTTTTGATCTTTATTTTTGAATTTTCCTTCATAATTAGTTATTATGGAGTATTATTGCACTTGGATAAACTATAATACGAATCCCTAATATTTGTCCTTCTATCTCATTGGATTCGTTTTCTTTAAGATAATTTTTCATCATCCTCAGTCCTAAATGATGATATTACTGAATATCTTTGGTCTGTAGTGCAAAGATGAATGATTAACTGATGAATATCTTTGACCCGTAGTGTAAAGATGAACAGGTGTTGAGATGAACATGACCGACTGGTGTTACAAATGAATATTTTTGGCCTGTAGTGCAAAGATGAATATTTGATTAAAAATGGTTATTGATTGATGTTATAGGGATAAAATATCGTTGATGGACTTTTAAATCTTAGAAGATAGTAGAATTTATTCTCTACTTGACTCTTCTAATGGTTTGCTGTTTTCGCTGCAGTTGTTGATCTAAAACTTGTTGTCTATTATATTTTATCAGATTTTTCCCTGTTGAAGACTAACGATAATCTGTTGTATATTACCTTAGTCATAATATTCTTTACTGGGCTAGTTGAGCTCACCCTTTTCCTTTTTGTTCTATTTTTCTCAGGAGGCGAGAATATAGCGGGAACTAGTCGGGGTGTGGAGTGATGTTTCCAGTCAGTTGTGTTAGCATTCCTCACTATTTTGTAAAATAGTGTTTCAATAATTGTTATGAGGACTTATTTGAGTGTGGATATTGTCTAGAAGATAATATTTGTATTTAAACTCATAGTATTTGTGTTGTCGTATTTTGCACGGTAATTATTATAATGAAATTGTATTTGTTTCTGTACCATGTATTTGGCGACTCAGAATGGGCGATGTATACCTATTTTGGGGGCGTCACATTTTATATAAAACTTTATTTTCAGAAAAAAGAAAAGAAATTAATATCTTTACCATTATTATATGTATTCTTATTATTAGAATTAGTAAAAGACAAATAAAAAAATTGATTCAAATTTTTTAAAAAATAAATTAAAAAGTTTGAAAATTTTTCATTTTTAAAAAAAAATGAGTAAAATTTTATAAAATATATATTCAAAAAAATAAAACTTAATTTTCATAAAACAAAAATAATTTTTTTTAAAGATGTGTAAATTTTTATAAAAATAATTAAGATTTAAAAAAATTTAACTTTACTTTTTTTAATCTACATTTTATGAAAGTTTTACCTTTTTTGAAAAAATAAAAATTTCTAATATTTTTTCCTTAAAATAATAATTATTTTTAAAACTTTTTAAAAATAATATTTTATTTTAAATATAAAAAATATTATTATTTTAAAATGTATATTTTATTTTAAATATTAAATATAATTATTATTTTAAAAAAATATTTTATTTGAAAATATTAAATTAAATTATTATTTATTTTTTTAAATATTTTATTTAAAAAAATATTTTATTTTAAATATTAAATATAATTATTATTTTAAAAAAATATTTTCTTTTAAAATATTAAAAATAACTATTTTTAAATTATTATTTTATTGAAAATATTAAAATTTGGGTTTGTCAAATTGGGTCGGGTTGGGTCAAAATTTGTTCAGAATGGTTCGGGTTGGGGTCAAATCGGGTAGGAGGAACAGAAACGCCAAAAAAATATCACTTTAAGGTCTTAACTAACAAAAAATAAACTTTAATTTAAAAGTAAGTGGAGAGGTCAGAAGTGTCATTCAGCCAAAATAAAAACATATGGTACCTTAACCATGGTGCAATCTTCTAAGCATTCATTGTCAATACAAACTCTGCATCTGGAACCAAAAATTAAAGTCCATCCCTCAAATTAAAATCACTAGGGATCAAAAAACTTGAAATTAAGGTTTAGAAGTAGGGTTTAAAAGATTACTTACGTCGGCCCATATATCCTCTCTCGAAGACTATCAAAATCGGGATCAAAGTATGGTGAATAAACATTATTCATGCTGCAATCTGCAAATTAGGTATATACAGAAATACACATTAAACATGTATTACAGGTTTCCAATTGAGGTGCATATAATGCAATAGGTGCATATGTATACAAAGCATATTACTCCCCTTTAATAAGTTAATGTTGAATCTTTTCATGTGAGACTGAGGTGTTACCACTTAGAAATTCTCCCACTTAAATTTTTGAATCTTCGTGTCCCCACATCTGGCAACTCGATCCTGAGCTTTTGAGAGACGACTTTGATACCATATGAAACAACCCGGGTGAAATCCCGAGTTCGGAATAAATCTCAGGTCAAATCCCAAGTCTGAAACAAATCAAATCTATCCAAATAAATTCTTAAACCACTAGCACAATAATATCTTCTTGGGACATCTTAGCTCACCACAGGCTCACCGAAAAAACCATGACTTGAATGTACTATTGTTAGTAACTTAATTTCTTATATATATTTTTCTCATATTTTTCAATATGAAACTGAGATGTTACATGAAACATGCTACATTTAGTCCAATTTATGGGGGCAAATCCTTTGTTTGATATCCTATCCGTATTATGTATTGTTGCCGGGTATAAATGCAATTACTTTTTTACACGAAATTTATTAAATGAATTAGTATTACTTGACGCCAACACATGTGATGAGACATGGCTGACACTAGAGAAGGGACAACATATCTGAATTCTGCTATTTCTCCTAATTAAGTTTTGCCCTACTAAATCTCTAATAATCTAGTTCTTTTTGTTATAGCTAAAACGTTTGAGAATTTTGACTAATTGAGATGAATTTACATATTCTTTGTGTCCATTTGTCAACCCAAAAATGGAAAATTGATGGATACCAAAATGTTAGTTCACTTTAATTTTGTATGATATCAAATCTACATTATGATCAAATTTTAAAACCGATGGTTTAGCCATATATAATTTTATGTATGCATGCGATATTATAACAATATGAAATACATATTAATTTTCATTAATTATTTATACAATATTATTGGTGTGAACCTACCAATTCTGAAGGCTTTGCATTGGCCATGGTATTAGCTAGCTAGGCCAAGAATTTACCTCTATATATGAAAGAAAAAAATATATGATAAAGATGAACAAGAAATATTAATATGATATTATATATTACTATTGTATTGATTAATAGGGGATTAATTATATGACCTTACCAATGAAAATGAACTTTTCTATATTGTCCGAAAGAAGACCAGCTGATGAATATATTATATGAAGGATAAACTGAGTAAATTCATGAAAAAACATGCAATGCCGTTAAGGAGAGAGAAGAACGAAGAAAATTAAGTTCTCTCTCTTGATCGGAAGAAGAAAGAAGAAGATTAACTAAAAAATGACAGCTTAATTAAATGTGCAATTGCTAATTTTATGGGTTTGAGAATGAGAGAGAATAAGAGAGCACTTTGATTAATTAGCTAAAATTAATCAATAGAATTTGAGAGAAAAATGAGTGGTGAAGATTGGTTTGATACAAAGTCAGGTAGGGGTGACAGACTAAGATAAAGTATAATTGATTTGGTCACCTCGTTTTTTGTCAATGCTATGCTGTTGTCCACATATTGAGAGATGATTAGGGAACCTTGCACGTAACACCACCTTTCTAAAATACACAAAACATAATAAAATTATAGTAAAATTTTAAGTCACAAAAAAATAACCTCCATGACCAATACATATTAAAAGGTAATTTATATTAAAAGTCGAACAAACTCAAACCATAATATAAAATATTAAATACAATTCTAATTAACTCAATGTATCACCGTCGAAACAGAACATATCTACACTATTGGATAAAACGAAGCTCTCATCACATTTGTCCTTGTTCTGTAAGAACCGTGAATTTTATGAATAAACAATTATTCTGATATAATAAGAAAATGAATATTTATTTAAATACAAATATTGATGTGTTGTGAGATGAGTAATTCAATTAATTCAAATTGAATTTATAAGAATTGAGAAAAATGTGGAGTTTATGATGAGATTGTAAAATGCCTTGTGTGGCATGAGAATGAAAATTTGAATGATTTGATTTAATTAAAGAATAAATAAATTAAGAAGTGAATGATTAATTAATATTATATTATTAATTAATTATTATTGTGAATAATAATATACGAATGAGCAAGTAGTTTACATAAGTAGAATTATATTGTTCATTTAATTGATGTGGGTAAGATATGTGATAATGTATAGTTCCTACATTAAAAAGAAAGTGCAATGTGACACTTTAAGGTAATTATATAATATATAGAAACTATATAGTAAAGTGGAAGAAATTATAAGTAACATAAATAATTGCTTATGTGACAATAAGTATGTGTGAGAACATTAAATATGTACTATATCAAAGAATTACAAATTATTTCAAGAAGTGAGTATAATTGGAATAATAAAGTTTTAAGGAGATGTGAAATTATTAGTGACCAATTAAATTAAGTCCATACATGTTTTAAATATTAATTGAAATAGGTTAATGTACATAGATTATATGATGTGGGTACATAAATAATCCATAACTTTTTATTACGTAATAGCATTAACATATTAAAACCACATTTTGGGAGTCCAAGTGAACAAACTAAGCATTATAATCACGTTGCTGAGATTTAAAACTCCTCAGTGCTCAAACAGTGGCCAAACAGTAGCCTATAATCTCATTGTGTAAACTCAAGCAGCTATAATCCATGGTGATGATGACTACAAATTAAGTTGGTAGTTGGCCAACTCTTTCTTGTCCATTGTTTCCTTCCATTCTCCATTGATTCAAACCATGGTGCAAGACCATGAACTGAACAACCAATTCTGTATAATGGAAGCACTGTCGGATGAAGAATAACTGTCGGATAAAGAAAACGACAAGTTTGAGTTTCTATAAATAACGACGTAATTGTTACCGTTAACACTGTTGGAATACCTGGTGGTTAAAATACAATAATACGCGTGGTTGCACAGTACCACACGGTATTGCACAATATTTTTAAATTATTGATTCTTATGTAAGAAGGCACTACTCAATAATTGTTACAGTAATTACTGTTAAATATTTTATTTTATTGATTCAATAATTGTTGCGTTGATATTTTATATTATTGTTATTTCAATAATTGTCACTGCACAGTATTTTTTATTATCATATCAATAATTCATAATATTATTAGATAACATTATTGACAATGTCTAGAAAGTTCTGTCAAGGAGAGGGTCACTTAATTGCGCGCCAGTAAGGAGAAATCCTTATTGGAAAGCCCCCTCTTTCTTGGGAACTGTCTGGTTGTCATTATTGTGATTTTGTAATATTATTTGTGAATAATTAATTATTAATTTATATGATAAGGAAATATTTATTTGATGTGGATATAAATGATGGATTTATTTATGTGGTTATATAAATGAAGGAATTAACGTTGAGGTATTTTATCAGTATTTTGTTGGATTGGAGGTATTAAAAGATCAAATCGGTATTCTTAAAACTCTATTGCGTGAGTTATAATTTTAATTCGACCGTTGGATCGTTGTGATTTTTGGATATGTTATACATATATAAGTTAAGTTTATGTCTACAAATTTTGAACAATTAAAAATTAACGCATGATTTGTTATGAATTTTAAAAGGTGTTGAAAATCGTCCTTTTGTGGATTTTGGATATTTTCTGTCTAGAATTTGAAAAAACTTAAAGCTACAAAAGTTATAGAGAATTTGATTTCATGTGGAATGGACATAAAATTCATATTTTTCTGATAAACGGGCTATTTTCTATGAATTATTGAAGTTTTAAAAAATAAAATAATTTTTTATTGGGTGGGACCCACTTTTATTTTTGCAAACATGTGGGCTGCTATTTTTGTTCTAAAATGGCTGCTGATTCAAGGAGAAAACGTGGAAGATTGAAAATAATAATAATAATAATATTTTATTATTTTAGTCTCCTTTGGCGTTCTAGCATTTTTCTATAAATAGGCGCTTAAGTTAGAATTAAAAATTACACCAGAAACATAAGTTTTCTCTCCCTATATTATCAAGCGTATTTTTATGAGTATTTAGATACTTTGAGAGTAGTTATTAGTGCAAGGTTCCTTCGGCTTTTCATCCGATATTTCAGTCAGAAGTACTGCTCTTTTGAGGTAAGGGATTGTAAGGGTTATTATGTTTTTCAGTTTCGTAATTTTTCGGGACCTTCAAAAATTCTGAAAAAATTTAAAATGATAATTTGATGAGTTTTCTAGATTGTGTCCAAAAATGGTAATTTTTGGATGTATAGATTAGGAGTTATGAATTTTATGAAAAAAGACAATTTTTAAAGTAAACCCTTATAACTCCTTGTGGTTATCTCTAAAATTGGTAAAATATTTATTGAAAGTACATGTATATAACAGAAGTATACTCTGTAAATTTTGAAATTTTTGGACAAAAGTACACTTTATGATAAATGTCTAAATATTCGACAGTTTTGGTCATATGAAAAATAGTAAATGAATTTTAAAAATTTTGAGAAAAATATATGTTCAATATGGGACTATATTCTGCTAAATCCCAGAAAAGAAAATTTGTTTGTACTGATTTGGTATTTTTTATGAAAATGGACTAGTTATAAATAAATGAATTAAATATGTTATGTGAAGTAAGAAAATTAGAAAATAGGATTTTATGGCTTGAGAATCCTATATAAGGTATATGCAGATTTTTTATGAGAGTTTTGGTTATTAGTGATGAAATTTTATGAGTTTGACATTTTAGAATGATTAAATGCATTAATTAGTAAACTGTAAACAATTGGAATAAATTGTTTATAAGTTTAAAAAATTTAAAATATTGTTGTAATATTAATAATATTAGATTTTGATATTATTAATTAATTTATAATATTTGGATTAAGGTGTTATAAATATTGATATTGATTTTATTGTGAAACTTTATCTTTTTATGTCGAGGTTACTATTCACGAGTTACTATTCATAAGTTACTATTCATGAGTTACTATTCATGGGATACTATTCACGACAAATTGGTTTCCTTTTTTTTCTGACCAAATTATCGTTGATTTATGAATCTTACTCTTAAAATTAAATCCATGTTTGATTTTTATATATAACATTTTTATAATCTTGGTGAAGGAATTTCTCTTTGACTTGAGTGTAAAGATGGGTAGATTATTGGTATGATCGTGACTATGGGTTCTCTTTGGCCAGTAGTGCAAAGATGAATTATTAATGAATATCTTTGGCCAGTAGTGCAAAGATGAATTATTGATAAATATCTTTGGCCTGTTGTGCAAAGATGAATTATTGTTGAATATCTTTGGCCTGTGTGCAAAGATGACCTGTTATTGAATATCTTTGATCTGTAGTGTAAAGATGAACTGTTAATGAATATCTTTGGCCTGTAGTGCAAAGATGAAATGATAATGAATATCTTTGGCCTGTAGTGCAAAGATGAATTTATTAGTATGATTATAAACAGAAATTATGATTTGGTATAACCATGATCTTTGATGTTACAGGTAAAGACAGGTGATAAAAATTATCTTCGTCCTGGATGCGAAGAGGAATTTAGAATCACAATTATGATTATGAGTTATTCATATAATTGTGGAAAGGAACTGTTGATTGATGTTACAGTGATAAAATATTGTTGGTGGACTTTTAATGTGGAGAAGATAATAGACTTTATGGTCTATTTGACTCTTCTAATGGATTGCTCGTTCCGCTGCAACTATGGTTGAAAAGTTTTATCATCTATCATATGTTCTAAATGTCTGATTTATTAATGATGAAGGCTATTGATAATTTAATTATCTTTAGTCATGATATTCTTTACTGGGCTATTTGTGCTCACCCTTTTGCTTCACAATTCCTTTCAGGTAATAAGAGTGTAGCTGGGTCTAGCGGGGGTAACAGGGGAATAGAACAATGGTCTCTAACTGTGAAGGTTTCTCCCTAAACAGTATGAAAATAATTTTATTGAGAACTTTAGATTAGTGTGTTATATTTTATACATCATTTAGTAGTTATATTTGGTGAATCATATAGGGTGAGGCGAACCCAACTTTGGAAGGGTGATTTGCCACTATCATACAAGATGTCTAATGACATACAACCTCGTGTCATCATAAGACATGGTTGTGCACATCCACTTGCTGAGTATATCTACGAGCACTACCTATATAATCTTAGTGTTTGGATGAAGTATAATTCTCAATTAGAGACAGTGGAGATAATGATATGTCAAGAGAAGACTCACCATTAGAAATAATATGATAGTAATCTTCTCGTTTTTCTTTCTGAAGATTTTTGTTTCTAAAACAGTTATTGACTGTACCTTTATGTAAGGTGCCATTATGACGTGCTATTCAAGGTTGGGATGAGAGTCACAGTTGATATATATTTGTATCAAAACTCATAATATATGAGTCGTATTTTGCACGATAATTGTAGTAATAAAGTTGTAGTTGTTTTCTGTACCATGTATTTGGCGACTCAGAATAGGTTGGATGGATTGGACCTATTTTGGGGGCATCACAGTTGGTATCAGAGCTTAGGGATATGGTCTCTGTCGGAGATCGGGGAATAGAACTAGGAGGGCATAGATGAATAAATCCTTCGCTAGTGTGTCCTACCTAAGCTTATTTATTGGTCGGTCATAATATGCGGATATTATGTGATATGTTAATTTGTTTAATTAACCTTTGTTTTATGACAATATTTGAGAATGACAGCTGAGAATGTTAACAATGGAGTGAATGAGACCGTGGAGACACCTCTAATCACCCACCATGATAATGTGATGTCAGACGAAGAAGGAATTAGAGATATTCTTTTGGTAAGGAAAGAATTAATAGTTGCACCCGAGCTAGTTGTAGAGGTAGCAGCTGATGGGTGGGATTTATACCGATGAATCGGATACTTTATGACTTAAATAGTTGTCTGTTCTCGTAGATTTTATATGTTTTTATATGATTATAGTGTTGTTGTGCTTAATCGATGAATTGCAGAGCTTTACAGGTGTTTTATAGCATTCAGGGGTAAAACAGTCATTTTCTATACACTGGCGCCGCAGCGCCAATGCCCAATGTTATTCTCGTGCCGCGCCGCCACCTCCTAGTCTCTGCTGACATCACCTCCGCGTCGCAGCGCCATTGTTTCTTCTTTGGCTCGCGCCGCAGCGCGAGCTCCGATTTTTCAAGCTAATGTGGCGCTGCAGCGCCAAGCATAGGCTTAATGCCCGCGCCGCGGCGCCACCTCCGGTGTCCAGGCAGAGAGGGCTTGTGTTTGACCTAGCTTAAGGGAGAAGAGATATAAAACACAGGAAGCTCTGCATTTGATAAACCAGACATCCTATATCATATTTTTCCATAGTTTTAGCTTAGATTAGATTTTATTTTGTATTTTCTCTCTCTAGTTCTTAGTTGATGTCTGTAAATATAGTTTAGGTAGATTTAGGGAGAAGTTTGTATTTCTTTAGAGCACAAGAGCAACGAGCAACACGGAGTGGAAAGCTTGATTTGAGCGATTTAATTGGAGACTGAAGGGGCTTTGACAGAGTTTTTTCTATCCATTTATCTTCTCTATGATTGTAATCCATAAATGTTGTCTTTATTGCTACTTGTATTTGGTTTATTATATATGAACTGATTATTGGCCCTAAGGTTATAATGGATCCCTTTGTTATTTGAATTGACTGTCTTTATCTCTTTGGTTGGCACTATATGATTTGAATTGATATATTTGTGCTTTATGATTCTCGCTAAGACATTAGTGATGATTTTGGTAATCTGCATGATATCGACAGAAGAATTGTAGATTTACACCTAAATATATTAGCATGTGATTGTGGGTTTTGACTGCATAAGTTATGCATAGAATAGACATATCTCTGTGCGCCACGTGCGACCTGATAGAGAACTTATGCTTAAATCCTTGTTATAATTAATTCGCATAGACATATGTAGGATTGCATCTAGCTTGGACGTTCTTTTCTGTTCTATTCCCTTTTGGGTGGATCTGGAGAGGATATGTTTGTGCATACCTCGACAGAGGTGCATTAGCACCTTTGCGTTCTCGGTTGACAAATTATCGTGACCATTAAGACCAAAGAGAGATAGGGTAGCTAGTTTGATGAAACATAACGCGCCAGGTGTTCGACAGAATGCCCGTGTGGGGGTGAAGTTGTGACCTTAGCTTGTAATTCCTTAGATTTCCATTCGTTATCCAATTACTTGCTTTGTTAATTAGTATAATTAGATTAATCACACTTCCATTTACTGCTGTTCGAATAAGACTCTAGCGATTCAAAGTCGGTACTTGGTAAATATTAGTCATAGTTCCTCGTGGGTACGACACTCTCCTTATCACTGTATTACTTGTTAGACCATGTATACTTGTGCGTGTTTAGTGATCGGTATTCCGACCAACAGAAGCTGAGAGTGAGGAAGAAGAGGAACCTGAGGAGAATTTATTAGAAGAATTTTATGATCGAAATGTGGAATTGTAAAATCATATTCATGAGTTAGAAGAGCAGGCTGAAGAGCGGCAGACGGTCGTGGAGTAAAAGGATGCAACGATTCAAGCTTGTGTTACCCTATATGTGATGCTTGAACAGAAGCATTCTTTGGCAGAGTATAAGATGATAAAGCTGGAATCTGAGTTGAAAGAAGAAACAACTGAACGAGTGAGAATGAGTGATGCATGGGTAAAAGCCGCACGACGCGTTGATATTGTGGAAAGAGATGTCCGATCTAAGAAGGCTAAAATAGATGATATGTATTTCTCTTTTTGGACAGCAATTGAGAGAACCCAACATCGAGTTTTGAATTACCCTGTACATTGCGATCAACCCCAATTCGATATGGATCGAAGATTAATGATTTAGATCATGAAACAGGAGTACGACGAAGCAGTTGAGGGTGAAATATGCCCTATAGAAAAGTCAATTCTAACGGTAGTGATGACACCAAATGCTGCCCCAGACAAGTCAAAGCCAGGTAGTTCAAGGGAGAGCGGTTGTCATGACTTCCCAACAAATGAGGAACCAAAATGAAGTTATCACAGGAGATGAACAATGGAGAAATCACGATAACCCGGGAGATAGAATCTGAAATAAAAGTAAGGTATTCTCAACTTTTTGAAATACCAGGTACGTAAATTTCGGGGACGAAATTTTATAAGGAGGGGAGGTTGTAAGAACCCAACTTTTTAATGAATAAAATTGAATTATTGTGAATAATAAGGTGTTAAATTAATATAATGCTTGGGTTATGGGTGAAATGTGTAAATTTTTCAAAATAAGCAAGTGGTTATAAAATATTCATTGTTGTCGGGAAATATTCGTTTGGTCGTGGAATATTCTTACTATCGGGGAATATTCGTACGACGGCGCAGCCATTTGTGGGCCCCATAACGAATAACTGTCGGATGAAGAAAACGACAAGTTTGAGTTTCAATAAATAACGGCGTAATTGTTACCGTTAACACTGTTGGAATACCTGATGGTTAAAATATAGTAATACGCGTGGTTGCACAGTAGCATACGATATTGCACAGTATTTTTGAATTATTGATTCTTACGTAAGAAGGCACTACTCAATAATTATTACAGTAATTACTGTTCAATATTTTATTTTATTTATTCAATAATTGCTGCGTTGATATTTTATATTATTGTTGTTTCAATAATTATCACTGCACAGTATTTTCCATTATCATATCAATAATTCATAATATTATTAGATAACATTATTGACAATGTCTAGAAAGTTCTGTCAAGAAGAGATTTGGTCACCTAATTACGCGCCAGTAAGGAAAAATCCTTATTGGAAAGCCCCCTCTTTCTTGGGAACTGCCTGGTTGTCATTATTGTGATTCTGTAATATTATTTGTGAATAATTAATTATTAATTTATATGATAAGGAAATATTTATTTGATATGGATATAAATGATGGATTTATTTATGTGGTTATAAATGAAGGAATTAATGTTAAGCTGTTTTATCAGTATTTTGTTAGATTGGAGGTATTAAAAGATCAAATCGGTGTTCTTAAAGCTCTATTGCGTGAGTTATAATTTTAATCCGACCGTTGGATCGTTGTGATTTTTGGATATGTTATACATATATAAGTTGAGTTTATGTCCACAAATTTTGAACCGTTAAAAATTAACGCATGATTTGTTATGAATTTTAAAAGGTGTTGAAAATTATCCGTTTGTAGATTTCGGATATTTTTTGTCTAGAATTTGGAAAAACTTAAAGCTACAAAGTTGTAGAGAATTCGATTTTGTACAGAATGGACATAAAATTTATATTTTTCTGATAAATGGGCTATTTTCTATGAATTGTTGAAGTTTCAGAAAAATAAAATAATTTTTTATTGGGTGGGACCCATTTTTGTTTTTGCAAACATGTGGGCTGCTATTTTTGTTCTAAAATGGTTGCTGATTCAAGGAGGAAACATGGAAGATTGAAAATAATAATAATAATAATAATATTTTATTATTTTAGTCTTCTTTGGTGTTCTAGTATTTTTCTATAAATAGGCGCTTAAGTTAGAATTGAAAATCACACCAGAAACATAAGTTTTCTCTCCCTATATTATCAAGCGTATTTTTGTGAGTATTTAGATACTTTGAGAGTTGTTATTCATTGCAAGGTTCCTTCGACTTTTCATCCGATATTCTAGTCAGAAGTACTGCTCTTTTGAGGTAAGGAATTGTAAGGGTTATTATATTTTTCAGTTTCATAATTTTTCGGACCTTTAAAAATTCTAAAAAAATTTAAAATGATAATTTGATTAGTTTTCTAGATTGTGTCCAAAAATGACGATTTTTAGATGTATAGATTAGGAGTTATGAATTTTATGAAAAAAAATTATTTTAAAAGTCAACCCTTATAACTCCTTGTGGTTAACTCCAAAATTGGTAAAATTTTTATTGGATGTATAGATTAGGAGTTATGAATTTTATGAAAAAAGACTATTTGTTTGTACTGATTTGGTATTTTTTTATGAAAATAGACTAGTTATGAATAAATAAATTAAATATGTTATGTGAAGTAAGAAAATTAGAAAATAAGATTTTAAGGCTTGAGAATCCTATATAAGGTATATGCAGATTTTTGATGAGGGTTTTAATTATTGGTAATAAAATTTTATGAGTTTGGCATTTTAAAATGATTAAGTGCATTAATTAGTAAAGTGTAAACAATTGGAATAAATTGTTTATAAGTTTAAAAAATAATTAAAATATTGTTTTAATATTAATAATATTATATTTTGATATTATTAATTGATTTATAACATTTGGATTAAGGTGTTATAAATATGGATATGGATTTTATTGTGAAACTTTATCTTTTTATGTCGAGATTACTATTCACGAGTTACTATTTACGATAAATTGGTTTCTTTTTTTTTTCTGAATAAATTATCGTTGATTTATGAATCTTACTCTTGAAATTAAATCCATGTTTGATTTCATATATAACATTTTTATAATCTTGGTAAAGAAATTTTTCTTTGACTTGAGTGTAAAGATGGGTAGATTATTGGTATGATCGTGACTATGAGTTCTCTTTGGCCAGTAGTGCAAAGATGAATTATTGATGAATATCTTTGGTCAGTAGTGCAAAGATGAATTATTGATGAATATCTTTGACCTGTAGTGCAAAGATGAATTATTGTTGATTATCTTTGGCCTGTAGTGCAAAGATGACCTGTTGTTAAATATCTTTGGCCTGTAGTGTAAAGATGAACTGTTAATGAATATCATTAGCCTGTAGTGCAAAGATGAAATGATAATGAATATCTTTGGCCCATAGTGCAAAGATGAATTTATTAGTATGATTATAAACAAGAACTGTGATTTGGTATGACCATGATCTTTGATATTTCAGGTAAAGACATGTCATAAAAAATATCTTCGTCCTGGGTGCGAAGAGGAATTTAGAATCACAATTATAATTATGAGTTATTCATATAATTGTGGAAAGGAACTGTTGATTGATGTTACAGGGATAAAATATTGTTGGTGGATTTTTAATGTGGAGAAGATAATAGACTTTATGGTCTATTTGACTCTTCTAATGGATTGCTCGTTCCGCTGTAACTATGGTTGAAAAGTTTTATCATCTATCATATGTTCTAAATCTCTGATTTATTAATGATGAAGGCTATTAATAATTTAATTATCTTTAGTCATGATATTCTTTACTGGGCTATTTGTGCTCACCCTTTTGCTTCACAGTTCCTTTTAGGTAATAAGAGTGTAGCTGGGTCGAGCGGGGGTAACAGGAGAATAGAACGTTGGTCTCTAGCTGTGAAGGTTCTCCCTAAACAGTATGGAAATAATTTTATTGAGAACTTTGGAATAGTGTGTTATATTTTATACATCATTTAGTAGCTATATTTGGTGAATCATATAGGGTGAGTCGAACCCAACTTTGGAAGGGTGATTTGTCATTATTATACGAGATGTCTAATGACATACAATCTCATGTCATCATAAGACAGGGTTATGCACATCCACTTGCTGAGTATATCTACGAGCACTACCTATATAATCTTGGTGTTAGGATGAAGTATAATTCTCAATTAGAGACAGTGGAAATAATGATATGTCAAGAGAAGACTCACCATTGGAAAGAATATGATAGTAATATTCTCATTTTTTTAGGGTCTATTGGGTCAACAAAAGATAATTCTGTGGACATATGATATCTTTCATAACCTAGACGCATGGCCTCCCATGTACGAAGGTTTCCTTGAGCACTTTCCGAAGATTTTAGTTTCTAAAATAGTTATTGACTGTACCTTTATGTATGGTGCCATTATGACGTGTTATCAAAGGTTGGGATGAGAGTCACAGTTGGTATATATTTGTATCAAAACTCATAATATACGAGTCATTGTATTTTTCACGACAATTGTAATAATAAAGTTGTAGTTATTTTCTGTACCATATATTTGGCGACTCAGAATAGGTTGGATGGATTTGACCTATTTTGGGGGCGTAAAAAAAACAACAATATTTTGGGAGTCCAAGTGAACAAACTAAGCATTATAATCACGTTGCTGAGATTTAAAACTCCTCAGTGCTCAAACAGTGGCCAAACAGTAGCCTATAATCTCATTGTGTAAACTCAAGCAGCTATAATCCATGGTGATGATGGCTACAAATTAAGTTGGTAGTTGGCCAACTCTTTCTTGTCCATTGCTTCCTTCCATTCTCCATTGATTCAAACCATGGTGCAAGACCATGAGCTGAACTACCAATTCTTTATAATGGAAGCACTCCCTCTCATTTCTCTGTTGTTAGAAAAATTATCTAATAAGTGCAAGTAGAGAGTGAAGTTGCTGAGAATTGAGGGAGTATAATTAGTGCATTGAGGGAATTCATATAAGCTTCAAGAGGTATAAAATCTGACTTTTTGTTCTTAAAATTGAGTTTTGTCAAATTCTTGAATTACTTGAATTCTCTGTCAATTAGTATGAATTAGCATGCCATTGTGTTGTTCAAGTATGTATGTATGTCTAGAAGCATTTTGAGTTGCAGCAGAAGAAGGTTTGGTAATGTGGTGTTAAGGCTCTGCAGAAGCAGAGCCAAAAAATTTGCCTTTGCACGAAGTGGCGCGGCCGCGCCACTTCTATAGTACATGACCGCGCGACCGCGCCGACTGCCAGTCATGGATACTATTTTGTTGGTCTTGTCATATTCTGAGCATGTTATGTTGGTTTGATTATGCATGTAACTAACCTTAACACATGGAATGAGGTTACTTTGTATATAGTATCTCACGTTAGTTTGATTTAAGTTGAGTTTTCAAGAAAACTTCAAGATTTGGAACACTAGAATTTGTGAACATGGAGTAATGTATATTCTGATTTTGTGAGCATGTGTAAATAATCTAGATATGTACATACATGAGTATAACATAAGACATAAGTTTGCTATGTGTAAAATAAGTTGTTAACTTGGTTTATATGGTTTTTCTAAAAGGGAAAACTTGAAGTTTGAAATAAGAAATTTAGTGGACCTTGTGACCCTATGCATTCAGAACCTTTGAGCATGCTTATGTAACTTAGTTTTATATATATGCATGAGTATGAGGTGTGAGTTCAAAGTTCTTTGCATGCTTAGTTAGTTAACATGAGATTTTCAAGGAAAATGTTGAAGTTGAAAACCAACTTTGTTGGGGAATACCCTATTAGTATTCTGAACTTTTGGACCATCATGATAGGACACTTTATGCATCTAGACATGATTGATATGTGCATCCATCTAGCTATAAGTATGTTGTGAACTAGTCAAGCATAGTTTCGAAAGATTTCTAAAGAGATAAAAACTATGTTGAATTGAAATACACGAGTAGAATAACTTGAGCATGTATATTTAAGGTTTATTAACCTCATTATATGGTATAATAATTAACCATGAGTAGCTTGTTGAAAATTGGTCATTTCGTGTAAGACCCTAACTTTTATGAATAAAGAATAATTTTCTCTAAATATATTTTTGAATATTATGGTGTGGATTTGATATAATGTTATAGTTGTGGGTAATATTTATAAATTTTGCAAAGTGAGCAAGTGGTTATATAATATTCGATTGGTTGGAGAATATTCGTTTTAACAGGGAATATTCGTACGACAGCACAATCATTGGTGGACCCCACAACGGAAGTATTGTCGTAGTTAGAAAACGACAGAATGATCTTTTTATAAAAATAACGGCGAAAGTGTTACCGTTAAAACTGTTGAACTACCCGGTAGTAAAAGTACAGTAATACGTGTGGTTGCATAGTAGCACACGATATTGATTATTGATGCTTAAGTGAGAAGTCACTCAGTTATACTCAATTATTGCTACAGTAATTACTACATCATATCTCTCATATTATTGATTCAAATATTGTCACAGTATCATCTGCATAATATGTTATATTATTAAATCAATAATTGAGATGACAAAGTTATTCATATTATTATTTATAATATTGACAATATCTAGAAGTTTTGTCAAGGAGAGGTTTGGTCACCTAATTGCGCGCCAATAAGGATAAATCCTTATCGAAAAGCCCCATCTTTCGTGGGAATAATCTGGTTGTCAAATATTATGAGCTATGATATTGATTAAAGATGAAATTGATAGTTCCATTGTATGGAAATTATTAGTGTTAGTGGAAATCGACATTTATTTCGATATTAATTGATGTCTGGAAGTTATACTGACCAATCGGGTAATTAATCGGATAAATGAGCAATTAATTGCTATTAATTCACATGATTATAACTATTTATTCACATGTGTGTACTATTGATTCACATTCTTGTACTATTAGGGGTGGTGGTGCAAGATTGATAATACTTGCATGACTAAGTTAAAAATAGAGGTATAGATGGAGGTACTATACTGTAATTCGTATTTTCACATGTCTATAACTATTGATTCACATGATTTACTATTAATTCACATTATTTACTATTAGGGGAGGTGGTGCAAGTTTGATAATACTTGCAGGACTAAATTAAAAATGAAGAAAAAGAGGAAGGTATTATACTGTAATATTTTGAGCCCCAAAACGTGCAATTATCGAAACTATATTTTTCTAAGCTCATTCTTCCTTCATTTCTCACCAATTCACAAAAGCTATAGATCAATTATTATAGAGAGAAAGAAGAAGAGAAGTCTACTGCCTCACCATTTCAGTATCCAGTTTTTCTAAGGTAAGGGGTATTATTTCTTTCGTATTCATGAAGAGAGTTCTTTTCTTTCAATACTCGTAAGGGTTGTTATTCCATTCCTTATTATTCTGTTGGAATAACCTGTCTATGCGAAGTATCGCATACATGGTGAAATTCTTCTGTTATTCTATTTTTATTATTTTGTTGGAATAACCTGTTTGTGCGGTCTATCGCATGCCTGGTGAATTCTGTTGTTATTCCGTTCTTTATTATTCTGTTGGAATATCCTATCTATGCGAATTACGCATGACCTGATTCCCTTCTTTATTATTCTGTTGGAATATCATGTTTGTGCAGATTACGCATGACCTAGTTCACTTCTTTATTATTCTGTTAGAATATCCTGTCTGTGCGGATTACGCATGACCTGGTTCCATTCTTTATTATTATGTGGGAATAACCTGTCTATGTGGATTACCACATGCAAGGTGAATGATCCTTCGTATTCATTCCTTATTAAATTGTGGAAATGATCTGTCTACCTGGATTACCGCATGGCGGGCAAAAAATCTATTTGCAGTTTCATATATTCTATTATACTCAGTTGTTTAAAGTTTTGGCTTCTATACTCCATGAAATTAGTAGAATATCCTGAATATTTGCGTTTTATCTAGTATCTTTTCATGGAAATATTCTTCTGAGCATTCTTGAATTTTACTCCCCAAAGCAGTATCATGTTAACAATTTGGACGTTATTGATTTCTAGATAAATTAAAATTATAAATCTTTAAAATTTATCTTGAACTTGTTTTATTGAATTGTCATCATCCTCATGCTTATATAGTGATTAAAGTCATCTTTGACTTACGTGTATAGATGGACTTGGTATGATTATGACCAGAGATTATTCGGTATAATCATGACCGTAATGTGACGAATGATGTGGCAAAAGTCCTCATTGGCCTGTAGTTCATTGATGGACAGTTGTTGGTATGATTATGACCAGAGATTATTTGGTATAATCATGACCATTGATGATTACATGAATATCCTTGGCCGTGATGCAGGGATGATTCGATTTTATTTATTAAACTGAGTCTTAGCGATAAAGTTGATGAAAAACTTTTTAAATCATAGAAGATAGTAGCTTTTATGCTCTACTTGACTCTTCTAATGGATTACTTGTTCCACTACAGTTAAACTTGTGGTCTATTATATTTTATTAGTTTAACATTGTTGAAGGCTAATGATAATTTATTCTGCATTATCTTAGTCATAATATTTCTTACTGGGCTAGTTGAGCTCACCCTTTCTTTCACTGTTCTCTTCAGGAAATAAGAACGTAGTCGAGACTAGTCGGAGAACGGAGTGATGGTCCAGATGATAGCATTAGTAGTCCTCACTATTCTGTTAAATAGTGTGACAATAATTGTAATGAGGACTCCATTGAGTGTGGATATTGTCTAGATGACAATATTCTTATTAAAACTCTTAGATTATGTTTTGTCGTATTTTACACGACTGTTGTATAATTAAGTTGTATTTGAATTTTGTACCATGTATTTGACGACTCAAGATGGGTGACGTGTACCTATTTTGGGGGCGTCATAGTTGGTATCAAAGCTTAGGGATATGATCCCTGGCTGAGATGTGAGACAAGAACTAGGAGGGGAGATACGGGGAATTTCTTCGCTAGTATGACCTACCTAAGTTTATTTGGTATTTAATTGGTCGGTCAGAGTATAGGGATAATATGTGATATGTTAATTAACCCTTGTTTTGTGGCAGTATTTGAAAATGGCATCCGAAAATGTAGAGATAAGCAATGAAGCACATGAGACCGTTGAGTCACCAACGATCAATACGCAGGGTAATGTGCAACAGGAAGATAATAATCCTCATGTAAACAATAACACCGATGAAATGGTGAATGATGGGATGTTCAGAGGCTTTATGCAATTCATGCAACATCAGGCGAGAGCGGCTCCTGTCCAAAATGCAGGTGGAAACACTGACAACTCTCGGATGGTCACCACTAAGCAGTTCAAGGAACTGGGACCACCGGAGTTTTTTGGAGAGCCAAAACCACTAAAGGCGGAGACGTGGATAAAGTAGATCAACAAGATATTTGATATCTTGGGATGCTTCGAGGAGCAAAAGGTTCCCTTTGCCTCCTTCATGTTGCGAGCAGAGGCAGATTACTGGTGGGAATCTGTAAAGCGTACTGAACCTACCGCACTGAAGATGTCTTGGGAGAAGTTCCAAGAGCTGTTCAATGACAAGTACTTTCCTGAAAGTATTCATCACATGAAGGAGGTAGAGTTCATCAAGCTTGAGCAAAACAATATGACCGTGGCGCAGTACGAAGCTAAGTTTGTCGAGTTGTCTCGGTTTACGTCCCACTTAGTTGATAACGAGGAGAGAATGACACGGATATTTTTAAGAGGTTTGAAACCTGAGATACGCCAATACTTAATTTCTCTCAAACTGTGTTTGTATTCAGATGTTGTAAATAGGGCTCAGTTATTGGAGCGCGATAACGAGTCAACCCAACCAAGAGAGAGCAGCCGAAAAAATGATAATATTAGTGGTAGCAGTCATCGAAGCAGTGACAACAAGCGTGGAGGGAATCAACATGCCCGAAATGGTAATCACTTCGGTGGTAATCATGGCCATGACAATAAGAGTGGACATTTCAAGAAGAGGAGATTCAACAATGATGGAAAGACGTCAGCACCAGCACCTGTTGTTAAGGAAGGAGAACGACCGCCGGTCGTATGTTTCAAATGCGGAGGGGAGGGACATATCAGTCCAAACTACGTGATGCAGTTTAAAGCGTGTTACAATTGTGGAAAAGAAGGTCACGTAGCCCGATTTTGTCGAGCACCAAAGTCAAGTCCAGCTGGGGTGGAGGCATCAAAGGGTGTCCCAGACAAGACAAAATCGGTAGTTCAAGGGAGAGCGTTTGTCGTAACCTCCCAAAAAGCGAAAAATCTGAACGAGGTGATCACGGGTAAGCTAATCATAAACTCTAGCAAAGTTTATACTTTATTTGATACCGGTTCTACCCATTCTTTTATTTCTCCTACTTGCGCTCAACGTTTAAATTTGACTCCGAAGAAATTAGACTTTGACTTATCGGTTAAAACACTGTTGGGAGAAACCTTCATTACATCCACTGTTTATAAGTCTTATTTGATTCAAATCGGTAACCGCACGTTACCTGTCGATCTTATTTCTTTGAAAATACTTGCATTTGATGTGATTTTAGGGATTGATTGGTTAACTACACATCATGCTAAAATCGATTATTTTCGTAAGGTTGTTAGCTTTCATATTCCTAACCAACCTATTATGCGAATTCAAGCAACCAAACCACTAAAATCAATCACTGTCATATCAAGCCATAAAGCTATTCGTTTATTGAAAAACGAATGCAAGCTTTCTTAGCCCATGTCACGGATTTAAATAAAAATACGTCAGATTTGAATGATATTTCTATTGTTAATAAATTTCTTGAGGTATTCCCTGAAGAACTTCCTAGCCTGCCCCCAGAGCGTGAAATTGAATTTTGTATCGACCTTGAATCTGGTACAAAACCCATTTCCAAAATCCCATATCGAATGGCTCCTATTGAACTTCAGGAGTTAAAAACCCAACTACAGGAATTGTTAGAAATCGGTTTCATTCATCCTAGTACGTCTCCTTGAGGTGCTCCTGTTCTATTCGTGAAAAAAAAAGATGGAAGTATGCGACTTTGTATTGATTATCGGGAGTTGAATCATGTCACCATAAAAAATAGGTACCCTTTGCCTTGCATTGATGACCTGTTTGACCAGTTGCAAGGAGCCAAATTCTGATCTTCGTTCCGGATATCATCAGTTGAAGAATAAAATTGATGACATTCCAAAGACTGCTTTTAGAACTCGATACGGGCATTATGAATTCCTAGTCATGTCTTTTGGATTAACTAATGATCTTGCTGCCTTCATGGACATGATGAACCGAGTATTCAAGGAATATTTAGATCACTTTGTGGTCGTATTTATTAATGACATCCTCATATACTCCAAAAGCCGTGAAGACCATGAACAACACTTGAGGCTGATACTTCAAAAGCTTCATGAAAACAAGCATTATGCCAAGTTGAAGAAATGTGAGTTCTGGCTTGAGGAAGTTGCAATCCTTGGGCACATGATATCAAATCATGGAATATCTATTGACCCAGCGAAGATTGAAGCAATTCAAAGTTGGGAGCAACCAAAGTCAGTGACCGAAGTACGTTGCTTTCTCAGCTTAGCTGGTTATTATCGGAGATTTGTAGAAGGATTTTCTCAAATCGCTACTCCATTAACTCAGCTGACTCGAAAAGATACAAAGTTCGGTTGGAGCGAGGAATGTGAGAAGAGTTTTCAAGAACTCAAGAGAAGATTCATTTTAGCACCTGTTCTGACAATACCATCTGGCTCGGAGGGATTTGTCATCTATAGTGATGCTTCAGGCAAAGGGTTAGGATGTGTTCTCATGCAACATGGGAAAGTCATAACCTATGCCTCACGACAACTCAAAGAATATGAGAGAAATTATATATGAGAGGAATTATCCTACTCATGATCTAGAGTTGGCTGCAGTCGTTTTTGTGTTTAAGATTTGGAGGCATTACCTGTATGGAGAGAAGGTGGAGATCTATACGGATCATAAAAGCCTCAAATATTTCTTCACTCAAAAGGAACTCAACATGCGGCAACGACGATGGCTTGAGCTGTTGAAAGATTACGATCATACCATTCAATACTATCCTGGAAAAACGAACGTAGTAGCTGATGCATTGAGTAGGAGATCATATGCGTGTACGAGTACGATATTATCAACGCAAATGCCCATTTTATATGACTTACAAAGGATGAAGATAAAGTTAAAGACTCCAGGGACCCATGTGATGATGGCGAATATACGAGTAGAATCGACTTTAATCGATAAAGTTAATGCTGCTCAAGCTACAGACCTGGAGCTGATGCGTATGAGGAAGAAAGTGCAAGAAGGTACTATTCCGGAAGCAAGAATCGACGAGGAATGTGACGCCCCCAAAATAGGTATACATCACCCATCTTGGGTCGCCAGATACATGGTACAGAATACAAATACAAACTTAAATATACAACATGAGCTGTGAGTTTTAATACAAATATTGTCTTATAGACAGTATTCAAACTCAAAATAAGTCCTCAATACATTTATTATCACACTATTTCATAGAATAGTGAGGACTACTAATACTATCATCTGGACCATCACTCCATTCCCCGACTAGACCCTGCTACATTCTCATTTCCTGAAGAGAACAATGAAAGTAAAAGGGTGAGCTCAACTAGCCTAGTAAGAAATATTATGACTAAGATAATGCAGAATAAATTATCATTTGCCTTCAATAGTGTTAAACTGATACAATATAACAAACATCAAGTTTAAGCAATCCATTAAAAGAGTCAAGTAGAGAATAAAATCTACTATCTTTTATGATTTAAAAAGTTTTTCATCACTTTTATCGCTGGGACTCAGCTTAATAAATAATCCACATCATCCCTGCAGTACGGCCAAGGATATTCATTAGTATCACAACCATAAATTATCCATGCACTACGGGCCAAGGATATTCGTATATTCATCAATGGTCATGATCATGCCAACAACTGTCCATCAATGCACTATGGGCCAATGAGGACCTTTACCACATCATTTGTAACATTACGGTCATGATTATACCGAATAATCTCTGGTTATAATCATACCAAGTCCATCTATGCACTACAGGCCACAAATGACTTTCAACATAATATAAACACGAGGATGATGACAATGATATAAGAATTCAATAAAATAAGTTCAAGAATTAATTTATCCAGGAACCAATAACGTCCAAATTGTCAACATGATACTGCTTTGTAGAGTAAAATTCAAGAATGCTCAGAAGAATATTTTCATGAAAAGATACTGGATGAAGTGCAAATATCAAGGATATTCCACTAATTTCATGGAGTATAAAAGCCCAAAACTTTAACCAACTGAGTACAATAAAGAATGGAATAACAAAAGAAATCACCAGACATGCGATAGACCACACAGACAGGTTATTCTAACAGAATAATAAATAACAGAACCAAGTCATGCGTAAACGCACAGACATGATATTCCAACAGAATAATAAAAAATTGAATAATAACAGAATTCACCATACATGCGATAGACCGCACAGACATGTTATTCCAACAGAATAATAAATAATGGAACCAGATCATGCGTAATACGCACAGACAGGATATTCCAACAGAATAATAAAGAATGGAATAACAGAAGAATTTCACCATGTATGCGGTACTTCGCATATACAGGTTATTCCAACATAATAATAAAGAATGGAATAATAGAAGTTCTTTTCATGAATACAAAAGAAATTATACCCCTTACCTTAGAAGAAACTGGATATAGGAGTAGTGAAGTAGCAGAATACTTTTCTTCTTTCTCTCTATAGTTTCTCTCTCTAGAGTTTCAGTGAATTCGTAAAAAATAATGAAGGAATGAGCTTCTATTTATAGGAGAATGGACTGAATAGTAACTAATTCATGAAAGATCCAGATTGATTTACTTTTAAACGGACGGTCCAGATTGATTTACTATGCAGTATTAATAAAATATTTTAATAAAACAAAATTTTTTAAATAAAATATAATATATTCTATTTATAATCTAATAAAACGAATAACTTTATAAAAGTATTCTGTTTTAGATAAAAAGATTTTACTATGCAAATACTATGCATGCACTATGCAAACACTATACATAATAGAATATTATATATTCTATTTATAATCTAATAAAACAAATAACTTTATAAAAGTATTATGTTTTATATAAAAAGATTTTACTATGCAAATACTATGCAGGCACTATGCAAATACTATGCATAATAGAATATCATATATTCTATTTATAGTCTAATAAAATAAATAACTTTATAAAAGTATTCTGTTTTATATAAAAAGTTTTCTATTTTATTACATTTATAATAATAATAAAATAAAACTTATCACCTTTATTATAATTCACAATATTAATCGACCAGGTCGTTCTCAAGAAAGAGGGGGCTTTCCAATAAGGATTTCTCCATATTGGCGCGTAATTAGGTGACAAAACCTCTCATTGGCAGAACTTCTAGACATCGTTAATATTGTAAATAATAATATAAATAACTTTGTCGTCTCAATTATTAATTTAATAACATAACATATTATACAGATGCTACTGTGATAATAATTGAATCAATAATATGAGAGATATGATGCAGCAATTACTGTAGCAATAATTGAGTATAACTGAGTTACTTCTTACGTAAGCATCAATAATCAATACCGTGTGCTACTATGCAACCACGCGTATTACTGTACTTTTACTACCGAGTAGTTCAACAATTTTAACGGTAACTCTTTCGCCGTTATTTTTATAAAAAGATAATTCTGTCATTTTCTTACTACAACAATACTTTTATTGTGGGGTCCACCAATGATTATACCGTTGTACAGATATTTTCAGATAAAAAGAATATTCTCCAACCAAACGAATATTATATAACAACTTGCATACTTTGCAAAATTTATAAATACTACCCACAACTATAATACTATCTCAAATCCACACTATAATATTAAAAAAAATATTTCGAGAAAATTAAATCTTTATTCATAAAATTTGGGGTCTCACAAGGAAGGAATACTTTGAGTCAACTCCAGACTTTGTGTTACTAACGATTCTGACTTGAAGTATATGTAACGCCCCGAAATTCGGTCTATTTTCACGCCCGGATTTCATACGTTACGAGTACATCATTCATCCAACATACATCGTTATATACTAAAATATAACAACATACACTCTCATATCTCAGGTTTTGGAAATCTTATAACCTTTTTCATTACAAACAATAATAAATACATTATTCATTTCATCTTACAAGAGTGACTTTTATCCGCCACCAAGGATACATAACAGTTCCTTAAACTAGTCTATAGTTTAATTTCTTCTTTCTATATTACAAGTCTTCACTTGATCTTCTCGCCTTCTGAAAGATACTCCATCTGGATACCGTCAGTGTAAGACCCCGAATTTTATGAAATAAAATTATTCAATTTTTCTTATAATTATTATTCGGTAAATGGTTAAATTGATAAAAGTTTAAAGTTATGGGTGAAATATGCAAATTTTACAAAATACGCAAGTGGCTATAAAATATTCATTGTTGTCGGAAAATATTCGTTTAGTCGTGGAATATTCTTTCCGTCGGGGAATATTCGTACGACGGTGCAGCCATTTGTGGGCCCCATAACAGAATAACTGTCGGATGAAGAAAATGACAAATTTGAGTTTTTATAAATAACGACGTAGTTATTACCGTTAACACTGTTAGAATACCTGGTGGTTAAAATATAGTAATACGCGTAGTTGCACAGTAGCACACGGTATTACACAGTATTTTTTTTAATTATTGATTCTTACATGAGAAGGCACTACTCAATAATTGTTACAGTAATTACTGTTCAATATTTTATTTTATTGATTCAATAATTGCTGCGTTGATATTTTATATTATTATTGCTCAATAATTGTCACTACACATCATCTCCATTATCAGATCAATAATTCATATTATTTAGAATAATATTATTAGATAGCATTATTGACAATGTCTAGAAAGTTTTGTCTAAGGAGAGGTTTGGTCATCTAATTGCGCGCCAGTAAGGAGAAATCCTTATCGGAAAGCCCCCTCTTTCCTAGGAACGGCCTGGTTGTCAGTACTGTGATTCTGTAATATTATTTGTGAATAATTAATTATTGATTTATATGATGAGGAAAATATTAATTTTATGTGGATATAGATGGAGAAAATTTTTAAAGTGACAATTGTTGAAAAATGATATTTTATCTTTTCTGATAAAATAATTTATTATTATATTTAATAATATAATAATGGTGATAGTTTTACAATGAATGTGAGATATATGATTATATGAGTATATGAGGAGGAAGAGTATTTTTGTTGTATTAAATGATTAACATATGTATTGTGTGTCGGTGGACCCCATTTCTTGACTGAAATTTGATTATAGCTTGTAAAATCGCCCGTTTATGGATTTCGATCAATTTTTATTTGGAATTTGGAAACATTTTCTTCTGCAAAGTTGTAGAGAATTGAATTTCCTATAAAAAAGAGCGAGATTCGAATTTTCTGATAAAAGGGCTATTTTCTATGAATTGTTAAAGTTTTAGAAAATAAAATAATTTTTATTAATTTATGGGTGGGACCCACTTGGTTTTCAAGCATGTGGGCTGCCAATTTTGGTTCAAAAGAGGTGGGCTGGTCTTGGTTGGTGGGAGAAGACGTAGAAATGAAGAGAAATAAATATTATTAATTTATTATTTAGTCTCCTTTGGCGTTCTAGCATTTTCCTATAAATAGGTGCTTATGTTAGAATTAAAAATCACACCAGAAATAAGTTTTCTTTCTCTCTATATTATCAAGCATATTTTTGTGAGTATTTAGATATCTTGAGTGTTGCTCAGCGTTATATCCGATATTCAAGTCAGAAGTACTGCTCTTTTGAGGTAAGAGATTGTAAGGGATTTTAACGGGAAAAGACTATTTTAAAAGTAACCGCTTATAATTCCTTGTGGTTAACTCCAAAATTGATGAAATTTTTATTGAAAGTATATCTATATAATATCAGTGTACTCTGTGAATTTTGAAATTTTTGGATAAAAGTATAATTTATGATAAATGTCTAAATATTCGGCTGTTTTGGCCATATGAAAAATAGTAAATGAGTTTTAAAAATTCTGAGAAAAATATATGTTCAATATGAGACTATATTATGTTAAATCCCAGAAAAAGAAATATTTTTAGAACTGATTTGGTATTTTTCATGAAAATAGACTAGTTATAAGTAAATGAATTAAATATGTTATGTGAAGTAAGAAAATTGAAAAATAGGATTTTATGACTTGAGAATCCTATATGAGGTATATGCAAATTTTTGATGAGGGTTTTGGTTATTAGTGATGAAATCTTATGAGTTTAGAATTTTAGGATGATTAAATGCATTATTTAGTAAAGTGTAAACAATTAAAATAAATTATTTATAAGTTTAAGAAATGTTATTTCAATATCATTATACCGAAATATTGGTATGGATTTTATTGTGAAATTTTTACCTTTTGTGTCAGGTTTACTATTCATGAGTTACTATTCACGAGTTACTATTCACGACAAAAATTGGTTTCTTTTTCTAACCAAATTATCGTCGATTTATGATTGTTGCTCTTAAAAATAAATGCAGTTGTTGATCATATTATTTTTATTATCATATATAACATTTTTATAACCTTGATGTTGAAATTCTCTTTTACTTGAGTGTAAAGATGGGTAGATTGTTGGTATGATCATGACTATGGGTTCTCTTTGACCAGTAGTGCAAAGTTGAATTATTGACTGGTATGATCATGACCATTGAATTTATAACTGAATATCTTTATCTTAAGTGTAAAGGTGAATTGATCAACATGGTTATAATTATTGTTTATATAATTCTGAAATGATTATATATTTCTTTGAGTTATTAATATATTTGGCCTGTAGTGCAAAGATGAACTGTTGATGAATATCTTTGGCCTGTAGTGCAAAGATGAATTACTGATGGATATCTTTGGCCTGTAGTGCGAAGATGAATTGTTGTTGAATATCTTTGGCCCATAGTGTAAAGATGGTTTGTTGATGAATATCTTTGGCCGTAGTGCGAAGATAGATTTATTAGCATGATTATGAACATGATATGTGATTTGGTATAACCATGATCTTTGATGTTTCAGGTACAGACAGGTGATGAAATATTCTTCGTCCTGGGTGCGAAGAAAAATTTAGAATCACAATTATGATTATGAGTTATTCATATGATTGTGGAAAGGAACTATTGAGTGATGTTACAGGGATAAAACATTGTTGGTGGATTTTTAACATGGAGAAGATAATAGACTTTGTAGTCTATTTGACTCTTCTAATGGATTGCTCGTTCCGCTGCAACTATGGTTGAAATTTTTATCATCTACCATATGTTCTAAATCTCTGATTTATTACTGATGAAGACTATTGATAATTTATTTATCTTTAGTCATGATAATCTTTATTGGGCTAGTTGTGCTCACCCTTTTGTTTCACAATTCCTTTCAGGTAATAAGAGTGTAGCTGGGTCGAGCGGGGGTAACAAGGGAATAGAACGGTGGTCATCATTTAGTAGTTATATTTGGTGAAGAAAATAGGGTGAGGCGAACCTAACGTTGAAAGGATGTTTTGTCACTATCATACAAGATGTCTAATGGCATACAACCTCGTGTCATCATAAGACAGGATTGTGCTCATCCACTTGCTGAGTATCTTTACGAGCACTACCTATATAATCTTGGTGTTTGTTTGAAGTATAATTTTCAATTAGAGACAGTGGAGATAATGATATGTTAAGAGAAGACTCACCATTAGGAAGAATATGATAGTAAACTTCTCGTTTTTCTTTGGGGTATATTGGGTCAACCAAGGATAATTCTATGGCCATATGATATCTATCACAACCTAGACACATGGCCTCCCATGTACGAAGGTTTCCTTGAGCACTTCCCAAAGATTCTAATTTCTAAAATAATTTTTGACTATACCTTTATGTAAGGTGTCATTGTGAGGTGCTGTCCACGGTTGGGACATGAGTCACATTTAGTATATATTTGTATCCAAACTCACAACATATGTGTTGTTGTATTTTATACTATAATTGTTGTAATAAAGTTATAGTTGTTTTCTGTACCATGTATTTGGCGACTTAGAATGGATTGAATGGAATGGACCTATTTTGGGGGCGTTACAATTTGGTATCAAAGCTTAGGGATATGGTCTCTGGCGGAGATCGGAGAATAAAACTAGGAGGGGAGAGATGAGTAAATCCTTCGCTAGTGTGTCCTACCTAAGCTTATTTGTTGGTCTGTCATAATATCGGGATATTATGTGATATGTTAATTTGTTCAATTAACCTTTGTTTTGAAGCTGTATTCTAGAATGATATCTGAAATACAGGAGATGAGCAATGGAGAAATCATGAGGACAGGGAAGATGAAATCTGAAATGAAAGTAAGGTATTCTCAACTCTTCGAAATACCAGGTACATAAATTTTGGGGACGAAATTTCATAAGAAGGGGAGATTGTAAGACCCCGAATTTTATGAAATAAAATTATTCAATTTTTCTTATAATTAATATTCGGTAAATGGTTAAATTGATAAAAGTTTAAAGTTATGGGTGAAATATGCAAATTTTACAAAATACGTAAGTGGCTATAAAATATTCATTGTTGTCGAGAAATATTCGTTTAGTCGTGGAATATTCTTTCTGTCAGGGAATATTCGTACGACGGCGCAGCCATTTGTGGGCCCCATAATAGAATAACTGTCGGATGAAGAAAACGACAAATTTGAGTTTTTATAAATAACGACGTAGTTGTTATCGTTAACACTGTTAGAATACCTGGTGGTTAAAATACAGTAATACGCGTAGTTGCACAGTAGCACACGGTATTGCACAGTATTTTTTTTAATTATTGATTCTTACGTGAGAAGGCACTTGTGACGCCCCCAAAATTAGGTATACATCACCCATCTTGGGTCGTCAGATACATAGTATCAAATACAAATACAACTTACTAATACAACTGTCGTGTACAATACGACAAAACATAAACTGTGAGTTTGAATACAAATATTATCTTCTAGAGAGTATTCATACTCAAAAGGAGTCCTCATTACATTTATTAACACACCATTACATAGAATAGTGAGGACTACTAACTAATACTATCATCCGGACCATCACTCCGTTCCCCGACTTGCCCCAGCTACGTTCTCATTTCCTGAAGGAACAGTGAAAGAAAGGGTGAGCTCAACTAGCCCAGTAAGAAATATTATGACTAAGATAATGCAGAATAAATTATCATTAGCCTTCAACAATGTTAAACTGATAAAATATAATAGACATCAAGTTTAACTGCAGCGGAACAAGCAATCCATTAAAAGAGTCAAGTAGAAAATAAACTCTACTATCTTTTATGATTTAAAAGATTTTCCAACACTGTGATCGCTGAGACTCAGCTTAATAAAATAATCCACATCATCGAATCACCCCTGCACTACGGCCAAGGATATTCGTATATTCATTAATGGTCATGATCATGCCAACAACTGTCCATCAATGCACTACGGGCCAATGAGGACTTTTACCACATCATTTGTAACATTACGGTCATGATTATACCGAATAATCCCTGGTCATAATCATACCAAGTCCATCTATGCACTACAGGCCACAGATGACTTTCAACATTTTATAAACATGAGGATGATGACAATGATATAAGAATTCAATAAAACAAGTTCAAGAATTAATTTATCCAAGAATTAACAACGTCCAAATTGTCAACATGATACTGCTTTGTGGAGTAAAATTCAAGAATACTTAGAAGAATATTTTCATGAAAAGATACTGGATGAAACGCAATTATCAAGGATATTCCACAAATTTCATGGAGTATAGAAGTCAAAACTTAACCAACTGAGTACAATAAAGAATGGAATAACAAAAGAAATCACCATGCATGCGATAGACCGCACAGACAGGTTATTCCAACAGAATAATAAATAATGGAACCAGGTCCGGCGTAAACGCACAGACAGGATATTCCGACAGAATAATAAATAATGGAACCAGGTCCGGTGTAAAACACACAGACAGGATATTCCGACAGAATAATAAATAATGGAACCAGGTCCGGTGTAAAATACACAGACAGGATGTTCCAACAGAATAATAATAAAAACGGAACCAGGTCCGGTGTAAAACACACAGACAGGATGTTCCAACAGAATAATAATAAAAACGGAACCAGGTCCGGTGTAAAACACACAGACAGGATGTTCCAACAGAATAATAGAAGAATGTCACCAAGTATAGGGTAGACCGCGTATACAGGTTATTCCAACAGAATAATAAGAAATGGAATAACAACAGTTCTCTTCATGAATAAGAAAGAATAACACCCCTTACCGTTTTAAAGAAGAGCTGAAATAAGGAAGTAGTTAAATAGCAGAATACTCTTCTTCTCTCTCTCTATAGTTTCTCTCTCTAGAGTTCAGTGAATTCGTAAGAAATAATGAAGGAATGAGCTGCTATTTATAGAAAAATAGAATGCATAGTAACTAATCCATGAACGGTCCAGATTGATTACTTTAATCTGACGGTCCATATTTAAAGAAAAATCTTTTAAATAAAATATAATATATTCTATTTATAGAATAACTTTAATAAAGTATTCTGTTTTATATAAAAAGATGTTTCTGTTTTATTACGTTAATAATACGAATAAAACAAAACGTCATTATCGCTAAATAATTCATATTATTAACTGACAATAATTGAATCAAACTGAGTGACTTCTCACATAAGCATTAATAATCAATACCGTGTGCTACTATGCAACCACACGTATTACTGTACTTTTACTACCGAGTAGTTCAACAGTAACAATGGTAAAATTTTCGCCGTTATTTTTAATAAAATATTTTTGTCGTTTTCTCAATCCGACAATAATTCCGTTGTGGGGTCCACCAATGATTGTGTCGTTGTACGAATATTCCCTGTTAAAACGAATATTCCCCGACCAATCGAATATTATATAACAACTTGCGTACTTTGCAAAATTTATAAATATTACCCACAACTATAACATTATATCAAATTAACTCCATAATATTCAAAAATGATATTTATAGAAAATTCATCTTTATTTATAAAAGTTGGGGTCTTACAACCTCCCCTTCTTATGAAATTTCGCCCTCGAAATTAGGGTACGTACCTGGTATGTCGAAGAGGTAAGGATACCTTGATTTCATTTCAGATTCTAACTCCCAAGTCATTTCCTCAACATCGTGGTTTCTCCACAAAACTTTGACTTGAGGTATAACCTTGGAGCGTAGAATATGTTCCTTCTTATCCAAGATTTGAACAGGAACTTCTTCATACGTCAAATCCTCCGCTATTTCGTCCGGTTCTAACTCAATAATGTGGTTCGGGTCTTCCACATATTTGCGTAACATGGATATGTGAAAAACGTTATGAACACGAGACATACTTGGCGGTAAAGCGAGTCTATAAGCCACAGTTCCTACTCGATCGAGGATTAAAAATGGACCGATGAATCGAGGATTGAGCTTTCCTCTCTTTCCAAATCTCGTAACTCCTTTCCATGGAGCAACACGTAAGAACACATGATCTCCTACATCAAATTCCACGTCCTTTCGATGAAGATCAGCATAACTCTTTTGTCGATCTTGTGAGGTTTTTATACGTTGTCGGATCGTTTGAATCTTTTCTGTAGTCATACGTACCAACTCCGGTCCCAACAACGTTGCTTCACCCACCTCATCCCAGCATACTGGAGAACGACATTTTCTTCCATACAATGCTTCGAATGGAGCCATGCCAATACTTGCTTGATAACTGTTGTTGTAGGAAAACTCCACCAATGGTAAGAACTTGTCCCAACTTCTGTTGAAGTCAAAGACACAGAGTCTTAATAGATCTTCAAGAGGATGATATGCTGAACTAAATCGTAACTCCGTGCCCATAGCTTTTTGTAAACTAACCCAAAATCGTGAAGTGAATCTTGGGTCTCGATCAGAAACTATGGATACTGGCATACCATGCAGTCTTACAATCTCGTTTATGTACATACGAGCAAGACGTTCAAGTGTATAAGTTTTTCGTATCGGTAAGAAATGAGCAGACTTGGTCAATCTATCAACAATGACCCAAATCGCATCAATACCTTGAGAAACCCTAGGAAGACCGGTAACGAAATCCATGGTAATGTGCTCCCACTTCCATTCTGGAATTTCAAGTGGTTGCAATGGACCTTTTGGTACTTGATGCTCCGCTTTGACTCGTTGACAAGTTAGACACCTTGAGATAAACAACGCTATCTCTCTCTTCATATTGCTCCACCAAAATGTATGACGAAGATCATGATACATTTTGGTACTTCCAGGATGGATTGCAAACGGTGTGTTGTGCGCCTCCATCATGATTTCATACTTTAAATCAGGGTTGTTAGGAACACAAAGTCTGGAGTTGACTCGAAGTATTCCTTCTTCATCGATTCTTGCTTCCGGCATAGCACCTTCTTGCACTTTCTTCCTCATACGCATCAGCTCCAGGTCTGTAGCTTGAGCAGCTTTAACTTTATCGATTAAAGTCGGTTCTACTCGTATATTCGCCATCATCACATGGGTCCCTGGAGTCTTTAACTCTATCTCCATCCTTTGCAAATCACACAAAATGGGCCTTTGTGTTGACAATATCGCACTCGTACTTGCATATGATCTTCTACTCAATGCGTCAGCTACCACGTTCGCTTTTCCAGGATGGTATTGAATGGTATGATCATAATCTTTCAACAGTTCAAGCCAACGTCGTTGTCGCATGTTGAGTTCCTTTTGAGTGAAGAAATATTTGAGGCTTTTATGATCCGTAAAGATCTCCACCTTCTCCCCATACAAGTAATGCCTCCAAATTTTAAGTGCAAAGACAACAGCTGCCAACTCTAGATCATGAGTAGGATAATTCCTCTCATATTCCTTGAGTTGTCTTGATGCATAGGCTATGACTTTTCCATGTTGCATGAGAACGCATCCCAACCCTTTGCTCGAAGCATCACTGTAGATGACAAATCCCTCCGAGCCAGATGGTATTGTTAGAACAGGTGCTGAAATGAGTCTCCTCTTGAGTTCTTGAAAACTCTGCTCACATTCTTCGCTCCAACCGAACTTTGTATCTTTCCGAGTCAGCTGAGTTAATGGAGTAGCGATTCGAGAAAATCCTTCCACGAATCTCCGATAATAACCAGCTAAACCAAGAAAGCTACGTACTTCGGTCACTGATTTAGGTTGCTCCCAGCTTTGAATAGCTTCAATCTTTGCCGGGTCAACCGATATTCCACGACTTGATACTACGTGCCCAAGGAATGCTACCTCTTCCAGCCAGAACTCGCATTTCTTCAACTTGGCATAAAGTTTGTATTCACGAAGCTTTTGGAGTACCAACCTCAAGTGTTGCTCATGATCTTCACGGCTTTTGGAATAAACAAGGATGTCATCGATAAAGACGACCACAAAGTGATCCAAATATTCCTTGAATACCCTGTTCATCATATCCATGAAGGCAGCAGGAGCATTAGTCAATCCAAAAGACATAACTAAGAATTCATAATGCCCATACCGAGTTCTGAAGGCAGTCTTTGGAATATCCTCAGTTCTAACCTTCAGCTGATGATATCCAGAACGAAGATCGATCTTTGAAAAGAATTGTGCTCCTTGCAACTGGTCAAACAGGTCATCAATACGTGGCAATGGGTACCTATTTTTGATGGTGACATGATTCAACTCCCGATAATCAATACAAAGTCGCATACTCCCATCTTTCTTCTTCACGAACAGAACAGGAGCACCCCAAGGAGAAGTACTAGGACGAATAAAACCAATGTCTAACAATTCCTGCAGTTGGGTCTTTAACTCCTGAAGTTCAATAGGAGCCATTCGATATGGGGCTTTGGAAATGGGTTTTGTACCGGGTTCAAGGTCGATACAAAATTCAATTTCACGCTCTGGGGGTAGGCCAGGAAGTTCTTCGGGAAATACGTCAGGAAATTTATTAACAACAGAAATATCATTCAAAGCTGACGTATTTTTGTTTAGATCTGTGACATGAGCTAAGAAAGCTTGACATCCGTTTTTCAATAAACGAATAGCTTTATGGCTTGAGATGACAGCGATTGATTTTAATGGTTTGGTTGCTTGAATTCGCATAATAGGTCGATTAGGAATATGAAAGCTAACAACCTTACGAAAACAATCAATTTTTGCATGATGAGTAGTTAACCAATCAATCCCTAGAATCACGTCAAATGCAAGTATTTTTAATGAAATAAGATCGACAGGTAATGTGTGGGTACCAACTTGAACCAAACAAGACTTATAAACCGTGGATGTAATGAAGGTTTCTCCCAATGGAGTTTCAACTGCTAAGTCAAAGTCTAATTTCTCCGGAATCAAATTTAATCGATGAGCGCAAGTAGGAGAAATAAAAGAATGGGTAGAACCGGTATCAAATAAAGTATAGACTTCGTTAGAGTTTATGATAAGCTTACCCGTGATGACCTCATTCGGGTTCCTTGCTCTCTGGGAGTTCACAACAAACGCTCTCCCTTGCACAACCGGTTTTGACTTTTCTGGGACGGCCTTTGGTGCCTCCATCCTAGCTGAATTTGTCTTCGGTAAACGACAAAATCGGGCTAAATGACCTTCTCTTCCACAATTATAACATGCTTTGGACGGCATCGCGCAGTTTGGACTGATGTGCCCCTCCCCTCCGCATTTGAAACATATGATAGGTGGTCGTTCTCCTTCCTTAACGACAGGTGCTGGTGCTGACGTCTTTCCATCATTGTTGAATCTCCTCTTCTTGAAATGCCCATTCTTATTGTTTTGGCCCTGATTACCACCGAAGTGGTTACCATTTCTGGCCTGTTGATTCCCTCCACGCTTGTTGTCACCGCTTCGATGACTGCTTTCACTGGTATTATCATTTTGCCGGCTGCTCTCTTTTGGTTGCGTTGTCTCGTTATCGCGCTCCACCAACTGAGCCCTATTTACAACATCTGAATACAAACACAGTTTATGAGAAACAAGATGTTGACGTATCTCCGGCTTCAAACCTCTTAAAAACATCCGCGTCATTCTTTCTTCATTATCCACCAGGTGGGACGCAAACCGGGATAACTCCGCAAATTTTGCCTCGTACTGCGACACGGTCATATTATTCTGCTCCAATTTGATGAACTCCACCTCCTTCATGTGACGAATACTCTCGGGAAAGTATTTGTCGTTAAACAGCTCTTGGAACTTCTCCCAAGACATCTTCAGTGCGGCAGGTTGAGTACGCTTTATCGATTCCCACCAGTAATCTGCCTCTCCTCGCAACATAAAGGCGGCAAAGGGAACCTTTTGCTCCTCGGAGCAACCCAAGACATCAAATATCTTGGTGATCTGCTTTATCCATGTTTCAGCTACAAGTGGTTTGGGTTCTCCTTTAAACTCCGGTGGTCCCAGCTCCTTAAACTGTTTAGCGGTGACCGCCTGAGAGTTTCCAGTATTTCCACCTACGTTGTGGACAGGAGCCGCTTTCACCTGTTGTTGCATGAATTGCATAAAACCTCTGAACATTCCATCATTCATCATCTGGTCAGTGTTGTTGTTTGCATGAGGATTGTCACCTTCCTGATGAACATTATCCTGATTATTGATATGTGGTGAATCAATAGTCGCCTGTGCTCCATTGCTATTCTCAACATTCTCAGATGCCATTTTCAGATACTGCCACAAAATAAAAGTTAATTGATATGTCATATATTATCCTTATATTATGACCGACCAATTAAATACCATGCAAATAAACTTAGGTAGGTCATACTAGCGAAGGAATTCCCCGTCTCTCCCCTCCTAGTTCTATTCTCACATCTTAGCCAGGGATCATATCCCTAAGCTCTGATACCAACTGTGACGCCCCCAAAATTAGGTATACATCACCCATCTTGGGTCGTCAGATACATAGTACAAAATACAAATACAACTTACTAATACAACTGTCGTGTACAATACGACAAAACATAAACTGTGAGTTTGAATACAAATATTATCTTCTAGAGAGTATTCATACTCAAAAGGAGTCCTCATTACATTTATTAACACACCATTACATAGAATAGTGAGGACTACTAACTAATACTATCATTCGGACCATCACTCCGTTCCCCGACTTGCCCCAGCTACGTTCTCATTTCCTGAAGAGAACAGTGAAAGAAAGGGTGAGCTCAACTAGCCCAGTAAGAAATATTATGACTAAGATAATGCAGAATAAATTATCATTAGCCTTCAACAATGTTAAACTGATAAAATATAATAGACATCAAGTTTAACTGCAGCGGAACAAGCAATCCATTAAAAGAGTCAAGTAGAAAATAAACTCTACTATCTTTTATGATTTAAAAGATTTTCCAACACTGTGATCGCTGAGACTCAGCTTAATAAAATAATCCACATCATCGAATCACCCCTGCACTACGGCCAAGGATATTCGTATATTCATTAATGGTCATGATCATGCCAACAACTGTCCATCAATGCACTACGGCCAATGAGGACTTTTACCACATCATTTGTAACATTACGGTCATGATTATACCGAATAATCCCTGGTCATAATCATACCAAGTCCATCTATGCACTACAGGCCACAGATGACTTTCAACATTTTATAAACATGAGGATGATGACAATGATATAAGAATTCAATAAAACAAGTTCAAGAATTAATTTATCCAAAAATTAACAACGTCCAAATTGTCAACATGATACTGCTTTGTGGAGTAAAATTCAAGAATACTTAGAAGAATATTTTCATGAAAAGATACTGGATGAAACGCAATTATCAAGGATATTCCACAAATTTCATGGAGTATAGAAGTCAAAACTTAACCAACTGAGTACAATAAAGAATGGAATAACAAAAGAAATCACCATGCATGCGATAGACCGCACAAACAGGTTATTCCAACAGAATAATAAATAATGGAACCAGGTCCGGCGTAAACGCACAGACAGGATATTCCGACAGAATAATAAATAATGGAACCAGGTCCGGTGTAAAACACACAGACAGGATATTTCGACAGAATAATAAATAATGGAACCAGGTCCGGTGTAAAACACACAGACAGGATGTTCCAACAGAATAATAATAAAAACGGAACCAGGTCCGGTGTAAAACACACAGACAGGATGTTCCAACAGAATAATAATAAAAACGGAACCAGGTCCGGTGTAAAACACACAGACAGGATGTTCCAACAGAATAATAGAAGAATGTCACCAAGTATAGGGTAGACCGCGTATACAGGTTATTCTAACAGAATAATAAGAAATGGAATAACAACAGTTCTCTTCATGAATAAGAAAGAATAACACCCCTTACCGTTTTAAAGAAGAGCTGAAATAAGGAAGTAGTTAAGTAGTAGAATACTCTTCTTCTCTCTCTCTATAGTTTCTCTCTCTCTCTAGAGTTCAGTGATTTCGTAAGAAATAATGAAGGAATGAGCTGCTATTTATAGAAAAATAGAATGCATAGTAACTAATCCATGAACGGTACAGATTGATTACTTTAATCTGACGGTCCATATTTAAAGAAAAATTTTTTAAATAAAATATAATATATTCTATTTATAGAATAACTTTAATAAAGTATTTTGTTTTATATAAAAAGATGTTTCTGTTTTATTACGTTAATAATACGAAAAAAACAAAACGTCATTATCGCTAAATAATTCATATTATTAACTGACAATAATTGAATCAAACTGAGTGACTTCTCACATAAGCATTAATAATCAATACCGTGTGCTACTATGCAACCACACGTATTACTGTACTTTTACTACCGAGTAGTTCAATAGTATCAATGGTAAAACTTCCGCCGTTATTTTTAATAAAATATTTTTGTCGTTTTCTCAATCCGACAATAATTTCGTTGTGGGGTCCACCAATGATTGTGCCGTTGTACGAATATTCCCTGTTAAAACGAATATTCCCCGACCAATCGAATATTATATAATAACTTGCGTACTTTGCAAAATTTATAAATATTACACACAACTATAACATTATATCAAATTAACTCCATAATATTCAAAAATGATATTTATAGAAAATTCTTCTTTATTTATAAAAGTTGGGGTCTTACAGCACTACTCAATAATTGTTACAGTAATTACTGTTCAATATTTTATTTTATTGATTCAATAATTGCTGCGTTGATATTTTATATTATTGTTGCTCAATAATTGTCACTGCACATCATCTCCAATATCAGATCAATTATTCATATTATTTAGAATAATATTATTAGATATCATTATTGACAATGTCTAGAAAGTTTTGTCTAAGGAGAGGTTTGATCATCTAATTGCGCGCCAGTAAGGAGAAATCCTTATCGGAAAGCCCCCTCTTTCTTGGGAACGGCCTGGTTGCCAGTACTGTGATTCTGTAATATTATTTGTGAATAATTAATTATTGATTTATATGATGAGAAAAATATTAATTTTATATGGATATAGATGGAGAAAATTTTTAAAGTGACAATTGTTGAAAAATGATAATTTATCTTTTCTGATAAAATAATTTATTATTATATTTAATAATATAATAATGGTGATAGTTTTACAATGAATGTGAGATATATGAGTATATGAGTATATGAGGAGGAAGAGTATTTTTGTTATATTAAATGGTTAACACATGTTTTGTGTGTCGGTGGACCCCATTTCTTGACTGAAATTTAATTATAGCCTGTAAAATCGCCCGTTTATGGATTTCGGTCAATTTTTGTTTGGAATTTGGAAAAACTTTCTTCTGCAAAGTTGTAGAGAATTGAATTTCCTATAAAAAATTGCGAGATTCGAATTTTCTGATAAAATGGCTATTTTTTATGAATTGTTGAAGTTTCAAAAATTAAAATAATTTTTATTAATTTATGGGTGGGACTCACTTGGTTTTCAAGCATGTGGGCTGCCAATTTTGGTTCAAAAGAGGTGGGCTGGTCTTGGTTGGTGGGAGAAGACGTAGAAATGAAGAGAAATAAATATTATTAATTTATTATTTAGTCTCCTTTGGCGTTCTAGCATTTTCCTATAAATAGGTGCTTATGTTAGAATTAAAAATCACACCAGAAACAAGTTTTCTTTCTCTCTATATTATCAAGCATATTTTTGTGAGTATTTTGATATCTTGAGTGTTGCTCAGTGTTAAATCCGATATTCAAGTCAGAAGTACTGCTCTTTTGAGGTAAGAGATTGTAAGGGATTTTAAGGGTTATTATGTTTTTCAGTTCGTAATTCTTCTGACCTTCAGAAAATTCTAGAAAAATTTGAAATGATATTTTGATGAGTTTTATTGATTGTGTCTAAAAATGGTGACTTTTGGATGTATAGATTAAAAGTTATGAATTTTACGGAAAAAGACTATTTTAAAAGTAACCGCTTATAACTCCTTGTGGTTAACTCCAAAATTTATGAAATTTTTATTGGAAGTATATCTATATAATATCAGTGTACTCTGTGAATTTTGAAATTTTTGGATAAAAGTATAATTTATGATAAATGTCTAAATATTCGGCTGTTTTGGCCATATGAAAAATAGTAAATGAGTTTTAAAAATTCTGAGAAAAATATATGTTCAATATGAGACTATATTATGCTAAATCCCAGAAAAGAAATATTTTTGGAACTGATTTGGTATTTTTCATGAAAATAGACTAGTTATAAGTAAATGAATTAAATATGTTATGTGAAGTAAGAAAATTGAAAAATAGGATTTTATGGCTTGAGAATCCTATATGAGGTATACGCAGATTTTTGATGAGGGTTTTGGTTATTGGTGATGAAATCTTATGAGTTTGGAATTTTTGGATGATTAAATGCATTATTTAGTAAAGCGTAAACAATTAAAATAAATTGTTTATAAGTTTAAGAAATGTTATTTCAATATCATTATACCGAAATATTGGTATAGATTTTATTATAAAATTTCTACCTTTTTGTGTCGGGTTTACTATTCACGAGTTACTATTCACAAATTACTATTCACGAGTTACTATTTACGGGTACTATTCACGACAAAAATTGGTTTCTTTTTCTGACCAAATTATCATCGATTTATGATTGTTGCGCTTGAAAATAAATACAGTTGTTGATCATATTATTTTTATTATCATATATAATATTTTTATAACCTTGATGTTGAAATTGTCTTTCACTTGAGTGTAAAGATGGGTAGATTGTTGGTATGATCATGACTATGGGTTCTCTTTGGCCAGTAGTGCAAAGTTGAATTGTTGATTGGTATGATCATGACCATTGAATTTATAACTGAATATCTTTAGCTTAAGTGTAAAGGTGAATTGATCAACATGGTTATAATTATTGTTTATATAATTCTGAAATGATTATATATTTCTTTGAGATATTAATATATTTGGCCTGTAGTGCAAAGATGAACTGTTGATGAATATCTTTGGCCTGTAGTGCAAAGATGAATTACTGATGAATATCTTTGGCCTGCAGTGCGAAGATGAACTGTTGTTGAATATCTTTGGCCCATAGTGCGAAGATGGTTTGTTGATGAATATCTTTGGCCGTAGTGCGAAGATGGATTTATTTGCATGATTATGAACAGGAACTGTGATTTGGTATAACCATGATCTTTGATGTTTCAGGTAAAGACAGGTGATGAAAATATTCTTCGTCCTGGGTGCGAAGAAAAATTTAGAATCACAATTATGATTATGAGTTATTCATATGATTGTGGAAAGGAACTGTTGAATGATGTTACAGGGATACAACATTGTTGGTGGATTTTTAACATGTAGAAGATAATAAACTTTGTAGTCTATTTGACTCTTCTAATGGATTGCTCGTTCCGCTGCAACTATGGTTGAAATTTTTATCATCTACCATATGTTCTAAATCTCTGATTTATTACTGATGAAGACTATTGATAATTTATTTATCTTTAGTCATGATAATCTTTACTGGGCTAGTTGTGCTCACCGTTTTGTTTCACAATTCCTTTCAGGTAATAAGAGTGTAGCTGGGTCGAGCGGGGGTAACAAGGGAATAGAACGCTTGTCATTATTTAGTAGTTATATTTGGTGAAGAAAATAGGGTGATGCGAACCCAATGTTGGAAGGGTGTTTTGTCACTATCATACAAGATGTCTAATGACATACAACCTCGTGTCATCATAAGACAGGGTTGTGCTCATCCACTTGCTGAGTATCTTTACGAGCACTACCTATATAATCTTGGTGTTTGTTTGAAGTATAATTTTCAATTAGAGACAGTGGAGATAATGATATGTCAAGAGAAGACTCACCATTGGGAAGACTATGATAGTAAACTTCTCGTTTTTCTTTGGGGTATATTGGGTCAACCACGGATAATTCTATGGCCATATGATATCTATCACAACCTAGACGCATGGTCTCCCATGTACGAAGGTTTCCTTGAGCACTTCCCAAAGATTCTAATTTCTAAAATAATTTTTGACTATACCTTTATGTAAGGTGTCATTGTGAGGTGCTGTCTACGGTTGGGACATGAGTCACATTTAGTATATATTTGTATCCAAACTCACAGCATATGTGTTGTTGTATTTTATACGACAATTATTGTAATAAAGTTGTAGTTGTTTTCTGTACCATGTATTTGGCGACTCAGAATGGGTTGGATGGAATGGGCCTATTTTGGGGGCGTTACAGTCAGCTTGATCTTTACGGGATCCTTAAGTTCTTCTAACCTTGTTCGCTGAAAATTATTTTTCATTTAAAGTAAGAGTGAGCATTCAATTGCCAACAAGTCATAATAGTTGAACACACAACTTCAAGAGTTTAAACATTTCTTCAGAACTTTGATAACCGAACAAAGATTATGAAGCAGCTTGAATAATAGGAATAGTCCCGATTCCTATCATCTTAAAACATCTGTCATTTTCACTTTAAAATACTTTCATTCCTTTACCTTTTTCATACACATCCTGTTTGGCTAGATTCATTAGCACAGACTTAACAATAACGGTTCATTTATAAACAGAGCATACTTGTATTGAATAGTCAATCATAGAACAGTTCATATCATAGAAACACCGAAGTGTTCAAATTATGGCACAAGGCCTCATACATACTTCCACCTCGTACATACATCGCACATATGCACATAGACAAGACTTCTCAAGTTCGACATCTGAGAAGTTTAAGAAACTAGCATTCATTTAAGATATGAATGACGTTAGGAAACTTGCCTTAAGCCCAGCTACAGCTTACACTAAACTGCTCATTTCAATTCCTATATAACACATAAGGAGAAAACATAAACACCAATTAGTCATATATTTAACTTACGCATTGGTTTACTTAACTTTACTTCTTAAGGTTCGCGTTCTTGCAATATAAGTTTACGCGACTAGTTTCCTTTACCAGTTTACGGTTTTATGACATACAGAGATGTCTTACTCATACGTTCATTATCTTGGATGGTTTGCATTCTTATCTGACTCACATTCGGCTTTGATTAATCTTATTGCCGTTCATTACGGCTTTCTTGATAAATTATATCTTATTAATGCGTTCGTTATCCATTACATGAACCCCATGTTCATTACTTATTCTTAGTGTCAAAGCTATACCGATTTGTTGTATGCTAAGACCAATCGTCCATCGCAACAACATTGCATTCACAGCGTCTATACGCTTCACACTTATATCTCATTATCATGACATAACATCGAAATGTTATTAATTACCCTCGTCACTCAACGTCTAAGGAATCACAATCATAGCAATCCCTCACGTTCGTTCATCGCGACTACGGTCCCCGGATATTGGTTACGTAACCCGCGTTTATATCCTTCATCTTTTAATTACGTTGAATCTTTCCGTTCAATCTTTACTACAGGTTTAATTCACTTGATTAAGTGCTACATTAGTTAAACATTATGTCTTTATCTTCCCTTACGTTCCCCCAAGAGTTGAGCAATTAAAAGCTCTTCTCTAGCTTTTCCTTCTCACCGGCGCTGCGGCGCCACTCCCTCCTTTATCTCTCGCGCCGCGGCGCGAGATAGCAGTACCTGGCACTCCGGTCTGGCGCTGCAGTGCCATATTACTAGGCATGACTGGCGCCGCGGCGCCAAGCCCTAATTCTTGAAATTTTTTAAGTCTTTAATTATTCTAAGACGCTTACTTCCCGATCTCATAACTTATTCGTTATAACTCGGAACGAGGTCGTTCTAAAGCCATTCTCTTCCTTATCTCATGTAATTCAATCCCCCTTAAACAGAACTTCATTCTAAATCGGTTAATGTGCCATTCGATTGGCTTAATCTTTGCTCTTCGGTCATGTTTACGTTATTAACGTTCTTCGCTTGTTCGTCCGTAATTTGGTCATCCAAACTCGGAACTCGTTCGTTCTTGAGTCCACGACTCACGTTTTATACGTTTTATTACATTCTTATAAAACCCTACCCGTTCGGGTTCATTTACTAACTTTCAAATTCTCGCTCGTCTTTTACGAAAATTTTGCCATAACTTTGTTATAGCTTAATTTTAATCCGTTCTTTCATGAACGTTTCTAATGTTCCTAACCAAGCAATAAGCATCTAACTTATACGCGATGGTTTTAAACTTGTCCATCAACAACAATTATACTACGATAGTTTTAAATTTGTCCATCAACAACATTCTTCGTGTTCTTCGCGTTCTTCGTTCGTTCTTCATTTTAATCGATATTTTGGATTATGATTCTACTTTTTCTTAGAATTTGATGTTATAGAACATCATTCCTTACTAATTTAACCTACTCATTCATAAAATTCATTCGGATCGCTCAAAATCCTAACGAATCTTATACTTCCTTAAGAAATTTATAAAATAAGTTTCTAATTCTTATTTCTTCATTTTCTCATGATTACAACCATATGAAATCATTCTTAACTTCATCTACTTCTTATCTTCATTAAGTTATGTTTTTGAACATAAAAACTTGAAGAAAAATTAGAAGAACTAGGGTTCAGATTACCGTTCTTCTTTATTTCTCTTCCGTTATACAAAGCCGGCGATTTGCGAGCTTTTCTATTTCTCGATCACTTTTGATCCGAGAATTCATGCTCATTCTCTTCCTTCTCCTTTCCCAACCGAACTCTCTCTCTCTCTCTAAAGTTATAGGATTTTCAAAATCTTAAAAAATGAAAATCTAGCTTTCTATTTATAGATTTTCAAAGCTTAGGGCATTTTGGTCATTTTGCCCCTAACCTCCTTACTATTCATGGCTTAGCCACCAAGTTAACTTGGCTACCACCCTTACCTGGTGGCCAAGTGGCCGCCCCTATTGCCCCATGGGTCACCCCATGGGTTTCCCCATTGGTTATTACCCATCCGTTTACCCACCGGTTCGATCCGTAGTTTCTTTTCTTGGTTTGGGCCTTAACCCTACTTCTTATTGGGCCTAACCTGGGCTTGATTTCTCAAATCATTGGGCTTGACATAATCCAAGTCCAATTGAATTCTACAAAGTCCATGAACTCAAAGTCCATTAAGACTAATTGGATTCTACGCATTCCATTCTCGTATTCTCTTCGTATATTATTCGTACGATATTCGTATTATACGTCGTACTAATCTTCGTACTATACTTATATAATAACTCGTATCATACTCGTATTTCTCACGCATAATAACCCTAATTATTATACGCGATCATAACATTCTCGAAACTCACTTTCCCTAACCCTTAGGTTTTGAGTTTGCAGGCAAAAACTTCGTTTTGCCATAACTAAAATATTATTGAATATTTCATCACGTCTCAAGATTATATGTAATCAATAACTTCTCGAAATTTCAAAATAAATCTCTGAGCAGAAACGGGTGAATAGTGCCTATTTCGTCTTTTTCCCAGAAAATATTTTTGTTCCCGGAAAAATCGCATTTTCGTCTTGAAAATTCCTATTCGTTCAATCTAGCTCTTAGCCAAAATCCTCCCGACTTATAATCATCCTAGGTTATAGAACGATTAATAAACACATATCACATAATAGTATTAATAAAAATTAGTTTTATTAATAACTAATTCTTTAAACCTAAATTCTGGACGATCCGAATTTTCGGGTCGTCACAGTATAAAATCATGATGGAGGCGCACAACACACCATTTATAATCCATCCTGGGAGTACCAAAATGTATCGTGATATTCGACAAACATTTTGGTGGAGCAATATGAAGAGAGAGATAACGAGGTTTATCTCAAGGTGTCTAGCTTGTCAACGAGTTAAGACGAAGCATCAAGTGCCAAAAGGTCTATTGCAACCACTTAAAATTCCAGAATGGAAGTGGGAGCACATTACCATGAATTTCGTTATTGGTCTTCCCAAGGTTTCTCAAGGTATAGATGCGATTTGGGTCATTATTGATAGATTGACCAAGTCTGCTCATTTCTTACCGATACGAGAAACTTATACACTTGAACGTCTTGCTCGTATGTACATAATAGAGATTGTAAGATTGCAAGGTATGCCAGTATCCATAGTTTCTGATCGGGACCCAAGATTTACTTCAAGATTTTGGGTTAGTTTTAAAAAAGCTATGGGCACGGATTTACGATTTAGTTCGGCATATCATCCTCAAACGGACGGGCAGTCGGAAAGGACTATTCAAACTCTTGAAGATTTATTAAGACTCTGTGTCCTTGACTTCAAGGGAAGTTGGGACAAGTTCTTACCATTTGTGGAGTTTTTCTACAACAATAGTTATCAAGCAAGTATTGGTATGGCTCCATTTGAGGCGTTGCATGGAAGAAAATGTCGTTCTCCAATATGCTGGGATGAGGTGGGTGAAACAATATTGTTGGGTCCGGAGTTGGTACGTATGACTACGAAAAAGATTCAAACGATCCGACAATGTATAAAAACTTCACAAGATCGACAAAAGAGTTATGCTGATCTTCATCGAAAGGACGTGGAATTCAATATTGGAGATCATGTGTTATTACGTGTTGCTCCATGGAAAGGAGTTACGAGATTTGGAAAGAGAGGAAAGCTCAATCCTCGATTCATTGGCCCATTTTTAATCCTCGATCGAGTAGGAGCTGTAGCCTATAGACTCGCTTTACCGCTAAGTATGTCTCATGTTCATAACGTTTTTCACATATCTATGTTACGTAAATATGTGAAAGACCCAAACCACATTATTAAATTAGAACCAGACGAGATAGAGGAAGATTTAACGTATGAAGAGTTACCTATTAAAATCTTGGATAAGAAGGATCATATTCTACGCACCAAGGTTATACGTCATGTCAAAGTTTTGTGAAAAAACCACGATATGGAAGAAATGACCAGGGAGTTAGAATCTGAGATGAAGTCAAGATATTCTCACCTCTTCGATATACCAGGTACGTACCCTAATTTTGAGGACGAAATTTCATAAGAAGGGGAGGTTGTAAGACCCCAACTTTTATGAATAAAGAATAATTTTTTCGAAATATATTTTTGAATATTATGATATGGATTTGATATAATGTTATAGTTGTGGGTAATATTTACAAATTTTGCAAAGTAAGCAAGTGGTTATATAATATTCGATTGGTCGGGGAATATTCGTTTTAACAGGAAATATTCGTACAACGGCACAATCATTGGTAGACCCCACAACGGAAGTATTGTCGTAGTTAGAAAACGACAGAATGATCTTTTTATAAAAATAACGGCGAAAGTGTTACCGTTAAAACTGTTGAACTACCCAGTAGTAAAAGTACAGTAATACACGTGGTTGCATAATAGCACACGGTATTGATTATTGATGCTTACGTGAGAAGTCACTCAGTTATACTCAATTATTGCTACAGTAATTGCTGCATCATATCTCTCATATTATTTATTCAAATATTGTCACAGTATCATCTGCATAATATGTTATATTATTAAATCAATAATTGAGACGACAAAGTTATTCATATTATTATTTGCAATATTGACAATATCTAGAAGTTCTGTCAAGGAGAGGTTTGGTCACCTAATTGCACGCCAATAAGGAGAAATCTTTATCGGAAAGCCCCCTCTTTCCTGGGAATGATCTGGTTGTTAAATATTGTGAGTTATGATATTAATGATAAATAAGTTCGTGTTGATTAAAGATAAAATTGATAGTTCCATTGTATGGGAATTATTAGTGTTAGTGAAAATCAACATTTATTTTGATATTAATTGATGTCTGAAAGTTATACTGACCAATCGGGTAATTAATCGGATAAATGAGCAATTAATTGCTATTAATTCACATGATTATAACTATTTATTCATATGTGTGTACTATTGATTCACATTCTTGTACTATTAGGGGTGGTGGTGCAAGATTGTTAATACTTGCATGACTAAGTTAAAAATAGAGGTATAGATGGAGGTACTATACTGTAATTCATATTTTCACATGTCTAGAACTATTGATTTACATGATTTACTATTAATTCAAATTATTTACTATTAGGGGAGGTGGTGCAAGTTTGATAATACTTGTAGGACTAAATTAAAAATAAAAAAAAGAGGAAGGTATTATACTGTAATATTTCGAGTCCCAAAACGTGCAATTATCGAAATAATATTTTCCTATAAATAGAAGCTCATTCTTCCTTCATTTCTCACTAATTCACAAAAGCTATAGAGCGATTATTATAGAGAGAAAGAAGAAGAGAAGTCTGCTACCTCACCATTTCAGTATCCAGTTTTTCTAATGTAAGGGGTATTATTTCTTTCGTATTCATGAATAGACTTATTTTCTTTCAATACTCGTAAGGGTTGTTATTCCATTATTTATTATTCTATTGGGATAACCTGTCTATGCGAAGTACCGCATACATGGTGAAATTTTTCTATTATTCTATTTTTATTATTATGTTGGAATAACCTGTCTGTGCGGTCTATCGCATGCCTGGTGAATTTTGTTGTTATTTCGTTCTTTATTATTCTGTTGAAATATCATATCTGTGCGGATTATGCATGACTTGGTTCCCTTCTTTATTATTCTGTTGGAATATCCTGTCTGTGCGAATTACGCATGACTTAGTTTTCTTTTTTATTATTCTGTTGGAATATCCTGTCTATGTAGATTACGCATGGCCTGGTTCCATTCTTTATTATTCTGTGGGAATAACATGTCTATGTGGATTACCGCATGCATGGTGAATGATCCTTCGTATTCATTCCTTATTAAATTGTGAAAATGATTTGTCTACGTGGATTACTGCATGGCGGGCAAAAAATCCATTTGCAGTTTCATATATTCTATTATACTCAGTTGGTTAAAGTTTTGGCTTCTATACTCCATGAAATTAGTAGAATATCCTGGATATTTGCGTTTCATCCAGTATCTTTTCATGAAAATATTCTTCTGAGCATTCTCGAATTTTACTCCACAAAGCAGTATCATGTTGACAATTTGGACGTTATTGATTTCTGGATAAATTAAAATTATAAATCTTTAAAATGTATCTTGAACTTGTTTTATTGAATTGTCATCATCCTCATGCTTATATTGTGATTAAAGTCATATTTGGCTTACGTGTATAGATGGACTTGGTATGATTATGACCAAAGATTATTCGGTATAATCATGACCGTAATGTGACGAATGATGTGGTAAAAGTCCTCATTGGCCTGTAGTTCATTGATGGACAGTTGTTGGTATGATTATGACCAGGGATTATTCGGTATAATCATGACCATTGATGATTACATGAATATCCTTGGCCGTGATGCAGGGATGATTCGATTTTATTTATTAAGCTGAGTCTCAGCGATAAAGTTGATGAAAAACTTTTTAAATCATAGAAGATAGTAGATTTTATGCTCTACTTGACTCTTCTAATGGATTACTTGTTTCGCTGCAGTTAAACTTGTTGTCTATTATATTCTATCAGTTTAACGTTGTTGAAGGCTAATGATAACTTATTCTGCATTATCTTAGTCATAATATTTATTACTCGGCTAGTTGAGCTCACCCTTTCTTTCAATGTTCTCTTCAGGAAATGAGAACGTAGTCGGGACTAGTCGGGGAACGGAGTGACGGTCCAGATGATAGCATTAGTAGTCCTCACTATTCTGTTAAATAGTGTGATAATAATTGTTATGAGGACTCCATTGAGTGTGGATATTGTCTAAATGACAATATGCTTATTAAAACTCTTAGATTATGTTTTGTCGTATTTTATACGACTGTTGTATAATTAAGTTGTATTTAAATTTTGTACCATGTATTTGGCGACTCAAGATGGGTGACGTATACCTATTTTGGGAGCGTCACATTTTGCCTTGTCGAGATAGAGATTTTCCTAAAAACAAAACCATAGTATTAAGAAAATCTTGGAATGGCCATAGAAGAGATCAAACCTATTCATAGACACCATAACATGTATGATTCTACAAGTGTTATCATAATTGTTTATGAGTGCACAAGTATGGTCAAGCTAATATTTAGCAGTTCTGGTTTGAACAAGGAACATCGCGACCGCGCCACTCCTTAGTTCAAATCCAGAGCGGCCACGCCACCTTGTAGTGAGATCTATTTTCTGCTAATAATTTGAGCGTTTATGCATGCCTATATTGTTACCTTAATCTGTAATACGTGTCCAGTGCAGTATTCATGTGTCAATAAGCATGTTAATGAAAGAATTCTATATTGAATATGTGTTTATAAACTTTCAAGCGCTAAGTAAAAAGGATGATTAAAGAACTATGTTACTTGATGGCATAACCTTGCAGACTGATTTTGTGTTAGGTGTATGTAAAGTATGTAATGACTCATGTATAGGAGTATACAGTTAAGTTAGAATCTTATGTGTATTATAAACTTACATATCGAAATTGTGTATCGGTTGTACATAACTAATGAATATCCTATATACGTAATTATGTTATAATAGAATTCGAAAAGTGTTGATAAGTTTTACTTTGGTAAACTACGCTTAAGTCAAGTATCCGAATTCTATTTTATATTGATCAAGTTTTCTAACTTACACAATTTTGAATGTTGTGCAAGTATCTAAACTTTATCTCGTGGACGTATGTTCCTAACCATATTTTTACGGAATATTATTCAAACTTGTGCTATTATTGCTCGTACAAGTAAATCCTTGAAAGTATGATTTATATCTCATAACTTACTACTTCGTAGTTTAGAAATGAAATTGCTTACAGTTTTTGAACCTTGATTTCGAATGATAATTGCTCATGTGTATATTTTAAAAGAAAGTTGTCTAAGCCATTGATTCGACTAGACTATTGGTATATGATTAAAAGTTATCCAAACCAAATTAACTTGGTGAAGACTCTTATAAATCACTAAGATGAACAACCCTCTTGGAAGGAGAATTATATATTTGTCGAGCGACCGATGTGCGCACATGAGTATAATTAAATATTATGCATGACATATGGTACTTTAGGCTAGTCACCCGATGTACTCATTTTAATGGATTATCAGTTTATTACTGTTAATTCTAGTAGAAGTTCATAGTTCTTAGTGACTGCTAAGTATTCATTACTTTGAAATCTTGAATTGATAAGCATTGATTCTTATTGATATCTTTCAGTCCATAGCGACCTTTATTGAGAATCGTTGATAATTTCTAAATTATTATTCATACCCTTGAAGATTAAACTTTATATATGACTTTTCATTATTACGATATTACTTGCTAGGCAAATTTATTGTTAATCCTTGCTTTCCTTAAAACTTTCAGTTAAGGCAGAACGTGGTGAACCATTGGGCAAGGACAAGGGTAAAGATAAGGCTTTGGAGTAGTTTTGTTTCATAGTACTAGGAATGTACTATTATTATGTTGTAGAAGAACTTAAATACTATGATATATTAAGCTATGTTTAATTTAAGTTGTATTGTATTAGTAACGGTTGCGAGACCGTGGGACGAGAATAATTATATTATAACAATGTAATTTATTCTATCTTTCTATTGTTGATGATTTTAGTATGATATTAGAGTTAGCACGTGACGAACCAAATTTGAGATATAAGTGTCTGAATTTGGGGGCGTCACAGGTTGGTATCAAAGTTGTAGTTATAAACTTTAGGAGCGAGAGTCCTTAGATTATAACTTAGGAGAACTTAGAAGATAGAAAGGGATGAAACTCATATAAAGTTTTCTTAGGAAGAGACTTAGCGTGTTATGGAGTATAATTTCATTCTATACAATGAACTTATGTTTATTTAACATTCTAATGGAGTTGTTGTTTGTTTTGTCTTATGTTGATGGTTGTAGGATGACTGACTTGGGAGGACCTAGCCGAGTAGTAGAGGAGGAGTCGCGTGACATACACGCACTACAAAAAAAAATAGACATTTGGCAATAATTTTTCGGGCAACGACTTAACGAAATTTATCATTTGTTGCAGTTTATGAAAGGCTTTCATTTTTCGTAACGAAATTCGTAAGTTGTTGCAAAAATTCGTTACCAAATCGTTGGCAGGAAAAAAAACACACTACCTATTTTCTTTTTTGTTGCTGATGAGATTTCTCCTCATCGTCGGCTACGAAAACTTTTTTATTTCTATATTTCTTCGCCTAATATAGGCCACATTCATTGGCAATAATTTTTTTCATTGCATATTTAATACATTTTTTTACAACGTCTAGTAAATTTTTGCCCAAAATTAAGACAAACCAAATAAGCAGGCCTCTTTTTTACCCCCAAAACGCATCATTTTTCATTTAATTTTTTTTATTTATTTTGACATAATTTTATACAGTGAAATGTTTCACTCCGTCTGTCTCAAAATAAATGCCCAGTTTTATTTTTTTTAAAGTTATAATTTTTTAAATTAAAATTGAGCACATATAGATATATTTTCTAATTTATAAAAATTAAAGTTTATAGTTAATTGGATGTAGTTTATAATGATCATATTCGCACACTTATAATTTTGAAAAAAAATATAATTAATTTCTAAAATAATTTATATGATTTTTTCTTGTAACTCGTTATTTTAGATTATATATACTTTTTGACAAGGGATGAGCAATGAATCGAAATCGCTCCTGAAATTGCACCAAAAATTGACCAAACTGCATCGATTAAGTAGCGCCAATGGTTCCAGCATAGACCAATTAAGTTGCACCAATGGTGTGTAAGTTCTTTTTTAACTCCCCTTTTTCAAATTCTCATTTTTCTTGACTTGTAAATTTTTTTATAATCAAATATTAATTTCTCTTTATATCTTGAATTAGAGGGTGTTTGACAATGACTTATAAGTTGGTCAAACTAAGTTATAAATCATTTGTTATTATTTAGTGTTTGACAATAACTTAAATTTTAACTTTTTTTTGACTTATAAGTCATTATTAAATTTTTTTCATGCTTCATGTGCTATATTTTTTATGTATTAGATAAATTTTACTCCTATATATATATATATATATATATATATATATATATATATATATATATATATATATATATATATATACTTTTTGTAAGACCCCAACTTTTATAAATAAAGATGAATTTTCTATAAATATCATTTTTGAATATTATGGAGTTAATTTGATATAATGTTATAGTTGTGGGTAATATTTATAAATTTTGCAAAGTACGCAAGTTGTTATATAATATTCGATTGGTCGGGGAATATTCGTTTTAACAGGGAATATTCGTACAACGACACAATCATTGGTGGACCCCACAACGGAATTATTGTCGGACTGAGAAAACGACAAAAATATTTTATTAAAATTAACGGCAGAAGTTTTACCATTGATACTGTTGAACTACTCCGTAGTAAAAGTACAGTAATACGTGTGGTTGCATAGTAGCACACGGTATTGATTATTAATGCTTATGTGAGAATTTACTCAGTTTGATTCAATTATTGTCAGTTAATAATATGAATTATTTAGCGATAATGACGTTTTGTTTTATTCGTATTATTAACGTAATAACATAGAAACATCTTTTTATATAAAACAAAATACTTTATTAAAGTTATTCTATAAATAGAATATATTATATTTTATTTAAAAGATTTTTCTTTAAATATGGACCGTCAGATTAAAGTAATCAATCTGGACCGTTCATGGATTAGTTACTATGCATTCTATTTTTCTATAAATAGCAGCTCATTCCTTCATTATTTCTTACGAATTCACTGAACTCTAGAGAGAGAAACTATAGAGAGAAACTATAGAGAGAGAGAGAAGAAGAGTATTCTACTACTTAACTACTTCCTTATTTCAGCTATTCTTTAAAACGGTAAGGGGTGTTATTCTTTCTTATTCATGAAGAGAACCGTTGTTATTCCATTTCTTATTATTCTGTTGGAATAACCTGTATACGCGGTCTACCCTATACTTGGTGACATTTTTCTATTATTCTATTGGAACATCCTGTCTGTGTGTTTTACACCGGACCTGGTTCCATTATTTATTATTCTGTCGGAATATCCTGTCTGTGCGTTTACGCCGGACCTGGTTCCATTATTTATTATTCTGTTGGAATAACCTGTCTGTGCGGTCTATCGCATGCCGGGTGATTTCTTTTGTTATTCCATTCTTTATTATACTCAGTTGGTTAAGTTTTGACTTCTATACTCCATGAAATTAGTGGAATATCCTTGATAATTGCGGTTCATCCAGTATCTTTTCATGAAAATATTCTTCTAAGTATTCTTGAATTTTACTCCACAAAGCAGTATCATGTTGACAATTTGGACGTTGTTAATTCTTGGATAAATTAATTCTTGAACTTGTTTTATTGAATTTTTATATCATTGTCATCATCCTCATGTTTATAAAATGTTGAAAGTCATCTGTGGCCTGTAGTGCATAGATGAACTTGGTATGATTATGACCAGGAATTATTCGGTATAATCATGACCGTAATGTTACAAATGATGTGGTAAAAGTCCTCATTGGGCCGTAGTGCATTGATGGACAGTTGTTGGCATGATCATGATCATTATTGAATACACGAATATCCTTGGCCGTAGTGTAGGGGTGATTCGATGATGTGGATTATTTTATTAAGCTGAGTCCCAGCGATCACAATGTTGAAAAACCTTTTAAATCATAAAAGATAGTAGAGTTTATTTTCTACTTGACTCTTTTAATGGATTGCTTGTTCCGCTGCAGTTAAACTTGATGTCTATTATATTTTATCAGTTTAACATTGTTGAAGGCTAATGATAATTTATTCTGCATTATCTTAGTCATAATATTTCTTACTGGGCTAGTTGAGCTCACCCTTTCTTTCACTGTTCTCTTCAGGAAATGAGAACGTAGCTGGGGCAAGTCGGGAAACGGAGTGATGGTCCGAATGATAGTATTAGTTAGTAGTCCTCACTATTCTATGTAATAGTGTGTTAATAAATGTAATGAGGACTCCTTCTGAGTATGAATACTCTCTAGAAGATAATATTTGTATTCAAACTCACAGTTTATGTTTTGTCGTATTGTACACGACAGTTGTATTAGTAAGTTGTATTTGTATTCTGTACTATGTATCTGACGACCCAAGATGGGTGATGTATACCTAATTTTGGGGCGTCACAGTTGGTATCAGAGCTTAGGGATATGATCCCTGGCTAAGATGTGAGAATAGAACTAGGAGGGGAGAGACGGGGAATTCCTTCGCTAGTATGACCTACCTAAGTTTATTTGCATGGTATTTAATTGGTCGGTCATAATATAAGGATAATATATGACATATCAATTAACTTTTAATTTATGTTAGTATCTGAAAATAGCATCTGAGAATGTTGAGAATAGCAATGGAGCACATGCGACTTTTGATTCACCACATGTCAATAATCAGGATAATGTGCATCAGGAAGGTAACAATCCTCATGCAAACAACAACACTGACCAGATGATGAATGATGGAATGTTTAGAAACTTTATGCAGTTCATGCAACAGCAGGCGAGAGCGGCTCCTGTCCAAAATATAGGTGGAAACACTGAAAACTCTCGGACGGTCACCGCTAAACAGTTCAAGGAGCTGGGACCTCCAGAGTTTAAGGGAGAGCTAAAACCACTTATAGCGAAAATATGGATAAAGCAGATTACCAAGATATTTGATGTCTTGGGATGCTCCGAGGAGCAAAAGGTTCCCTTTCCCGCCTTTATGTTGCGAGGATATTACTGGTGGGAATCGATTAAGCGTACTCAACTTGCCGCACTGAAGATGTCTTGGGAGAAGTTTCAAGAGCTGTTCAATGACAAATACTTTCCCGAAAGTGTTCGTCACATGAAGGAGGTGGAGTTCATCAAATTGGAGCAGAATAATATGACCGTATCGCAGTATGAGGCTAAATTTGCTGAGTTGTCCCGGTTTGCGTCCCACTTGGTGGATAATGAAGAGTGAATGACGCGAATGTTTTTGCGAGGTTTGAAACCTGAGATACGTCAACATCTTATTTCTCATAAACTGCGTTTGTATTAAGATGTTGTGAATAGGGCTCAGTTAGTGGAGCGCGATAACGAGTCAACGCAACCAAAAGAGAGCAGTCTGTAAAATGATAATACCAGTGAGAGCAGTCATCGAAGCGGTGACAACAAGCGTGGAAGGAATCAATAGGCCAGAAATGGTAACCACTTCGGTGGTAATCAGGGCCAAAACAATAAGAATGGTCATTTCAAGAAGAGGAGATTCAACAATGATGGAAAGACGTCAGCACTAGCACCCGTTGTTAAGGAAGGAGAACGACCACCTATCATATGTTTCAAATGCAGAGGGGAGGGGCACATCAGTCCAAACTGCGCGATGCCGTCTAAAGCATGTTATAATTGTGGAAGAGAAGGTCATTTAGCTCGATTTTATCGTTTACCAAAAACAAATTTAGCCAATATGGAGACACCAAAGGACGTCCCAAAAAAGTCAAAACCGGTAGTGCAAGGGAGAGCGTTTGTTGTGACCTCCCAGAAAGCAAGGAACCCGAATGAGGTCATCACGGGTAAGCTTACCATAAACTCTAACGAAGTCTATACTTTATTTGACACCGGTTCTAACCATTCTTTTATTTTTCCTACTTGTGCTCATCGATTAAATTTGACTCCGGAGAAATTAGACTTTGATTTATCTGTTGAAACTCCATTGGGAGAAACCTTCATTACATCCACAGTTTATAAGTCTTGTTTGGTTCAAGTTGGTACCCACACATTACCTGTCGATCTGATTTCATTAAAAATACTTGTATTTGACGTGATTCTATGGATTGATTGGTTAACTACTCATCATGCAAAAATTGATTGTTTTCGTAAGGTTGTTAGCTTTCATATTCCTAATCGACCTATTATGCGAATTCAAGCAACCAAACCATTAAAATCAATCGCTGTCATCTCAAGCCATAAAGCTATTCGTTTATTGAAAAACGGATGTCAAGCTTTCTTAGCTCATGTCACGGATCTAAACAAAAATACGTCAGTTTTGAATGATATTTCTATTGTTAATAAATTCCCTGATGTATTCCCTGAAGAACTTCCTGGCCTACCCCCAGAGCGTGAAATTGAATTTTGTATTGACCTTGAGCCTGGTACAAAACCCATTTCTAAAACCCCATATCGAATGGCTCCTATTGAACTTCAGGAGTTAAATATCCAACTACAGGAATTGTTAGACATTGGCTTTATTCATCCTAGTACTTCTCCTTGGGGTGCTCCTGTGCTATTCGTGAAGAAGAAAGATGGAAGTATGTGACTTTGTATTGATTATCGGGAGTTGAATCATGTCACCATCAAAAACAGGTACCCATTGCCACGTATTGATGACCTGTTTGACCAGTTGCAAGGAGCACAATTCTTTTCAAAGATCGATCTTCGTTCTGGATATCATCAGCTGAAGGTTAGAACTGAGGATATTCCAAAGATGGCTTTCAGAACTCAGTACGGGCATTATGAATCCTTAGTCATGTCCTTTGGATTGACTAATGCTCCTGCTGCCTTCATGGATATGATGAACCGGGTATTCAAGGAATATTTGGATCGCTTTGTGGTCGTCTTTATTGATGACATCCTTATTTATTCCAAAAGCCTTGAAGATCATGAGCAACACTTGAGGCTGGTACTCCAAAAGCTTCGTGAATACAAGTTTTATGCCAAGTTGAAGAAATGCGAGTTCTGGCTGGAGGAGGTAGCATTCCTTGGGTACGTAGTATCAAGTCGTGGAATATCGGTTGACCCGGCAAAGATTGAAGCTATTCAAAGCTAGGAGCAACCTAAATCAGTGACCCAAGTACGTAGCTTTCTTGGTTTAGCTGGTCATTATCGGAGATTCGTGGAAGGATTTTCTCGAATCACTACTCCATTAACTCAGCTGACTCGGAAAGATACAAAGTTCGGTTGGAGCGAAGAATGTGAGAAGAGTTCTCAAGAACTCAAGAGGAGACTCATTTCAGCACCTGTTCTAACAATTCCATCTGGCTCGGAGGGATTTGTCATCTACAGTGATGCTTCGAGCAAAGGGTTGGGATGCGTTCTCATGCAACATGAAAAATTCATGCCTATGCATCAAGACAACTCAAGGAATATGAGAGGAATTATCCTACTCATGATCTAGAGTTGGCAGCTGTTGTCTTTGCACCTAAAATTTGGAGGCATTACTTGTATGGGGAGAAGGTGGAGATCTTTACGGATCATAAAAGCCTCAAATATTTCTTCACTCAAAAGGAACTCAATATGCGACAACGACGTTGGCTTGAACTGTTGAAAGATTATGATCATACCATTCAATACCATCCTGAAAAAGCGAACGTGGTAGCTGACGCATTGAGTAGAAGATCATATGCAAGTACGAGTACAATATTGTCAACACAAAGACCCATTTTGTGTGACTTGCAAAGGATGGAGATAGAGTTAAAGACTCCAGGGACCCATGTGATGATGGCGAATATACGAGAAGAATCAACTTTAATCGATAAAGTTAAAGCTGCTCAAGCTACAGACCTGGAGCTGATGCGTATGAGGAAGAAATTGCAAGAAGGTGCTATGCCGGAAGCAAGAATCGATGAAGAAGGAATACTTCGAGTCAACTCCAGACTTTGTGTTCTTAACAACCCTGATTTAAAGTATGAAATCATGATGGAGGCGCACAACACACCGTTTGCAATCCATCCTGGAAGTACCAAAATGTATCATGATCTTCGTCATACATTTTGGTGGAGCAATATGAAGAGAGAGATAGCACTGTTTATCTCAAGGTGTTTAACTTGTCAACGAGTCAAAGCGGAGCATCAAGTACCAAAAGGTCCATTGCAACCACTTGAAATTCCAGAATGGACGTGGGAGCACATTACCATGGATTTCGTTATCGGTCTTCCTAAGGTTTATCAAGGTATAGATGCGATTTGGGTCATTATTGATAGATTGACCAAGTCTGCTCATTTCTTACCGATACGAGAAACTTATACACTTGAAAGTCTTGCTCGTATGTACATAAACGAGATTGTAAGACTGCATGGTATGCCAGTATCCATAGTTTCTGATCGAGACCCAAGATTCACTTCACGATTTTGGGTTAGTTTACAAAAAGCTATGGGCACAGATTTACGATTTAGTTCGGCATATCATCCTCAGACGGACGGACAATCAGAGAGGACTATTCAAACTCTAGAAGATTTATTAAGACTCTGTGTCTTTGACTTCAAGGAAAGTTAGGACAAGTTCTTACCATTGGTGGAGTTTTCCTACAACAACAGTTATCAAGCAAGTATTGGCATGGCTCCATTCGAAGCATTGTATGGAAGAAAATGTCGTTCTCCAGTATGCTGGGATGAGGTGGGTGAAGCAACGTTGTTGGGACCGGAGTTGGTACGTATGACTACAGAAAAGATTTAAACGATCCGACAACGTATAAAAACCTCACAAGATCGACAAAAGAGTTATGCTGATCTTCATCGAAAGGACGTGAAATTTGATATAGGAGATCATGTGTTCTTACGTGTTGCTCCATGGAAAGGAGTTATGAGATTTGGAAAAAGAGGAAAGCTCAATCCTCGATTCATCGGTCCATTTTTAATCCTCGATCGAGTAGGAACTGTGGCTTATAGACTCGCTTTACCGCCAAGTATGTCTCGTGTTCATAACGTTTTTCATATATCCATGTTACGTAAATATGTGGAAGACACGAACCACATTATTGAGTTAGAACCGGACGAAATAGCAGAAGATTTGACGTATGAAGAAGTTCCTGTTCAAATCTTGGATAAGAAGGAACATATTCTACGCTCCAAGGTTATACCACAAGTCAAAGTTTTTTGGAGAAACCACGATGTTGAGGAAATGACTTGGGAGTTAGAATCTGAAATGAAATCAAGGTATCCTTACCTCTTCGACATACCAGGTACGTACCCTAATTTCGAGGGCGAAATTTCATAAGAAGGGGAGGTTGTAAGACCCCAACTTTTATAAATAAAGATGAATTTTCTATAAATATCATTTTTGAATATTATGGAGTTAATTTGATATAATGTTATAGTTATGGGTAATATTTATAAATTTTATAAAGTACGCAAGTTGTTATATAATATTCGATTGGTCGGGAAATATTCGTTTTAACAGGGAATATTCGTACAACGGCACAATCATTGGTGGACCCCACAACAGAATTATTGTCGGATTGAGAAAATGACAAAAATATTTTATTAAAAATAACGGCGGAAGTTTTACCATTGATACTGTTGAACTACTCGGTAGTAAAAGTACAGTGATACGTGTGGTTGCATAGTAGCACACGGTATTGATTATTAATACTTATGTGAGAATTTACTCAGTTTGATTCAATTATTGTCAGTTAATAATATGAATTATTTAGCGATAATGACGTTTTGTTTTATTCGTATTATTAACGTAATAAAATAGAAACATCTTTTTATATAAAACAAAATACTTTATTAAAGTTATTCTATAAATAGAATATATTATATTTTATTTAAAAGATTTTTCTTTAAATATGGACCGTCAGATTAAAGTAATCAATCTGGACCGTTCATGGATTAGTTACTATGCATTCTATTTTTCTATAAATAGCAGCTCATTCCTTCATTATTTCTTATGAATTCACTGAACTCTAGAGAGAGAAACTATAGAGAGAAACTATAGAGAGAGAGAGAAGAAGAGTATTCTACTACTTAACTACTTCCTTATTTCAGCTATTCTTTAAAACGGTAAGGGGTGTTATTCTTTCTTATTCATGAAGAGAACCGTTGTTATTCCATTTCTTATTATTCTGTTGGAATAACCTGTATACGCGGTCTACCCTATACTTGGTGACATTTTTCTATTATTCTATTGGAACATCCTGTCTGTGTGTTTTACACCGGACCTAGTTCCATTATTTATTATTCTGTCGGAATATCCTGTCTGTGCGTTTACGCCGGACCTGGTTCCATTATTTATTATTCTGTTGGAATAACCTGTCTGTGCGGTCTATCGCATGCCGGGTGATTTCTTTTGTTATTCCATTCTTTATTATACTCAGTTGGTTAAGTTTTGACTTCTATACTCCATGAAATTAGTGGAATATCCTTGATAATTGCGATTCATCCAGTATCTTTTCATGAAAATATTCTTCTAAGTATTCTTGAATTTTACTCCACAAAGCAATATCATGTTGACAATTTGGAAGTTGTTAATTCTTGGATAAATTAATTCTTGAACTTGTTTTATTGAATTTTTATATCATTGTCATCATTCTCATGTTTATAAAATGTTGAACTTGGTATGATTATGACCAGGAATTATTCGGTATAATCATGACCGTAATGTTACAAATGATGTGGTAAAAGTCCTCATTGGCCCGTAGTGCATTGATGGACAGTTGTTGACATGATCATGACCATTAATGAATACACGAATATCCTTGGCCGTAGTGTAGGGGTGATTCGATGATGTGGATTATTTTATTAAGCTGAGTCCCAGGGATCACAATGTTGAAAAACCTTTTAAATCATAAAAGATAGTAGAGTTTATTTTTTACTTGACTCTTTTAATGGATTACTTGTTCCGTTGCAGTTAAACTTGATGTCTATTATATTTTATCAGTTTAACATTGTTGAAGGCTAATGATAATTTATTCTGCATTATCTTAGTCATAATATTTCTTACTGGGCTAGTTGAGCTCACCCTTTCTTTCACTGTTCTCTTCAGAAAATGAGAACGTAGCTGGGACAAGTCGGGGAACGGAGTGATGGTCCGAATGATAGTATTAGTTAGTAATCCTCACTATTCTATGTAATAGTGTGTTAATAAATGTAATGAGGACTCCTTTTGAGTATGAATACTCTCTAGAAGATAATATTTGTATTCAAACTCACAGTTTATGTTTTGTCGTATTGTACACGACAGTTGTATTAGTAAGTTGCATTTATATTCTGTACTATGTATCTTACGACCCAAGATGGGTGATGTATACCTAATTTTGGGGGCGTCACACTTTTTAAAATTTCTTGTCAAACTAAATAAAATATTAAACAAATCTCAACATTAAACTAAATATATATAAAGTAACTATGAATATTTTTATATATAAATATATATATGTAAACAAATATTCATATCAATATTTATAAATTTATCTCAACAACGTCAGTTAAATATTTATTAAAAATATTCATATCTGAATTTTATAAATTTTAGTTGAACTATTTATAAATTTATAAATAAATATATTTTTTATAAATTTTAAAAATAAATTTATATGAATATTTGTTTATAAATATTTATATGAATATTTAGAGATAAATTTATATATATATATATATATATATATATATATATATATATATATATATATATATATTAAAATATTCATAGTTACTTTTTAAGACCACAACTTTTTAATGAATAAAATCGAATTATTGTGAATAATAAGGTGTTAAATTGATATAATGCTTTGGTTATGTGTGAAATGTATAAATTTTTCAAAATAAGCAAGTTGTGACGCCCCAAAAATAGGTATACGTCACCCATCTTGAGTCGCCAAATACATGGTACAAAATTCAAATACAACTTAATTATACAACAGTCGTGTAAAATACGACAAAATATAATCCAAGAGTTTTAATAAGCATATTGTCATCTAGACAATATCCACACTCAATGGAGTCCTCATTACAATTATTGTTATACTATTTAACAGAATAGTGAGTACTACTACTGCTATCATCTGGACCGTCACTTCGTTCCCCGACTAGTCCCGGCTACGTTCTCATTTTCTGAAGAGAACAGTAAAAGAAAGGGTGAGCTCAACTAGCCCAGCAAAAAATATTATGACTAAGATAATGCAGAATAAATTATCATTAGCTTTCAACAATGTTAAACTGATAGAATATAATAAACAACAAGTTTAACTGCAGCGGAATAAGCAATCCATTAGAAGAGTCAAGTAGAGCATAAAATCTACTATCTTCTATGATTTAAAAAGTTTTTCATCAATTTTATCGCTGAGACTCAGCTTAATAAATAAAATCGAATCATCCCTGCATCACGGCCAAGGATATTCATGTAATCATCAATGGTCATGACTATACCGAATAATCCCTGGTCATAATTATATCAACAACTGTCCATCAATGAACTACAGGCCAATGAGGACTTTTACCACATCATTCGTCACATTACGGTCATGATTATACCGAATAATCCCTGGTCATAATCATACCAAGTCCATCTATGCACATAAACTAAAGATGACTTTAATCATAATATAAGCGTGAGGATGATGACAATTCAATAAAACAAGCTCAAGATAAATTTTAAAGATTTATAATTTTAATTTATCTAGAAATCAATAACGTCCAAATTGTTAACATGATACTGCTTTGTGGAGTAAAATTTAAGAATGCTCAGAAGAATATTTCCATGAAAAGATACTGGATGAAACGTAAATATCTAGGATATTCTACTAATTTCATGGAGTATAGAAGTCAAAACTTTAACCAACTGAGTATAATAGAATATATGAAACTGCAAAAGAATTTTTGCCCGCCATACGGTAATCCACGTAGACAGATTATTTCCACAATTTAATAAGGAATGAATACGAAGGATCATTCACCATGCATGCGATAATCTACATAGACAGGTTATTCCAACAGAATAATAAAGAACGAAATAACAACAGAATTCACCAGGTATGCGATAGACTGCACAGACAGGTTATTCTAATAGAATAATAAAAAATGGAATAACAGAAGAATTTCACCATATATGCGGTACTTCGCATAGACAGGTTATTCCAACAGAATAATAAAGAATGGAATAAAAATCCTTACGAGTATTGAAAGAAAATAAATCTCTTTATGAATACGAAAGAAATAATACCCCTTACCTTAGAAGAAAACTGGATACTAGAATAGTGAGGTAGCAGACTTCTCTTCTTTTTTCTCTCTATAATTTTTTTCTATAATAATTGCTCTTGTGAGACTTAGTGAATTGGTGAGAAATGAAGGAAGAATGAGCTTCTATTTATAGAAAAATATAGTTTCAATAATTGCGCATTTTGGGGCTCCAAATATTACAATATAATACCTTCATCTTTTTTTTTATTTTTAATTTAGTCATGCAAGTATTATCAATCTTGCACCACCTCCCCTAATAGTAAATCATGTGAATTAATAGTAAATCATGTGACTTAATAGTTCTAATCATGTGAAAAAAATAATTACAGTATAGTACTTTCAACTATACCTCCATTTTCAACTTAGTCATGCAAGTATTATCAATCTTGCACCAACTCCCCTAATAGTAAATCATGTGAATCAATAGTACACACATGTGAACACATAGTTATAAGCATGTGAATTAATAGCAATTAATTGCTCATTTATCCGGTTAATTACCCAATTGGTCAATATAACCTCCAGACATCAATTATTATCGAAATAAATATTGATTTCCACTAACACTAATAATCCCAACACAATAGAACTATCAATTTCATCTTTAATCAACACGAACCTATTCATCATTAATATTATAACTCACAATATTTAACAACCAGATCATTTCAAGGAAAGAGGGGGCTTTCTGATAAGGATTTCTCCTTATTGGCGCGTAATTAGGTGACAATACCTCTCCTTGACAGAACTTTCTATACATTGTCAATATTGTAAATAATAATATGAATAACTTTGTCGTCTCAATTATTGATTTAATAATATAAAATATTATGCAGATGATACTGTGACAATAATTGAATCAATAATATGAGAGATATAATGCAGCAATTACTGTAGCAATAATTGAGTATAACTAAGTGACTTCTCACGTAAGTATCAATAATCAATACCGTGTGCTACTATACAACCACGCATGTTACTGTACTTTTACTACCGGGTAGTTCAACAGCTTTAACGATAACAATTTCGCCGTTATTTTTATAAAAAGATAATTCTGTTGTTTTCTAACTACGACAATACTTCTGTTGTGGGGTTCACCAATAATTGTGCCGTCGTACGGATATTTTCTGTTAAAACGAATATTTCCCGACCAATCGAATATTATATAACCACTTACTTACTTTGCATAATTTGTAAATATTACCCACAACTATAATATTATATCAAATCCACACCATAATATTCAAAAATATATTTCGAGAAAATTATTCTTTATTCATAATAGTTGGGGTCTTACAACCTCCCCTTCTTATGAAATTTCGTCCTCGAAATTAAGATACGTGCCTGATATATCGATGAGGTGAGGATATCTTGACTTCATCTCAGATTCTAACTCCCAGGTCATTTCTTCCACATCGTGGTTTCTCAACAAAACTTTGACTTGAGGTATAACCTTGGTGCGTAGAATATGATCCTTCTTATCCAAGATTTTAACTGGTAACTCTTCATACGTTAAATCTTCCTCTATCTCGTCTGGTTCTAATTCAATAATGTGGTTCGGGTCTTTCACATATTTACGTAACATAGATATGTAAAAAACGTTATGAACACGAGACATACTTGGCGGTAAAGCGAGTCTATAGGCCACAGTTCCTACTCGATCGAGGATTAAAAATAGGCCAATGAATCGAGGATTGAGCTTTCCTCTCTTTCCAAATCTCGTAACTCCTTTCCATGGAGTAACACGTAACAACACATGATCTCCAATATTGAATTCCACGTCCTTTCGATTAAGATCAGCATAACTCTTTTGTCGATCTTGTGAGGTTTTTATACGTTGTCGGATCGTTTGAATCTTTTTCATAGTCATACGTACGAACTTCGAACCCAACAACGTTGCTTCACCCACCTCATCCCAACATACTAGAGAATGACATTTTCTTCCATACAACGCCTCAAATGGAGTCATGCCAATACTTGCTTTATAACTATTGTTGTTGGAAAACCCCACCAATGGTAAGAACTTGTCCTAACTTCCCTTGAAGTCAAGGACACAGAGTCTTAATAAATCTTCAAGAGTTTGAATAGTCCTTTCTGACTGCCCGTCCATTTGAGGATGATATACCGAACTAAATCGTAAATCCGTGCCCATAGCTTTTTGTAAACTAACCCAAAATTTTGAAGTGAAATCTTGGGTCCCGATTAGAAACTATGGATACTGGCATACCATGTAATCTTACAATCTCATTTATGTACATACGAGTAAGACGTTCAAGTGTATAAGTTCCTCGTATCAGTAAGAAATGAGCAGACTTGGTCAATCAATCAATAATGACCCAAATCGCATCTATGCCTTAAAAAATCTTGGGAAGACCAGTAACGAAATCCATGGTAATGTGCTCCCACTTCCATTTTGGAATTTCAAGTGGTTGCAATGGACCTTTTGGCACTTGATGCTCCGCCTTGACTCGTTGACAAGCTAGACACCTTGAGATAAACCTCGCTATCTCTTTCTTCATATTGCTCCACCAAAATGTATGTCGAAGATCACGATACATTTTGGTACTCCCAGGATGGATTGCAAACGGTGTGTTGTGCGCCTCCATCATGATTTTATATTTCAAGTCAGAATCGTTAGGAACACAAAGTCTAGAGTTGACTCGAAGTATTCCTTCCTCATCGATTCTTGCTTCCGGAATAGCACCTTCTTGCACTTTCTTCCTCATACGCATCAGCTCCAGGTCTGTAGCTTGAGCAGCTTTAACTTTATCGATTAAAGTCGGTTCTACTCGTATATTCGCCATCATTACATGGATCCCTGGAGTCTTTACCTCTATCTTCATCCTTTGTAAGTCATATAAAATGGGCCTTTGCGTTGATAATATCGTACTTGTACCCTCATATGATCTCCTACTCAATGCGTCAGCTACTACGTTCGCTTTTCCAGGATGGTATTGAATGGTATGATCATAATCTTTCAACAGCTCAAGCCATCATCATTGTCGCATGTTGAGGTCCTTTTGAGTGAAGAAATATTTGAGGCTTTTATGATCCGTATAGATCTCCACCTTCTCTCCATACAGGTTATGCCTCTAAATCTTAAGCGTAAAAACGACTGCTGCCAACTCTAGATCATGAGTAGGATAATTTCTCTCATATTCTTTGAGTTGTCGTGAGGCATAGGCTATGACTTTATCATGTTGCATGAGAACACATCCTAACCCTTTGGCTGAAGCATCACTGTAGATGACAAATCCCTCCGAGCCAGATGGTATTGTCAGAACAGGTGCTGAAATGAGTCTTCTCTTGAGTTCTTGAAAACTCTTCTCACATTCCTCGCTCCAACCGAACTTTGTATCTTTCTGAGTCAGCTGAGTTAATAGAGTAGCGATTCGAGAAAATCCTTCCACGAATCTCCAATAATAACCAACTAAGCCGAGAAAGTTACGTACTTTGGCCACTAACTTTGGTTGCTCCCAGCTTTGAATTGCTTCAATCTTCGCTGGGTCAACAGATATTCCATGATTTGATATCACGTGCCCAAGGAATGCATCTTCCTCAAGCCAGAACTCACATTTCTTTAACTTGGCATAAAGCTTATTTTCACGAAGCTTTTGAAGTATCAACCTCAAGTGTTGCTCATGGTCTTCACGGCTTTTGGAGTATATGATGATGTCATCAATAAAGACGACCACAAAGTGATCCAAATATTCTTTGAATACTCGGTCCATCATGTCCATGAAGGCAGCAGGAGCATTAGTCAATCCAAAAGACATGACTAAGAATTTATAATACCCGTACCGAGTTCTGAAAGCAGTCTTTGGAATGTCATCAGTTTTAATCTTCAACTGATGATATCCAGAACGAAGATCAATCTTTGAAAAGAATTTGGCTCCTTGTAACTGGTCAAACAGGTCATCAATGCGAGGCAACGGGTACCTATTTTTGATGGTGACATGATTCAACTCCCGATAATCAATACAAAGTCGCATACTTTCATCTTTCTTCTTCACGAATAGAACAGGAGCACCCCAAGGAGACGTACTAGGACAAATGAAACCGATGTCTAACAATTCCTATAGTTGAGTTTTTAACTCCTGAAGTTCAATAGGAGCCATTCGATATGGGGCTTTAGAAATGGGTTTTGTACCAGATTCAAGGTCGATACAAAATTCAATTTCACGCTCTGGGGGTAGGCCAGGAAGTTCTTCAGGGAATACGTCAGGAAATTTATTAACAATAGAAATATCATTCAAATCTGACGTATTTTTATTTAAATCCGTGACATGGGCTAAGAAAGCTTGACATCGGTTTTTCAATAAACGAATAGCTTTATGGCTTGATATGACAGTAATTGATTTTAGTGGTTTGGTTGCTTGAATTTGCATAATAGGTTAGTTAGGTATATGAAAGCTAACAACCTTACGAAAATAATCGATTTTAGCATTATGTGTAGTTAACCAATCAATCCCTAAAATCACATCAAATGCAAGTATTTTCAAAGAAATAAGATCGACAGGTAATGTGCGGTTACCGATTTGAATCAAACAAGACTTATAAACAGTGGATGTAATGAAGGTTTCTCCCAGCAGAGTTTCAACCGATAAGTCAAAGTCTAATTTCTCCGGAGTCAAATTTAAACGTTGAGCACAAGTAGGAGAAATAAAAGAATGGATAAAATCAGTATCAAATAAAGTATAAACTTCGGTAGAGTTTATGATTAGCTTACCCGTGATCACCTCGTTCGGATTCCTCACTTTTTGGGAGGTTACGACAAACGCTCTCCCTTGAACTACCGGTTTTGTCTTGTCTGGGACACCCTTTGACTTTGGTGCTCGACAAAATTGGGCTAGGTGACCTTCTTTTCCACAATTGTAACACGCTTTGGACTGCATCACGCAGTTTAGACTGATATGTCCCTCCCCTCCGCATTTGAAACATACGACTGGCGGTCGTTATCCTTCCTTAACAACAGGTGCTGGTGCTGACGTCTTTCCATCATTGTTGAATCTTCTCTTCTTGAAATGTCCACTCTTATTGTCATGGCCATGATTACCACCGAAGTGATTACCATTTCTGGCATGTTGATTCCCTCCACGTTTGTTGTCACCGCTTCGATGACTGCTACCACTGGTATTATCATTTTTTCGGCTGCTCTCTCTTGGTTGGGTTGACTCATTATCGCGCTCCAATAACTGAGCCATATTTACAACATCTGAATACAAACACAGTTTGTGAGAAATTAAGTATTAGCGTATCTCAGGTTTCAAACCTCTTAGAAACATCCGTGTCATTCTCTCCTCGTTATCAACTAAGTGGGACACAAATCGAGACAACTTGACAAACTTAGCTTCGTACTGCGTCACGGTCATATTATTTTGCTCAAGCTTGATGAACTCTACTTCCTTCATGTGACGAATACTTTCAGGAAAGTACTTATTGTTGAACAGCACTTGGAACTTCTCCCAAGAAATCTTTAGTGCAGTAGGTTGAGTACGCTTTACAGATTCCCACCAGTAATCTGCCTCTGCTCGCAACATGAAGGTGGCAAAGGGAACCTTTTGCTTCTCGGAGCATCCCAAGACATCAAATATCTTGTTGATCTGCTTTATCCACGTCTTCGCCTTAAATGGTTTTGGCTCTCCAAAAAACTTCGGTGGTCCCAGCTCCTTGAAATGCTTAGCGGTGACCGTCCGAGAGTTGTCAGTGTTTCCACCTGCATTTTGGACAGGAGTCACTCTTGTCTGATGTTGCATGAATTGCATAAAGCCTCTGAACATCCTATCGTTCACCATTTCATCGGTGTTATTGTTTACATGAGGATTATTGTCTTCCTGTTGAACATTACCCTGGGTATTGATCGTTGGTGACTCAATGGTCTCATGTGCTTCATTGCTTATCTCAATATTTTCGGATGCCATTTTCAAATACTGCCACAAAATAAGGGTTAATTAACATATCACATATTATCCCTATACTCTGATCTACCAATTAAATATCAAATAAACTTAGGTAGGTCATACTAGCGAAGAAATACTAGCGAAGGTATTATCCCCTCCTAGTTTTTGTCTCACATCTCAGTCAGGGATCATATCCCTAAGCTTTGATACCAACTGTGACGCCCCCAAATAGGTATACGTCACCCATCTTGAGTCGCCAAATACATTGTACAAAATTTAAATACAACTTAATTATACAACAGTCGTGTAAAATACGACAAAATATAATATAAGAGTTTTAATTAGAATATTGTCGTCTAGACAATATCCACACTCAATGGAGTCCTCATTACAATTATTGTCACACTATTTAACAGAACAGTGAGGACTACTAATGCTATCATCTGGACCGCCACTCCGTTCCCCGACTAGTCCCGGCTACGTTCTCATTTTTTGAAGAGAACATTGAAAGAAAGGGTGAGCTCAACTAGCTCAGTAAGAAATATTATGACTATGAAATTTAAGTAGGTACACTTAGAAGGGGGGGTTGAATAAGTGTAGGCACAAACTATGTCCAATATTTGTTACTTATAAAAATTCCTTTGGATATCTAATGTAGCAAGCTGGATTATAAAATCAGGATATTATTTAATTTTAAGTTAACCAATTTACTGATATAAGAAGATATAGAATGCAGACTGCTGGATAGATAACAGAATAGTAAAGCACAGAATGTAATCACACAAACACAAGAATTTTTACGTGGTTCAACTACTACCCTTTAGAATAGTAGCCTAATCCACGTCCAATACCAACTAGTATTGAAGACTCACTTTTATTAAACTCTTCCAATTACAATACAAGTTCTAGCAAATTTAACACCTTTGTTCCCTGTGCACCTTTGTACTCTTAAGCACCTATGCTTTCCCCAAACTTGACTATAATGAGTTATCAATTCAAACAGAATTACGCACAATTTGATTGAGATATGAAAATATAAGATACACACTAGAGGTCTAACGATCAAGCAATATATCACTTACCAACTTAAGGCTCTAGTATGAAATGATATGCAAGAAGAATATTACCGGAGTATGTTCTATACGATCTTCTTAACTGAAGCTCTTTTCTTAATGCAATTAGTATTGATCAAAGAGAAAAACAACTTTTTTGGCTTGTATGCTTTGCAGATACTGTATATGTTTTTCGTGTAATTCTCGTTCACGAGATCAGTTCATTTATAGGCTTTTCCAATGTATTACCGTTACTTGTTGTCTATGTAAGATATGAACGTTAGAGACAGTATACACAAGTCACGTAATACATAGACTGACATCCGGATACCGTGCCAAAGATTAAGATATCCTATATATATATATATATATACATATATATATATGTGTGTGTGTGTGTGTGTGTGTGTCATGATTGAGTGTACAGTATAGGCGTATAATATTGATGACTGAGGGAATCTTGCTTAATAGATAGTCCGTCACGTTTAGTCTATATCTTTTATGATTTCTTCATTTAGGGGCCATTTTGTCATATGGCAGCTTTCTTTTTGGCGATTACCGATTATAATCAATTATTATCACGGAGCAGACTTCCTTGAACACTCTAGAATGATCCTTAATCTTAGCTTTTATATTACGCAAGAGATTAGCTGGTTGCCTTAATTGATTGCTCAGATTTAAGGACCTTGATTCACGAAACATGATTTATGATGCATGATCTATGATATGCCATGTTTTGTGCTAACCATAAAATATCTGTTGGCCGGTGTCCATATATCTTACCATATATTGGGCCGGTGGAGACACTTAATTAGATTCCTTGAATCATGGGATAATATAATGGTGCATGTCTCCTGCTATCCCATATTAACCGTGAACTTAGATTGATACATGACTTATGGTAATTTATTCAATCAATCTTCTTGCTCTATCATACAAGATTTGATTCCTTAACTTGTTGAGCAATATTGGCCATTCATATTATGAGCTAGTTAATTTCCATGTGACAACAAATATGAATACGAGTATATATGCAATGCACATGTCCTAGAGCCTTATTTTGGAAAGTAATAGATGCTAAGATCTTACATATATTCCTAGGACTCAAATTTTCTTTTCTTTCTTCAAGGATGTCTTGGCTTTGTCATTTCCTCCTTGATATTTCTGAAACTTCATATCTTTCCCTGAAATATAATATAGCAAGATTAGAGGAATAATAAGGTCATCATTAAAACATGAAGTGTGACATAAGTCAACATTCTCCCCCTTTTTGACGATGACAATAAGATAATTATGACTCCCCCTAACACCATGCATATCAAGAAAAATTAGAACTCCCCCTCAATTCATGCATATCCTTCCTGTTTAGAATTAACTGTTGACTACAAATGTGCAGTGTTTGATTAACCCTGCATTGTCTAGTTAGTCCACAACATGTTAATCAAAGGGAATATAATAAACCATTAATCCATCATCCAGAACCCATTAAGCAAAAGGAAATATAACAACCATTTAAAAACAGTCTTTAAGGCAGCAGTCATCATTCATGAAAAATAAAAAATTATCTGAAAAGCAAGCATAATTCATCTCCCCCTTTGGCATTGAGCAAAAAGAGGGGTTAGAAAACCAAAAGGGGCAGGGTGTCTAATCATCCTCGTCATCAATGTGAACGTGGTTGGCTTCGCGAGCAGTGAACTAGGGCCGATGAAGCCTGCATTGTTCAATTTCTTCTAGGGACATGGTGTTGGCAAATCTGGGAGGCCGAGCAATGAAGGTAGGAGGCGGTAAGGGCATGTCCAGAAAGTTGCCTTGGTATTCGGCCATCCAATTTCATCGTGGACATTCAGGTATGCGAGATTGAATTTGGTCTGCTTGCAGCTCTTCACTGAGGTCATTCATGCGGTGCTCGGTGAAACGTCCAAGAGTTCCAATCTGATTGCTGATGAATTTGAGTTCCATGCTCAATTGACAGGCATTGTGGTTCATCTTCCTCTGTAGGGCTTCTACCATAGCTCGAGTGTGCAACGCGAATCCAGCTTGGAGGTCAATAAACTCATCTTCCACATTGCGAAACATAGAATGAAGATCATTTTGCTGAATAGGGAGTTTACCTTTTTTGAGCACAGACAGACGAAGTTGGATGTCTTTGATATCAGCAGTGATAGTGGCTTGATTGTTTGCAATGGTACGAAGAAGAGTGATAATCTCAGGGGAAGAGGGTAGTGAAGTAGGAGGAGTGAAGTTTGGAACATTGGGAATTTCGGGTATGACACGTATGAACTTTCCTTTAAACAGTGTGATATGAGCACTCTTTAGATAATTAGAGTCGATGGAATCAGTTAGTTGGATGGAGCCCTCATTGTCTAGTGGAATTTGAATGTGAGTAAATAATTTTGTGAGGAAGCAACTGTAAGGCAAGCACTTTTTTGAATGTTTGATACAGTTAACCATGTGTTTGAGCATCATGAGAGAAAAATTGAATGGTTTTCTTGTCATTATCAAGGCTAGCAAAACCAAATCCTACTAAGTGAAGTCAGCTCCACCGCCGAGACGAGGGAGAAGGTTGTACCTTAGCAGTTTATGAAGAACTATTGCAACAGGAGATACTTCGGTGGTTTTAGGAAGGGTGACCGTGGAGATGGTTGGGTCATCCATGACAGTGTGAAGCTGGACAATAGGGGACAAAGGGGTATAAACTGGTCCTTTAAGTGTAAAGGGACAGTCTCCTGTGTATGGAATAGAGAGTATGCTTCCTAGATCCAGAGCAGTGAAAAATAGAGATTTGCCTTTAACAAAAGATGTATAACAGTCTCCATTATTTTCGAGATTCGTATAAAATTGTTGAACCAATTTTGGATACGCCACAGAGGGAGGTGCACTTAGGGAAGCTAACCACATGACTCAAGGAGGTTTTGAAGAGGCGAGTTTTGGTAGTAAAACATGTCAACTGATTTTTCATAAACAAAGGTTTTGTGACATATAGATGACTTAAAGCGAAGTTCAAAGTTGTGACCCCTAAAGAAATCATCAGGAACATCATGTAAGGAAACATATAGAGGGTTTACCATCATTGGAGGAGAACTGGGTGAGGATTCCTTGACTGCTCTCCGTTTAGTTACCGGGGATGGCCCAATCGGTGGAGGAGAGGGTAAGCTAGCTTCAGATTCGACAGGAGAGGAGTCACCGGAGATGGTTGTGATCGAGGGTTGCTTCCGTTTCAGACGTCGAGTAGCAGGAGGATGAGGAGGTGGAGAGGTCACATAGTGTTTGACGCATCCACAAAATTTGAGAGTAGCAACTTCCTGCTGCTAGATATTCACCCTCAGTAGTGGATAGGGCAACTGACGTTTGCTTCTTGCTATGCCATGAGACAAGACTTTGTCCCAAAAATGTACAGGCACTGCTTGTGCTTTTTCTATCTATTTGACAACCTGCATAGTCAGCATCTGAATAAACCATTAGATCAAAATTATCACATTTTGGGTAAAATAATCCTATGTTAGTAGTACCACTCAAGTATTTAAATATTCATTTAACAGCCTGTAAATGGGATTCTTTGGGTTTGGCCTGAAGCCGAGCACATAGACACACACTGTACATTATATCAGGTCTAGAAGCAGTTAGATATAGTAGGGATCCAATCATACCTCTGTATTTTGTTACCTCTACATCCATACCTTTTTCATCTGCCATGAGTTTTATTGATGTACTTATTGGTGTGGTCTTTGAATTTGAATTGTCAAAGCCGAATCTCTTAAGTAGCTCTTTTGTATACTTGGTTTGACGAATGAATATACCTTCATGATTTTGTTTAATTTGAAGGCCTAGAAAGTAGTTGAGTTCACCCATCAAGCTCATGTCAAACTCCTTGTGTATGCATTTGGAAAACCACTCACAAAGAAAGTTATTAGTAGCACCAAATATAATATCATCTACATATATTTGTACAATAATAATGTCTTTATTTTGACGTTTAATAAACAATGTAGAGTCGATTTTAGCTCATATGAACCCATTTGACAGGAGGTACTTACTTAATCTTTCGTACCAAGCCCTTGGGGCTTGTTTGAGTCCATAAAGTGCCTTCTTGAGTTTTTATACGTAATGAGGGAACTTGTCATGCTCGAATCCAGAAGGTTGTTTTACGAAGACTTCTTAATTTATGAAACCGTTGAGAAAGATGTTTTTGACGTCCATTTGGTGTAGCTTGAACTTTTTAAAACAGGCAAATGCTAGTAATATACGAATGGATTCCAAACGAGCTACTGGGGCAAATATTTTTTCATAGTCTATTCCTTCTTGTTGGTTGTACCCTTAAGCTACTAGTCTAGCTTTATTTCTTGTAATTATTCCATACTCGTCAAGCTTATTTTTGAAGACTCATTTAGTTCCAATAATGGACACATCTTTTGGGGGAGGAATTAACTCCCACACTTGACATCTTTCAAATTGTTGTAGCTCCTCCTGCATTGCTAGAAGCCAATTTTCATCAAGTATGGCTTCTTTGGCGTTCTTTGGTTCAATTTGGGATAGGAATGCTGAGAAAGCACACATATTTTATGTTTTTCTTCTTATAATAACTTTGTCGTTTATGTTTCCAATGATGTTCTCAGGAGGATGGTTTTTGATGTATCTTGATGATTTTGGAAGTTAAATATCATGTATTACTTCTTCAGTAGTTTCTGAATTGTGGTCTTGTTGTTCATCCATTTCAGCTTGCTGGATAAGTTCCTGATTTTCGTATTCACCTTGCTGGATAGAGTCTTGGTCCTGTTGCGCTTCTAATCTATCTTGCTAGATTAATTCCATGATCTTGTTGTTTTGCTTTATCTGGTAGGCTGGATTTATAGCAGTCTCTAAATTTCCTGCATCTTCTTCTCTTTCTTTTGGAATATCATGGTTAGATTCGTTAAATTTTACATGTATAGATTCTTCGATACACATCTTTTGCGCATTATACATGCGATATGCTCTACTGTTTTGTGAATATCCAATTAATATTCCTTCATATGATCTAGCATCAAACTTGCCCAGATTTCCATTAGTGTTAAGAATAAAATATTTAGATCCAAATACTTTAAAATAGCTTATGTTAGGAAGACGATTATTCAATAATTCATATGGTGTTTTCAAAATGATTGGACGAATCAACACTCTATTTAGCACATAGCATGCTGTGTTTACCGCTTCGGCCCAAAATTTCTTAGGGAGTTTACTTTCCATAATTAGAGTTCTAGCTGTTGCTTGTAATATTCAATTTTTCCTTTCTACCACTCCATTTTGTTGTGGAGTTCTAGGTGCTAAAAATTCATGAGTGATTCCTTTTTGATTACAAAATATAATAAAATCCTTTTGAAATTTCGTACCATGGTCACTTCTGATTTTTATAAGATTAAGACTATATTTAGTCTCCAAATTTTTAATCAGTTTTTCAAATTCTTTAAATGCCTCATCTTTTGTTCTAAGAAAGAGTACCCATGTATATCTAGAGAAGTCATCGACTATCACAAAAGCATAGAATTTACCATTTAGACTAGCATGCCTTTCAGGTCCAAATAAATCGAGATGAAGCAATTGTAAGGGAGAGGAAGTTGATACCATGTTTTTGGCTGTGAATGATGTTCTTACTTGTTTTCCAAGTTGACAAGGTTTGCATATACCTTTCTTCACGAAATTCATTTTGGGTAATCCCCTTACTAAGTTCTTTGATGATAGCTTTTTGATGAGGTCCATATAAACATGTCTCATCCTTCTATGCCATAGATTCGCTTCATCTTGAAAGGTTGCGAGACATAATTCTTCCTCCTGTTGCTCAAAATCAAGAGTATATATATTCCCTTCTCTTTGGGCAACTAAAGCAGCATTGTTAGTACCATGTGAAATTGTGCATTTATCTTTTTCAAAATTTACTTGATGTCCATTATCCATTAACTGACTAACACTGATAAGATTGAACTCTAGACCGTTAACAAGATGAACATTATTAATGTTAACCTTACCGTTACCGATTTTACCTTTCCCGATTATTTCACGTGACCGATTATCACCGAATGTGATAGTTCCATGTTTCTTTTTGACATTTAGTTCCACGAACTTAGATTTGTCACCCGTCATGTGACGTGAACACCCGCTGTCAAGAATCCACTTTTGAGAGGATACTTTGGCTTTGAAACACACATGTATAAGAGAGATACAATTTATCTTTTTGGTACCCACATCTTTTTGGGTCCACTTGTGTTAGTTGAAATCAGATTACTTTTCTTTATCCATACGACTTCACTTCGATTTTTCTTTCTTGAGCAGTTTATCTCTAAATGTCCTTTAATGCCACAATTTTTGTAAGTGGCAAAAGGCGTGCAATAATTTAATTTAAATGATGATTTAGATTTGATCATTTCAACTTCCTTTCTATATGTTGGGTTGTAACCTATGCCTTGTTTATCATAACTGGGTCTTTGTTTTCCTAGCATGACATTTAGATTTTCTTCCCCATGAACAAATTTAGCTAAAGAGGTTTTTAAGGACTCTATTTCCTTTTGTAGTTCATTAGATGGAGGTGTTTTATTAATAGACTCATTGCCAAATGCATTAATGCACACATCTCTCATCTTTATCTTATTTGTTAATCTATTAACTTCATTATTTAGCTGTTTTACCTTGTTGAACAATATTTTATTGTAATTATCTAAATAATCATTTTTCGCTGTTAATGCCTTTTCCTCATTTGTGTGTGTTACTTTTTCTAATTCTTTCTTTTCATGTATCAGTGTTTCCACTTCTCCCATTAGAGTGTTTACTAAATCTTTTAAGTACATATTTTTTCTTTTAATTTTTCATTTTCTTGTTTCAAAGTAATAACATCAGAAAGAGGTACCTCACTGGATTCACCTTCAAGTCCCATGAAGCATATTTGAGCCAGTTCATCGTTTGCATCTATTTCTACTTCGAATTCTTCATCATCACTCCACGTTAGGAATGCTTTATGCTTTTTGAACTCCTTATTGCCTTGCTTTCCTTTGTTTTTGAGTTGGAAGCAATCCTTTTTAAAGTGACCTGGTCATCCACACTCGAAACAGGTTTCTTCGATTGGCTTGGCTTTGTGTTTGTTGAATGTATTTTTCCTTTGATTCTTTCTTTGGAGCAGTCCCTTAAGTCTTCTAGATATCATGGCTATTTCATCATCCAAGTTGTTTTCAAGTTCTTCTTCAATTCCTGCATTTAGAGCTAGCACTTTCTTTCGAGGAACTTCTTCCTCGTCATCATATCTTTTCAATTGATGTTCATATTCTTCTAGTTCACCAAAGAGAGTTAATGTATCCATAGAAGAAATATTGACTGAATCTAGAAGAGTAGTAATTTTAGATGCAAACCTTTTGCGCATTGCCCGAAGTAGCTTACGATTGATTTCGCTTTGTGGAATTGACTTGTCGAGCAGCTTCAAGGAGTTTATAAGTACCAAAAATTGTGCTTGAGCCATTTTGATTGTTTCGTCTCTTTCCAGTTTGAACATTACGTAGTCATGCATGAGCATACTTAACTTAACCTCTCGTACTTTGGATGTTCCTTCGTGACTTAGCACTAGGGTATCCCAAATTTCCTTTGATGTGTTGCATGAGGAAACTTTATCTATTTCAGATTGCACCATGCCGCTGAGGAGAGTGTTCATTGCTTTTGAATCGTATGACACCATATATGTTTCGGTTGAGTCCATCTCGAGTAGAGTTTTTGGAGTGCCATCATCTTTCCTTGGGATTACGGATCCATTCTCTACCACCCACCATTCCCATGGGTCTCGCTTAAGATATATCCTCACCCGAAATTTCCAAAAATTATAGTTCTCTGTTCCAAAGAGTAGTGGAGGTCGGTTTGTTGATTGGCCTTCATGATGAACGTTTCCAAGTTGTGCCATGTCAGAATCTTTCCCTACAAGTCACCTTTAAGACCAAGATAAGTAGAGCCAAGTTCTAATACCAAATGAAATTTAAATAAGTACACTTAGAAGGGGGGGTTGAATAAGTGTAGGCACAAACTATGTCCAATATTTGTTACTTATAAAAATTCCTTTGGATATCTAATGTAGCAAGCTGGATTATAAAATTAGGATATTATTTAATTTTAAGTTAACCAATTTACTGATATAAGAAGATATAGAATGCAGGCTGCTGGATAGATAACATAATAGTAAAGCACATAATGTAATCACACAAACATAAGAATTTTTACGTGGTTCAACTACTACCCTCTAGAATAGTAGCCTAATCCACGTTCAATACCAACTAGTATTGGAGACTCACTTTTATTAAACTCTTCCAATTACAATACAAGTTCTAGTAAATTTAACACCTTTGTTCCCTGTGTACCTATGCACTCTTAAGCACCTATGCTTTCCCCAAACTTGACTGTAATGAGTTATCAATTCAAACAGAATTAAGCACAATATGATTGAGATATGAAAATATAAGATACACACTAGAGGTCTAACGATCAAGCAATATATCACTTACCAACTTAAGGCTCTAGTATGAAATGATATGCAAGAAGAATATTACCAGAGTATGTTCTATACGATCTTCTTAACTGAAGCTCTTTTATTAATGCAATCAGTATTGATCAAAGAGAAAATCAACTTTTTTGGCTTGTATGCTTTGCAGATACTATAAGGCCCCCAAATCCGGGTACTTGAAACCCGAACTCGGTGCTTCACGATACTATTTCCATGAGCGGAATAATACTAATAATAATAACAATAATATAAAGATCAACTTAATTTACATATTCATCAGAGTCTGAATCCCAAGTACGTAACCTTTAAACATTCATTACAACTCATGATAGATAATATATAGCATACTTGTCTTAATAAAGTTAATTATTACATAAAATAACATTTCGTTCATTCAGCAACCTTTCCCTTTCCCTTATTCTTAGCAGAGCTCCCTGGTCGTTCATACTTAGCTGAAAACATTTAAATTAAGCAAGGATGAGCATTTGAGTGCCCAGCAAGTAATAGCAATTATATATATAAGCTGAAAGGAGTTAAATATTTTCTTTGTACTACTCTTCTACAACAATTAGATAGTTGTGAAGTAATCTGAACCGATAATAATAGCATAACAACTTTCTATCAAATTTTTGAAACTACGTAATGACTATAAATAGGGTTTAAGTGACATACTATGAACATTGTTTTTATTTTCAAAAAGGTTAAACAGAACTTCATCTGTGAACCGTCATAACTTACGGGCACGGGGGGTGATTAGCCTGTTATGTCCTGCATTGATCAATACTACATGCAAGAACGAGGGTATCGTTACCTTTAAATATTAAAAGTTATATTTTATAACTTATAATATTTTTAAATACCTTATTATTATTTAAAATAATTTTTAATATAATAAAATCATTTTTAATTTATTTATTTAATTCATTTAGTAAATAACTTAAACATCATTAATATTAATTTATTAATGAATTTTGCTTTAAAATATTAAAACTTGTATTTTATAACTTAAAATATTTTTAAATAACTTATTATCATTTAAAATGATTTTTAATATAATAAAATCATTTTTAATTAATTTATTTAATGCATTTAATAAATAAATTAATTATCAATAATATTTAAATAAATACTAATATTTATGAAAAATATTTCAAATTATTAATATTTAATTTTTATAACTTAAAAATATTTTTTTTAAATTATTTTTGTAATTTTCGGAAATTAATTACTATTTTTAAATAATTTTCAGAATTTAAATAATTAATTTTAATAAAAGTGTTGCTAAAGACTGCCTATAACGACAGAACCGTCGCTTAGTTTGACCAATCATAATTTAGTGTGTGCTGTGTTTCTGGGAATTCTGTTGATCATATTGTGTAGTGCTAATGCAAGACTACAAGATACAACAATAAACAAGATCATATCATGCATAACCAAAGCGATCTAAGCCTCTAAAGTGGCTGTCAGAGTTGTTCTTCATTTTCTGGGTTACCCAGAAATGAAGAACAGTTTGACTAGCCTACTTTGGGCTTCCACTACTTGTTTCTCGTGTAATATTTTAGTGATTTAAGGCTTCTAGTGTGTAGACAACATACACATGAACAGATCTATTACATCCAATCATCATAACAACAACAGAATAGCCAAAACAGGTCCGGTCAAACCATGTCAGAATCCACGCTTATGAACTTTCTGGGTTACCTAGAAAGCTCATCCGTGGACTTTCTGTGTAAGACCCCAACTTATTAATAAATGAAATTAAATTTCCTCTATTTATTATTCTGAAATAGAAAGGGTTGAATTGATTAATGTTGTTAGTTATGGATAAAATGCGCAAATATTTCAAATAAGCAAGTGGTTATAAAATATTCATTTTTGGTCGGTGAATATTCGTGTGGTCGTGGAATATTCTTTCTGTCGGGGAATATTCGTATGACGGCGCAGCTATTTGTGGGCCCCATAACGGAAAATGATTGGATGAAGATAACGACAAAAATTGAGTTTTTATAAATAACGGCGTAGTTGTTACCGTTAACACTGTTGGATTACCTGGTGGTTAAAATACAGTAATACACGTGGTTGCACAGTATCACACGGATTGCACAGTATTTTAGAATTATTGATTCTTACGAAGGAAGGCACTACTCAATAATTGTTACAGTAGTTACTATTCAATATTTTATTTTATTGATTCAATAATTGCTGAATTGATATTTTATATTATTGTTGTTTCAATAATTGTCACTGCACAGTATTTCCCATTATCAGATCAATAATTCATATTATTTGAATAATATTATTAGATAACATTATTGGCAATGTCTTGAAAGTTCTGTCTAAGGAGAGGTTTGGTCATCTAATTGCGTGCCAGTAAGGAGAAATTTTTATTGGAAAGCCCCCTCTTTCCTGGGAACGGCCTGGTTGTCATAAATATGATTCTGTAATATTATTTGTGAATAATTAATTATTGATTCATATAATAAGGAAATATTTATTTTATGTGGATATAAATGAGGGATATATTTTTGTGGTTAAAAATGAAGGAGTTAATGTTGAGGTTTTTATCAGTATTTTTATCGGAATGGAGGTATTAAAAATCAGGGTTTTTGAGATATTTTGCGGGGGTTATAATTTTTAATCTGACCGTTGGATCGTGGTAATTTTTGGATATGTTATACATATATAAGTTGAGTATATGTCCACAAATTTTGAACCGTTAAAAATGAACGTATGATTTATTATGAATTTTATGAGATAACTGGTTCAGAAATTGTTGAATTTTCGGAGTTTATCATTTTGGTGGAAAATTCTAGAATTGGTGGGCCCCACTCTTGGTTGGTGAAGAAATGTGCTGAAATTTTTATTCAAATGTGGTGGGTAGAAATAGTAGCAGGTAAAGCCATCAGGTTGCAGGTTAAGTCTGCTTCGGCGTGCTAACATTTTTCTATAAATAGAGGGCTAAGTTAGAATTAAAAATCACACCAGAATTCATAAGTTTTCTCTCTTTCTCTCTGTAGATTATTGAGTGTATTTTGTGAGTATTTAGATACTTTGAGAGTTGCTATTCAGAACAAGTTTCATTCAGCCTCATATCCGATATTCAGTCAGAAGTACAGTTATTTTGAGGTAAGGGATATTATCATCTTCTTAAATGATATTTTTTTCAATTTCATTATGCTGAAATGTTGATATGAACTTTTTATCAAATTTGGAACTTTTTGTGTCGGGGTTACTATTCACGTATACGTTACTATTCACGTATATGGCACTATTCACGAATACGGCACTATTCACCGAAAAATAAAATTTTCCCTTTTTGTCCAAGATATCCATTATGGTTACTATCTTTGATTGTATCCATGTTTTGATCTTTATTTTTGAATTCTGCTTCACAATTGATTATTATGAAGTATTATTGATCTTGGATAAACTGTTATAGGAATCCCTACTATTTGTCCTCCTGTCTCACTGGATTCGTTTTCTTTAAGATATTTTTCATCATCCTCAGTCCTGAATGATGATATTACTGAATATCTTTGGCCTGTAGTGCAAAGATGTATGATTACCTGATGAATATCTTTGGCCTGTAGTGCAAAGATGAACAGGTGTTGAGATGAACATGACTGACTGGTGATACAAATGAATATCTTTGGCCTGTAGTGCAAAGATGAATATTTGGTTAAAGATGATTATTAATTGATGTTACAGGGATAAAATATTGATGATGGACTTTTAAATCTTAGAAGATAGTAGAATTCATTCTCTACTTGACTCTTCTAATGGTTTGCTGTTTCTGCTGTAGTTGTTGATCTAAAACTTGTTGTCGATTATATTCTATCAGATTTTTCCCTGTTGAATACTAATGATAATTTGTTATATATTATCTTAGTCATAATATTCTTTACTGGGCTAGTTGAGCTCACCCTTTTCCTTTTTGTTCCATTTTTCTTCTCAGGAGGTGAGAACATAGCAGGATCTAGTCGGGGTATGGAGTGATGGTTCTAGAAAGATGTTTTAGTTGTCCTCACTATTTCTGTAAAATAGTGTTTGAATAATTGTAATGAGGACTTATTTGAGTGTGGATATTGTCTAGAAGACAATATTTGTATTTAAACTCACAGTATATGTTGTCGTATTTTGCACGATAATTGTATTATTGAAATTGTAGATTGCTTTTTGTACCATGAATTTGGCGACTCAGAATGGGTGTTGTATACCTATTTTGGGGGCGTCACATTCTGCCTGGTTTGACCATCCCCCAATTCCAGCATGATTGTGATAAAAACGATCTAAGAGCATCAACATGTAGTATAACTATCATACAATAACCATATCACAACAACAAACACAAATCAACAATAAGTTACGAGATCAGAGTCGTCAAAAGCCTTGTCAGACCATTTCTGGGCAAGATCTGGGTTACCCAGATTTTGTCCAGTCATGGTCGGTCAACGACTTTTGACTAACAATATCTTGCAATATAGACCAGATCTAAGTCTGATTCTTGTTCCAGATCAAAGACTACATGCCGGACTACATATTTAAACCTTTAAACAACAAAAAGCATACATGAACAAGGATTTGTGGTCACTGACATTGCTTGTCAGACCACAGTTTGAACTTTTTTCAGATTTGGCAAATCTTCAAATTCGAGCCTCTAGATGTTATGGATCTAGCATCTAGCAACCCAGATCATCATTAGACACTATTAACAACACATTTAACACAAAAATTCTAACATCTAACAACAGATTTATGGACAGAAATCTTGCTAGGGTTTTATACCTCTTATGAACAACTTTTGATTTCTGGCTTCTGATTTGGTTATGGTGTTCGTGGGGCTGGTCTTGGTGACTGAAAAACTAAAGGATTTCGTGGGTTTTGAAAAAGAGAGAGATGGTTAAGGTTTTATGCAATATTAGGCTAGCAAATGAATTTCTCTCTCCTTGATATATATTTATAGCCAATATGTAATGTGTTAGCTGATGTATAATGGCTTATTGCTTGGCATTATTGAGTCACAATTGTCAAACAAGTAGTTCACCAACTCCAACAACTCTAACACTTGACAAAAACCAATAATACAAGAGGGGTAAAAATGTCTTTTGTATTTCCAATTTAATGACATTCTTGTCATTTGGCAAATCCTTAGGGTTTGACCCTTAGCGTCTAACCCTTAGGGTTTAACCCTTAGGTTTTCTAACAATTACTTTTCTAGAATTACATTTTAGGGTTTACACAAAATAAAAATTTTAGTTTCTAAAATTAGAAAATTAGGGTTTATTAATTAGATTAGGTTCCTAATTAATTTATATACAGGAACATTAGGGTTTAATATCTCTAATTATAATTAACTTTGCTAATTTAGCAATTAGAGTTTAAAATTAGTAATTAGGTTTTAAAATTACTAATTAGGGTTACTAAATATAGAAATTAGGGTTTCTAGTTTAGTAATTAGGGTTTTCATGATTAACAATTATAATTCTAATACTTACAAATTAATCATTTTATCACAATTACAAACAATCTCGAACTCTAATTTGAGTTTCAAATTAGGGTTTAACATTTAAAATTAGGGTTTTTAATAACTTAAGATTTTCTAAAAATTATTTAGGGTTTCTAAATTTTTAATCTAAATGTTAATTAGGGTTGACCTAATTAATCAAATCATTATATAACACACATCATAAATCATATAACACGGGTATATCTCAGTCTTAAACTCATAATTGATTTTTAAATTAGGGTTTCTCCTAGTAAATCTAGGGTTTAACCAATTTATATTAGGGTTTTAAAATTATATACCATAATTGACCAACCATTATCAATACGTACATACAGTACATATTTATAGCACTGAAAAGCTAAAATATAATTAATATTATATTATTATTCTCATTCCTTGATAAAAATCCAAAATTAGGATTTGGATTCCATATCTGACTTATTCTTCCATATTTAACCTTAATAAGTAAGGTAAAATAATTAACTTAATGATCTGTACTAAAATTCATATAATAAAATAATTATTATAATTATTCTAAAAATCACTCCATATATTATCTAAATAATATATGATTATATATTCATGGAAAATAATTAATAAAAATATTTCTGCTATAATATTAATTATTATAAGAATATACTTTATAATGATCAATAATTCTAAAATAAAATTATTTATAAATATTCATGTAATAAATATATTTTTATTTATAACATAAATACATATACACAATATCTTGTACAAATTCTCATCCTTAAAAAAAATTTATAAGCAAAATTTCTGATTTAATTTATATAGAAAATATCGGGTCGTTACATTCACCCTCCCTTATAAAGATTTCGTCCCCGGAATTACCGTTTTAAAACCTATACATACAAGGGTACATAGCATGCATAATCATTTCAAATAGATCTTGATCAACTTTGATCGAACTGATCTTTAACTAGTCACATACAGCTTGTCTTTCTGATTAAACGGAAATTTGATTTCTAAAAGAACTCAAATTCCTCCCTCAAACTTTCTTTATAAAATAATTTACTATATATAGGAAAAATCATGTTTATAGCAAAAATAAAAGTTATACGAATAATACCTTGAATTGCACCACCAGCTACTATCGTATCCTGGACAGTCATGTTGTAGACCCTTGCTGTTGATTTTGTTGGCTTGTTTGACGAAGTCGGTCCTGTGATTGCTAGAGTTTGGCTGCCCTTGCCAGTAGTCACACTCCCTGCCTCCGCCCTCCTCTTCCAACAATCTTTCACCTTGTGCTCAGTCGATCCGCACAGAAAACATCCACTGTTCATTCTTGGATTGGGGCAGTTGGGAGAGATATGGCCCTCCTGTCTGCACTTATAGCAAACAAATTTCCCCTTCAAATATTCCCCAGAGTGGTTCTTTCCACAAGTCTTACACTGCACAGCTGGCTTCTTAACTCCTTCCTGCTTGATCTGAACATTCCCAAAATTATTCACCTTCCTCTTTCTATCTCCACTCCTCCACTATTAATTCCTACCTTCCCAGCTCCTTCTACCTTACCCTTATTCTTCCTTTCCTTGTTGTAGAGGCTCATGGCCTCACTTCCCTCCTCAGCAATAATTGCCTTCTCCATGAGTGCTGCAAATGTAGGAATCTTCAACACTGCCACCTTGTTGTAGAGCCAGGGTTTCAATCCCAGCTCAAACCTTCTCGCTTTTCTAGCCTCCGTATCAACTTGATGCGGGGCAAACCTAGCTAACTCATTAAATTTAGCGGCATATTCTGACACCGTCATATTCTCATGCTTTAACTCTAAAAATTTAACCTCCATCCTAGCCTGCATACTAGGTGAAAAATAGTTTTCAAAAATTAAAGTTTTGAACCTATCCCATGTGACTACACCTTCTCCTGCCCTCGCCTGATTCGCTTCCCACCAAAAATTTGCGTCACCCTTCATCATGTAGGTGGCAAAAGCGGTCTTTTACCCCTAAGCTACCCTAGCTATTATGAATGCCTTCTCAATCCCTTTAACCCAAGTCTAGGCTTCAACAGGGTCAGTTGTACCTTTAAATTCTGGCGGTCCCACAACCTTAAAGTCTTTAAAATTTGCCAAGTGATTATCCGGCTGATTCCCAGCAACTGGTATTCCCTGTTGAATAGCCTGAGCTACCATGTTCGCGAAGTTCTGCATCGGGTCTGCTTGTTGTTGGCCCTCAACGTTATTGGCAGATTCTTCTGCCCTTTGATTGCGAGTTCGACGTCTTGGCGGTATTATCTAATTAAATAAAACCATAAATTTAACTTACATTCTAAACCTTATTGCATAAGTTTAATCTATTAAACTTGTTTCATTACTTAAACATAGATTCATATTCATTTAGCGAATATTTTATATAGCATAACACATAATACTTTAAACATCAGCTATCCCTTTATGACTACAAAAGTCGAGATTTACAAACTTGATCATTACAAAAGTTGAGAACATAACCTTACACAGACATACTTATCCTATATATTACATTAAACACACCTACACCACAGAACCTATACTACCTATTCACTACGCCTTTTTCCTTGGACAACCTCTCACCTGATGATCTTCTATCCCACAGATAAAACATGCACCTGGTTTATAGTCAGGATAATACAAGAGTGGTATGTCCCTCATACCCGCAAAGATAAGATATTCTTTTCCCGTTCTTCTTATCGAGTTTTTCTAAGTCATGGTCTCCTATCTTTCTTTTCCCCTTCTTGCTCAGAGCTACACACAATGTGTTGCTTGAAGCTCCCATCTGATCAATTTGGATTTTAAGCTTATCTTGTTCTTCCATTGCTTCTATTAACGCTTAACGCAGTTGATTATTCAACAGTTTTTCTATTTCCCACAGCCTTTCTAGAGAAGAAACCTTGTTCCTCAGATTCTGCACCTCCGTTGATGCTTGATCAGCTTCAACTTTAGCGTCCGTATCACTATCTGTCAACCCCACCATCTTCGGATCCGGTATTACGTTTTCTACAATAACCACCTCGCCTGAGTTGTTTTCATCGTGAGCCTCTATTTCAGCTATTGGCTTCGATATCAGCTCAGGGGTATGGATTTGATCCTTCTTCATGCTATATGCATATAACAAGCCTTTTTCATTAGACAACTACACACATAAATTATCCCGATTAGCATATAGTATATACACACAGCAAATAAGAGTTTTATATAAGCTATCTTTTATTTTGTTTGGTGATTAATTTATTCAATTCATCTCTTTATAAACTCTATATGAGTTATTTATATTTTTAACGTTTCCCTCTGTTCTAAGGTTATAGCCTAAGGTTTAGCCCACCGAAGGTTTTTAACCCTAAGCACTGATACCAACATGTAAGGCCCCCAAATTCGGGTACTTGAAACCCGAACTCGGTGCTTCACGATACCATTTCCATGAGCGGAATAATACTAATAATAATAACAATAATATAAAGATCAACTTAATTTACATATTCATCAGAGTCTGAATCCCAAGTACGTAACCTTTAAACATTAATTACAACCCATGATAGATAATATATATCATACTTATCTTAATAAATGTTGGTTTATTAATGTTCTAATCTTTTTGTTTTGATGATGACTTAATTTTATAGACTAATTTGTCTATTGTGAAATTTCAGGAAATTGATAAAAGATCATTGATGAAAGACTTTGAAGATTTGAGTCCTAAGAAAAATATGTAAGATCATTGCAAATATTTAAATTTTTCGATACAAGGCTCTAGGACATTTTATTTGTACATTAAAATGTGATTAAATATCTTATGCATGCCTAAAGTATGTTACATTAATGTTTTATTGCCATGTGTTAAGACTTGTGTTTATTAAGATGTTATTCGTATAACACGTGGGCAACAAAGTTGTTGAAAATATAAATGGCATAGATATAATCATTATCTATTAGAAATCTAAATGCATATTTCTTGGAAATACATGATATATAATCATTGTATTGAGAGTTTGATATTTGTTAGCACTTTGCAATAATTACGGAACTAAAACTATGGTTTGTTTTGAAAATAGTACTGTGTTATGATTATAATCTTTTAAGAGGGTAATGCTTGAAAAAGTCAAATGGAGATATACTCGGTTATTTGCTTCTAACTGATATAATTTTTAAGTGATATACTCTATTTGATTCATACTGATCTTTTCTATCATTTTCCAACGGAAATATAATTGGACGTTGCAATTGTTATTATCTAACGTATACATCTTTTATGAAGCAACGATAATAATATTGGGCTATAAAATGAAATTGATATCAATGACAAATTAACAACACTAAATCAATTATTGCACTCATATACTTGAAAAGCAACTTTATTTTCGGTGCAATACTTCTAGCTGCTGTGCAAATTATATTCATATTATTCTCAGCTATTTTCGTGAGCTTTATATTGGTGATATCTCTCTCTTTTATTACTTGATCATTGCATTCATTAGTTGGGCCTTGCATTGTTAAATTATTTATTTTCTTTGATCATTAGACCTCTATAAATTGTAATCTTATATTTTTAGACTAAGTGTTGTCTAAAGGTTTTAATCCAGGTGGATTAAGGTTTGTTTACAAACAAGTTCAAGGAAGCATAGGTGCTTAAGGGGTGCATTGGTGCACAAGGAGCAAGTGTGCTCAGGTGAATTATTGTAATTCAATTTGATAGAATCTGTATTGTAACAAGGGTCATTTTTAAAGAAATAAAAGTGAGTCTCCAATACTAGTTGGTATTGGACGTAGAGTAGGTTATTATATAGAGGGTAATAACCGAACTATGTAAAAATCTTGGTGTTATTTTCTATTACTTGCTCTATCTTTATATCTCACAAGTTAATTAATTTGCTTAAATTTAATTATCTGTTTTCACAAAATATTTTATTTAGCTTACAAAAACACCAAGATATTTTCATAAACAAAAGTTTAATTCGGTAGACCATATTCATTCAGCAAGTTGTTTTCACAAATATAGTTGACTACATTCCGCAATTGGATTTAAAGTTTTTAATTGGTCATAGTTTGTATCCACACTTATTCAACCCCCCTTCTAAGTGTGCCTTATCTGAATTTCATTTGGTATCAGAGCAAGGCTCTACTTACTTAGTCTTAAAGGTGACTTGTAGGGAAAGATTCTGACATGGCACAGTTCGGGAACAACAATCAAGAAGGTCAATCAACCAATAGACCTCTTTTGCTGTATGGAACAGAAAATTACAACTTTTGGAAATTCCGAATGAGGATCTATCTTTAAAGAGATCCTTGGGAATGGTGGGTTGTGGAGAACGGACCAGTTATTCCACGAAGAGAGGATGGGACACCAAAGATTCTACTAGAAATGGATCCAAACGAAATCTACATGGTATCATATAATTCGAAAGCAATGAACACACTTCTCAGCGGCATGGTACAATTCGAGATTGATAAAGTCTCCTCATGCAACACAGCCAAAGAGATGTGGGATACCTTAGTGGTAAGTCATGAAGGCACTTCAAAAGTACGAGAAGTCAAGCTAAGCATGCTCATGCACAATTATGAAATGTTCAAGCTCGAAAAAGATGAAACCATCAAACTAGCTCAAGCAAGATTTCTAGTTCTTATAAACTCCTTGAAATTGCTAGACAAGACTATTCCTTAAAGTGAGATCAACCGTAAGTTACTTCGGTCGATGCCCAAAAGGTTTGCCTCTAAAATCACTACTCTTCAAGATTCCTCTACTATATCTACTATGGACACACTAACTCTTTTTGGTGAACTTGAGGAATATCAACATCAGTTAAAAAGGTATGACAATGAGGATGAAACTCCTCGAAGAAAGATTTTAGCTCTTAATGCAGGAAATGAAGATGAGCTGGATGATGATTCTGATGAAGAAATAGCCATGATGTCAAGAAGACTTAAAGGACTTCTTCAAAGAAAGAATAAACGAAAGAATATCTTCAACTCAAATAAAGGCAAAGGAAAGCAAACTGAGGAGACGTGTTTTGAATGTGGTCGTCCAGGGCACTTCAAGAAGGACTGTTTTCAACTAAAGAATAAAGGAAAAACAGGCTTCAAGGATAATAAGAGAAATAAGGCACTTGTCACTTGGAGTGATGAAGAAGAATCTAAAATTGAGGTCGACGCCAAGTATGAGATAGCTCAAGTATGCTTCATGGGAATAGAAGGTGAATCAAATGAGGTATTTAATTTTGAGTTTAATTCTTTGAAACAAGAAAATGATAAATTGAAGGAAAAGAATGCATATTTGAAAGACTTGGTAAATACATTAATGGGCGAAGTAGACTCTTTAATAGATGAAAAGAAAGTTATTGAAAAGGAATTTACATGTAAAGAAGAAAAAGTTTTGATTGCTAAGATAGATTATTTAGATAATTATAACAAAATACTTTTCAATAAGGTAAATTTTTTTAATAATGAAGTCCAAAAATTGACAAATGAACTAAAAATGAGAGATGTCTGTATTGATGCATTTAGTGATAAATCACCTGTTAAAACTCTTCCTAATAATGAACTTCAAAAAGAAATAGATTCACTAAAATCATCTCTTGCTAAATTCGTTCAAGGTGAAGAAAATTTAAATGTCATATTAGGTAAACAAAGACCGAGTTTTGAAAGACAAGGAATTGGTTATAATTCTATGCATAAAAAGGGTAATATGAAAATGTTAAAATCAAAATCACGTTTTAGATTAAATCATTGTTCTCCTTTCACAACATGTAAAAATTGTGGCATTAAAGGTCATTTGGACATAAACTGCTTTAAGAAAAATAAGATTAAAAAGGTTTGGGTTAAAAAGGATGATTTATATGCAACTAACATTAAAGGACCCAAAAAGATGTGGGTACCAAAAGGATGAATTATTTTTTATTGACAGGCATGTCTCAAGGCAAGGGTTCCTTCTCAAAAATGGATTCTTGATAGTGGATGCTCACGTCACATGACTGGTGACAAAACAAAGTTCGTGGAGCTAAAAATCAAGAAGAAAAATGGTACAGTTACATTTGGAGATAATCGAACCTGCGAAATAATCGGAAAAGGTAAAATAGGAAATGGTAAGGTAAATATTGATAATGTACATCTTGTTAATGGACTTGAGTTTAATCTTATTAGTATCAGTAAATTAATGGATAATGGTCATCAAGTTAGTTTTGATAAAGAAAAATGCACTATTTCTCATGGTACTAACAATATTACTCTAGTTGCACAAAGAGAAGGAAATATATATACTATTGATTTTGAGCAACAGGATGAAGAGTTATGTCTAGCATCTGTACAAGACGAGGCTAATTTGTGGCACAAGAGGATGAGACATATTCACATGGACTTAATCAAGAAATTATCCTCAAAGAATCTCGTCAAAGGATTGCCGAAAATAAAATATGAAAAGAAGGGAATTTGTGTTCCTTGTCAACTCAGGAAACAAGTAAGAACATCATTTACGGCAAAGAACATGGTATCAACCTCTTCTCCTTTACAACTACTCCATCTTGATTTATTTGGACCAGAAAGACATCCTAGTATAAATGGTAAGTTTTATGCTTTTGTAATTGTAGATGATTTCTTTATATATACATGGGTATTATTTTTGAGAACTAAAGATGAAGCATTTAAAGAATTTGAAAAATTGATCAGAAACTTGGAAACAAAATATAGTCTAAAACTTGTAAAGATAAGAAGTGATCATGGTACTGAGTTTCTAAAAGACTTTATAATTTTTTGTGATCAAAAGGGTGTTAGTCATGAATTTTCTGCTCCTAGAACCCCTCAACAGAATGGAGTTGTAGAAAGAAAGAATAGGACATTACAAGAAACAGCTAGAACTTTATTACAAGAAAGTAAACTTCCTAAAAAGTTTTGGGCCGAAGCTGTAAACACTTCTTGTTATGTTTTGAATAGAGTACTTATTCGTTCAATTATTTTGAAGACTCCTTATGAACTGTTAAATAATAAGATTCCTAATATTAGTTATTTCAAAGTTTTTGGATCTAAATGTTTTATTCTAAATACTAGTGATAGCCTAGGAAAATTTGATGCTAAATCTTTTGAAGGAATTTTCATTGGGTATTCACAGAATAGCAAAGCATATCGTGTATTTAATATTAACAAGCTGTGTGTTGAAGAATCAGTTCATGTTACTTTTAATGAAACTCAAAATGATCTTCCAAAAGAAAGAGATGAGGATGCAGAAAATTTGGAGATTTTGGTGAATCCAGGAAACCAGGAGAATATATTCAGCAAGCTGAATATACAAATCCAGCAAACTGAATTGGAAAACTCGCCTGGAGTAGAACAAAAAACAACACAAGAGCTTGAGGCAGATTTTTCTCAACAAGAAGAAGTGATACATGATATACAAATGCTAAAAACTGCAAGATATCTCAAGAACCATCCACCAGAAAACATCATTGGAGATATAAACAAAGGAATCACAACAAGAAGAGGATTGCAAAATCAATGTGCTTTTTCAGCATTTCTATCCCAAGTTGAGCCAAAGAATGCTAAGGAAGCTATCCTAGATGAAAGCTGGCTAATGGCAATGCAAGAAGAACTTCAACAATTTGAACGATGCCAGGTCTGGGAACTTATGCCTCCTCCTAAAGATGTTTCTATCATTGGAACGAAGTGGGTATTCAAGAACAAGCTTGATGAGCATAGAACTATCACTCGTAACAAAGCACGGCTAGTAGCTGAAGGATATAATCAACAAGAAGGGATAGACTATGAAGAAACTTACGCTCCAGTCGCTAGACTAGAGTCCATCCGCATCTTGTTAGCATTTGCATGTTACAAGAAGTTCACACTTTATCAAATGGACGTAAAAAGTGCCTTTCTCAATGGATACATCAATGAAGAGGTGTATGTAAAACAGCCTCCTGGATTTAAACATGAGAGATATCCAAACCATATCTACAAGCTAAAGAAAGCTCTCTATGGGCTAAAACAAGCTCCAAGGGCTTGGTATGAAAGGTTGAGTAAGTATTTGCTTTCAAATGGATTTATTAGAGGAAAAATTGATTCTACATTATTTATTAAGCATGAAAATAAAGATATTATTATTGTACAAATATATGTAGATGACATAATTTTTGGTGCTACTAATAATTTTCTTTGTGAGTAGTTTTCTAAGTGCATGCACAAGGAGTTCGATATGAGTCTAATGGGAGAACTTAATTACTTTTTGGGACTCCAAATCAAACAAACAAAGAACGGTATGTACATCCATCAAACCAAATATACAAAAGAACTTATCAAAAGGTTTGGTTTTGAAGGATCTAATTCAAAGGCTACACCAATGAGCACTTCAATAAAGCTTACATCTGACGAAAAAGGTATAGATGTGGAGGTAACTAAATATCGAGGCATGATTGGTTGTTTATTATATTTAACCGCATCTAGACCGGATATTATGTATAGTATTTGTTTATGTGCACGTTTTCAAGCAAAACCTAAAGAATCTCATTTACAAGCTGTTACAAGGATTTTTAAATATTTAAGTGGTACAATAAATTTGGGATTATTTTATCCAATCTGCAATCATTTTGAACTAATGGGATATTCAGATGCTGACTATGCAGGGTGTCAAATTGATAGAAAAATTACCAGTGGTGCTTGCACATTTTTAGGTCACAGTCTTGTTACGTGGCATAGTAAAAAGCAAACTTCAGTTGCTTTATCAACCACCGAGGGTGAATATCTAGCTGCAGGAAGTTGTTGCTCTCAAATTTTATGGTTAAAACAAACTCTATGTGACTTTGATATTTTATGTGATAATGTGCCTATATACTGTGATAATTCTAGTGCAATAGATATTTCTAAAAATCCTGTGTTACATTCACGTACAAAGCATATAGAAGTCAGACATCATTTTCTAAGGGATAATGTTTGAAAAGGATTAATTAAATTAATTTTTATTCCAACAGAAAAACAGTTAGCTGACATTTTTACTAAACCCTTAAGTGAAGAAAGGTTCTGCATGTTAAGAAGAGAACTTGGAATGTGCATGGTTTAATGTGATCACGTATTTAAAATCTTATGTGCAGATTATACTATATGTATCATTTATTTTTCTGCATGATATTTGATAAAGTATATCTGTTTGACATTCCTTATATGTTTAAACCATACGCGTTTCTATTAATGTCACCGGATATCAATTGGGAAACGTAGAGATCTTCACCTCGAAATACGGAACAGCAGCCGAACAATTTTTAGAAATTTGAAAAGACGCACGTCTTTCGGTGACAGAGTTTTAATGGATTTCTACTCCCTATATTTTCAGCCTTCTACCTATTATTCAGATATATCGCCTTCATCACCATTTGTTTCACTCACAATATCCACCACACCATGAAAACCAGAGCTAGCAATCGATCGTTTGGGAAATCAAACGAAGATGGATCATTGCTGAAGCATCCTATGGGCACAAAGATGAAATCCAAACGTGTACAGAAGAAATCCTCTGTTCATGAGTTACCCGATGCTACACTATCAGATGACTCGGATTCCAGTTTTTCGTTCTTAAAAGCCTCAGATGTCGAACCGTCTCACCAAGAAAAGATGAAGCAACCCATAGATGACGAACAGTTTTTCTCACAGCCAGAGTCTCCCTCAAATCTGGTAAACCCATTCTCATCCTCCTTTGATTTGCAAGAAAATTTCTTTAGAGGACCTAGTTTCGAAATACGTTTTAAAAACTCCATTGCTACAAAACAATTTGTGTATGAAAAATCTTTGGACCTCTTTTATCTCAAACACTCTGTTTTGGAAAAACTTTTCACCGAGTGCAACATTTTTTCCATGTTGTTTCCTCCTACTGTTGCCTATCCTCGGTTGGTCCAACAATTTTACACCAATCTTGAGTGTAATGGAGACTGTTCTACCACATTTGTCAAGGGTAAATCTTTATTTTTTACAAGTATTGATTTTGGAAGTATTATGGGTGTTTCTTCTACTGGACCATGTCCTTTCACTCTCAAAGGAGCGGCCAATATTCCTTTTCATCCTTTAGAACAACTTCATATAGTTCTGAATGATTATTCTCTTACAACTCTGTTTCTCCCAAAAACTGTGAATGTGTGTCCTACTGCCTGTGTGTTACATAAGTTGGTTAGGCATAATTTGTTTCCACGACTTGGTGGTGGAGCAGATTTTACTTATTAAGATTTAGTTGTTGTGGCTATGATTCTTACTGGAAAACCTTTCAATTTTTCTTAAATGATGTTGTCTCATATGCAAAGTTGCATTCGTCAAACCAAGAAGTGTCTTCCTTATAGCAAGTTTTTAACAAAACTTTTCCAACATTTCAAAATATCTTTTGATGATGAAATTTCTATCACAAATCATGAGCTTATCGATACTGCTAATTTGACAAAATCTCATATTACTTTTCTTGCTGGTAAGTTTGTTCGTCTTCTTCCTGATTCCCCTCCTATTTTTCCTAATCAAGACTCATCTTCATCTTCTCTGCCAAATTCTCATGGGCCTGACATTATGAATGTTCTCAATGAGATTCTGCAAAATCAAAAGTCTGTGAAAACTGATTTGGACGATATAAGAAATCGACTTGTGATTCTTGAAAAAGGAAAACTACCGATGGATGCTCCAGAAATTAATAAGCTATATCATCGTGTTGAAGATGAATTCATTGATCTTCAAGCGGGTTTTGAGATTCAAACACTGGCAATGGTTGAGGCCCTCCAACGAAAATTCAATAGGAACACCTGTCAGTTAAGTCAAGAGGTTAAGTTTATAAGTTATCAACTCGGGGAGCTTGCAGATTTCATGGCAACAAGATTCAATGATGTGGGAAAGAAGTTACATTTTCAGACAATGCATTCCACAATCCCAGAATGGCCAATGTGCAATTGGATGGCAGAATACAAGGGTGATTTTCTTGACATGACACTTCCTCCTTCAACTGTTATACCACGACCTCCTCGATTTGCAGCTGATTATTCTTTAGAGGAACGCCTTCATCGCATTCTCCATCGTCCTTATTTTACTACCCGTGATGAACAGAAGGCTAATCTTGAAGACAGTGACTGACTTTGCCTGCCTTCTATTCTTTTTGCCTGATGACAAAGGGGGAGAATTATTTTGATTTGTTTCTGAGACTATTTTAGAAAACTATGGTTTTATTTGGTTTTTGATAGGCATGACTGCATGCATGTTAAGACTGATTGTTTAATATTATGATATGTGTTGATTTACATTATTATTTGGTATGATACTAACATATGCAGGTTGGACGAAGATTTTTCCTGAAATAAGTTAATATGCATGAATTCAGGGGGAGTTATAATTTTTGGTATTGTCATCATCAAAAAGGGGGAGAATGTTGGTTTATTAATGTTCTAATCTTTTTGTTTTGATGATGACTTAATTTTATAGACTAATTTGTTTATTGTGAAATTTCAGGAAATTGATAAAAGATCATTGATGAAAGACTTTGAAGATTTGAGTCCTAAGAAAAATATGTAAGATCATTGCAAATATTTAAATTTTTCGATACAAGGCTCTAGGACATTTTATTTGTACATTAAAATGTGATTAAATATCTTATGCATGCCTAAAGTATGTTACATTAATGTTTTATTGCCATGTGTTAAGACTTGTGTTTATTAAGATGTTATTCGTATAACACGTGGGCAACAAAGTTGTTGGAAATATAAATGGCATAGATATAATCATTATCTATTAGAAATCTAAATGCATATTTCTTGGAAATACATGATATATAATCATTGTATTGAGAGTTTGATATTTGTTAGCACTTTGCAATTATTACAGAACTAACACTATGGTTTGTTTTGAAAAGAGTACTGTGTTATGATTATAATCTTTTAAGAGGGTAATGCTTGAAAAAGTCAAATGGAGATATACTCGGTTATTTGCTTCTAACTGATATAATTTTTAAGTGATATACTCTATTTGATTCATACTGATCTTTTCTATCATTTTCCAACGGAAATATAATTGGACGTTGCAATTGTTATTATCTAACGTATACATCTTTTATGAAGCAACGATAATAATATTGGGCTATAAAATGAAATTGATATCAGTGACAAATTAACAACACTAAATCAATTATTGCACTCATATACTTGAAAAGCAACTTTATTTTCGGTGCAATACTTCTAGCTGCTGTGCAAATTATATTCATATTATTCTCAGCTATTTTCGAGAGCTTTATATTGGTGATATCTCTCTCTTTTATTACTTGATCATTGCATTCATTAGTTGGGTCTTGCATTGTTAAATTATTTATTTGCTTTGATCATTAGACCTCTATAAATTGTAATCTTATATTTTTAGACTAAGTGTTGTCTAAAGGTTTTAATCCAGGTGGATTAAGGTTTGTTTACAAACAGGTTCAAGGAAGCATATGTGCTTAAGGGGTGCATTGGTGCACAAGGAGCAAGTGTGCTCAAGTGAATTATTTTAATTCAATTTGATAGAATCTGTATTGTAACAAGGGTCATTTTTAAAGAAATAAAAGTGAGTCTCCAATACTAGTTGGTATTGGACGTGGGGTAGGTTATTATATAGAGGGTAATAACCGAACCACGTAAAAATTTTGGTGTTATTTTCTATTACTTGCTCTATCTTTATATCTCACAAGTTAATTAATTTGCTTAAATTTAATTATCTGTTTTCACAAAATATTTTATATAGCTTACAAAAACACCAAGATATTTTCATAAACAAAAGTTTAATTCGGTAGACCATATTCATTCAGCAAGTTGTTTTCACAAATATAGTTGACTACATTCCGCAATTGGATTTAAAGTTTTTAATTGGTCATAGTTTGTATCCACACTTATTCAACCCCCCTTCTAACTGTGCCTTATCTGAATTTCAATAAAGTTAATTATTACATAAAATAACATTTCGTTCATTCAGCAACCTTTCCCTTTCCCTTGTTCTTAGCAAAGTTCCCTGGTCTTCACACTTAGCTGAAAACATTTAAATTAAGCAAGGATGAGCATTTGAGTGCCTATCAAGTAATAGCAATTATATATATAAGCTGAAAGGATTTAAATATTTTCTTTGTACTACTCTTCTACAACAATCAAATAGTTGTGAAGTAATTTGAACCGATAATAATAACATAACAACTTTCTATCAAATTTTTGAAACTACGTAATGACTATAAATAGGGTTTAAGTAACATACTATGAACATTATTTTCATTTTCAAAAAGGTTAAACAGAACTTCATCTGTAAACCGTCATAACTTACGGGCACGGGGGGTGATCAGCCCGTTATGCCCTGCATTGATCAATACTACATGCAAGAACGAGGGTATCGTTCACTCTGTCCACCTTGGGTGCATAAAAAGTTTTCCCGTGTAAGGGATGTTCATACTTGTTTGGGTTCCAAATCAAAGGTTGTTCAACAATAATCTATAATTCAACATATATATATATATATATATATATATATATATATATATGTATATATATACTAAAAAATGTGTATCAACATGTGATTAAATACAATGATTATCCAAGTGGGGACACTTGTATAACCATTTATAGAAATTAACGAACATAATATATATCTGAATTACCATATACTAACATGTTGATAATCAATGGGCGTATATAATATAGGGTTAATAATCTGTACAGTAATAATATAATTTAGAAACATTCTTACTCATGTCCATTGCATAAAGGAAATACAAAGGTAAGATACTTGCCTGATGCGCTGCTTTCAGTTTGTAACTTAGTTCTATCTTTTATATCACGACCTATCATTAGTCAGATCATTCGTTCGATTAGAACAATATATCTCAATACATAATACTGCTTATTGCAGTCAGCACATAACCTAACCACGTTGTCACATATGTTTAACAACCATTAAATCACAAATAAACGCATATCTAATTAAATTATCTAAGTCCAAATCAATTTCTGAAACATGTCGGTGTACCGACAGCTTTATCAGGTAATTATCGAGTCTAAGACTCTATTCTGTAACTCAATACCTGTAAGTATCAATTATATTATTTTTAAATGACTTAATATAATTTTAAAACATTTATTATAATTTATCATGAATTTTCAAACACTGAAATTATTTTTCAATGATTTAAATATTAAATAATTATATTATCATTAATATTTAATTAATATTAAACTATTAATGAAACAATTGCCAAAAATATTAAGTTATTTAAAATAACTCAAAATATTTTTAAAATAATTATATTACCCTTAAATGATTTTTAAAACATTTAAAATCATTTTTAGATAATTACCATTAATATTTAAATATTAATATACCATTTATCAAAATATTAAAAGCCATTAATTATAACTTAAAATATTTTTAATTCACTTATATCCGTTTTAAATGATTTTTAAATTAATAAAATTATTTTTAAACTATTTATTTGATATAATTATTAAATAATTTAATATCATTAATATTAAATTAATATCATTAATATTAAATTATTAATGAAATTATCCTTTAAATATTAAAAGTTATATTTTATAACTTAAAATATCTTTAAACACTTTATTTTCATTTAAAATGATTTTTATAATATTAAAATCATTTTTAAACAAAATTATTTAATATAATTATTAAATAACTTTAATATCATTAATAATAATTAATCAATGAAATTTACCTTTAAATATTAAAAGTTATATTTTATAACTTATAATATTTTTAAATACCTTATTATTATTTAAATTAATTTTTAATATAATAAAATCATTTTTAATTTATTTATTTAATTCATTTAGTAAATAACTTAAATATCATTAATATTAATTTATTAATGAATTTTGCTTTAAAATATTAAAAGTTATATTTTATAACTTAAAATATTTTTAAATAACTTATTATCATTTAAAATGATTTTTAATATAATAAAATCATTTTTAATTAATTTATTTAATACATTTAATAAATAAATTAATTATCAATAATATTTAAATAAATACTAATATTTATGAAAAATATTTCAAATTATTAATATTTAATTTTTATAACATAAAAATTATTTTTTAAAATTATTTTTGTAATTTTTGAAAATTAATTATTATTTTTAAATAATTTTTTGAATTTCAATAATTAATTTTAATAAAAGTGTTGCTAAAGACTGCCTATAGCGACAGAACCATCGCTATAGGTGTTCTTCGTGTTCTTGGCTAAACCCGGAACATTCATGCCAGTTTTCGAGTGGCTTAATTTGACCAATCATAATTTAGTGTGTGCTGTGTGTCTGGGAATTCTGTTGATCATATTGTGTATTGCTAATGCAAGACCACAAGATACAACAATAAACAGGATTATATCATGCATAACCAAAGCGATCTAAGCCTCTAAAGTGGCTGCCAGAGTTGTTCTTCATTTTCTGGGTTACCTAGAAATGAAGAACAGTTTGACTAGCCTACTTTGGGCTTCCACTACTTGTTTCTCGTGTAATATTTTAGTGATTTAAGGCTTCTAGTGTGTAGACAACATACACATGAACAGATCTATTACATCCAATCATCATAACAACAACAGAATAGCCAAAACAGGTCCGGTCAAACCATGTCAGAATCCATGCTCATGAACTTTCTGCGTTACCTAGAAAGCTCATCCGTGGACTTTCTGCCTGGTTTGACCATCCCCCAATTCCAGCATGATTGTGATAAAAACGATCTACGAGCATCAACATGTAGTATAACTATCATACAATAACCATATTACAACAACAAACACAAATCAACAATAAGTTACGAGATCAGAGGCGTCAAAAGCCTTGTCAGACCACTTCTGGGCAAGATCTAGGTTACCCAGATTTTGTTCAGTCATGGTCGGTCAACGACTTTTGACTAATAATATCTTGTAATATAAACCAGATCTAAGTCTGATTCTTGTTCCAGATCAAAGACTACATGCCAGACTACATATATAAACCTTTAAACAACAAACATGAACAAGGATTTGTGGTCACTGACATTGCTTGTCAGACCACAGTTTGAACTTTTTCCAGATTTGGCAAATCTTCAAATCTGAGCCTCTAGATGTTATGGATCTAACATCTAGCAACCCAGATCATCATTAAACACTACTAACAACACATTTAACACAAAAATTCTAACATCTAACAACAGATTTATGGACAGAAATCTTGCTAGGGTTTTATACCTCTTATGAACAACTTTTGATTTCTGGCTTCTGATTTGGTTATGGTGTTCGTGGGGCTGGTCTTGGTGACTGAAAAACTAAAGGATTTCGTGGGTTTTGAAGAAGAGAGAGATGGTTAAGGTTTTGTGCAATATTAGGCTAGCAAATGAATTTCTCTCTCCTTGATCTATATTTATAGCCAATGTGTAATGTGTTGGCTGATGTATAATGGCTTGTTGCTTGGCATTATTGAGTCACAATTGTCAAACAAGTAGTTCACCAACTCCAACAACTCTAACACTTGACAAAAACCAATAATACAAGAGGGGTAAAAATGTCTTTTGTATTTCCAATTTAATGGCATTCTTGTCATTTGGCAAACTCTTAGGGTTTGACCCTTAGGGTCTAACCCTTAGGGTTTAACCCTTAGGTTTTTCTAACAATTACTTTTCTAGAATTACATTTTAGGGTTTACACAAAATAAAAATAAAATAAAAATTTTAGTTTCTAAAATTAGAAAATTAGGGTTTATTAATTAGATTAGGTTTCTAATTAATTTATACAAGAACATTAGGGTTTAATATCTCTAATTATAATTAACTTTGCTAATTTAGTAATTAGGGTTTAAAATTAGTAATTAGGTTTTAAAATTACTAATTAGGATTACTAAATATAGAAATTAGGGTTTCTAGTTTAGTAATTAGGGTTTTCATGAATAACAATTATAATTCTAATACTTACAAATTAGTCATTTTATCACAATTACAAGCAATCTCGAACTCTAATTTGAGTTTCAAATTAGGGCTTAACATTTAAAATTAGGGTTTTTAATAACTTAAGGTTTTCTAAAAATTATTTAGGGTTTCTAAATTTTTAATCTAAATGTTAATTAAGGTTAACCTAATTAATCAAATCATTATATAACACAGTTATATCACACTCTTAAACTCAAAATTGATTTTCAAATTAGGGTTTCTCCCAGTAAATCTAAGGTTTAACCAATTAATATTAGGGTTTTGAAATTATATACCATAATTGACCAACCATTATCAGTACGTATATACAGTACATATTTATAGCACTTAAAAATTAAAATATAATTAATATTATATTATTATTCTCATTCCTTGATAAAAATCCAAAATTAGGGTTTGGGTTCCATATCTGATTTATTCTTCCATATTTAACCTTAATAATTAAGATAAAATAATTAACTTAATAATCTGTACTAAAATTAATATAATAAAATAATTATTATAACTATTCTAAAAATCACTCCATATATTATTTAAATAATATATGATTATATATTCATGGAAAATAATTAATAAAAATTTTTCTGCTATAATATTAATTATTATAAGAATATACTTTATAATAATCAATAATTCTAAAATAAAATTATTTGTAAATATTCATGTAATAAATATATTTTTATTTATCACATAAATACATATACACAATATCTTGTACAAATTCTTATCCATAAAAAAAATTATACGCAAAATTTCTAATTTAATTTATATAGAAAATATCAGGTTGTTACATTCACCCTCCCTTATAAAGATTTCGTTCCTGGAATCACCGTTTTAAAACCTATACATACAAGGGTACATAGCATGCATAATAATTTCAAATAGATCTTGATCAACTTTGATCGAACTGATTTTTAACTAGTCACATACAACTTGTCTTTCTGATTAAACAGAAATTTGATTTCCAAAAGAACTCAAATTCCTCCCACAAACTTTCTTTATAAAATAATTTACTATATATAGGAAAAATCATGTTTATAACAAAAATAAAAGTTATACGAATAATACTTGGAATTGCACCACCAGCTGCTATCGTATCTTGGACAGTCATACTGTAGACCCTTGCTGTTGATTTTGTTGACTTGTTTAACTAAGTCGGTCCTGTGATTGCTAGAGTTCCGCTGCCCTAGCCAGTAGTCACACTTCCTGCCTCCACCCTCCTCTTCCAACAATCTTTCACCTTGTGCTCAGTCGATCCGCACAAAAAACATCCACTGTTCATTCTTGGATTGGGGCAGTTGGGAGAGATATCGCCCTCTTGCCCGCACTTATAGCAAACAAATTTCCCCTTCAAACATTCCCCAGAGTGGTTCTTTTCACAAGTCTTACACTGCACAGCTGGCTTCTTAACTCCTTCCTGCTTAATCTGAAGATTACCAAAATTATTCACCTTCCTCTTTCAATCTCTACTCCTGCTCCCACTATTAATTCCTACCTTCTCAGCTCCTTCTACCTTACCTTTATTCTTCCTTTCCTTATTGTAGAGGCTCATGGCCTCACTTCCTTCCTCAGCAATAATCGCCTTCTCCATGAGTGCTGCAAATGTAGGGATCTGCAACACTGCCACCTTGTTGTAGAGCCAGGGTTTCAATCCCAGCTCAAACCTTCTCGCTTTTCTAGCCTCCGTATCAACTTGATGCGAGGCAAACCTAGCTAACTCATTAAATTTGGCGGCGTATTCTGACACCGTCATATTCTCATGCTTTAACTCTAAAAATTTAACCTCCATCCTAGCCTGCATACTCGATGAAAAATAGTTTTCGAAAAACAAAGTTTTGAACATATCCCATGTGACTACACCTTCTCCTGCCCTCGCCTAATTCGCTTCCAACAAAAAATTTGTCTCACCCTTCATCATGTAAGTGGCAAAAGCGTTCTTTTGCCCCTAAGCTATCCTAACTATTACGAATGCCTTCTCAATCTCTTTAACCCAAGTCTGGGCTTCAACAGGGTCAGTTGTACCTTTAAATTTCGACAGTCCCACAGCCTTAAAGTCTTTAAAATTCGCCAAGCGATTATCCGGCTGATTCCCAGCGACTGATATTCCCTGTTGCATAGCATGAGCTACCATGTCGCGAAGTTCTGCATCGGGTCTGCTTGTTGTTATCCTTCAACATTATTGACAGATTCTTCTACCCTTTGATTGCGAGTTTGACGTCTTGGGCGGTATTATCTGATTAAATAAAACCATAAATTTAACTTACATTCTAAACCTTATCGCATAAGTTTAATATATTAAACTTGTTTCATTACTTAAACATAGATTCATATTCATTTAGCGAATATTTTACATAGCATAACACATAATGCTTTAAACATCAGCTATCCCTTTATGACTACAAAAGTTGGGATTTACAAACTTGATCATTACAAAAGTTGAGAACATAACCTTACACAGACATACTTATCCTATATATTATATTAAACACACCTACACCACAGAACCTATACTACCTATTCACTACGCCTTTTTCCTTAGACAACCTTTCACCTGATGATCTTCTATCCCACAGATAAAACATGCACCTGGTTTATAGTCAGGACAATACAGAGTGGTATGTCCCTCATAACCGCAAAGATAACATATTATTTTCCCTTTCTTCTTATCAAGTTTTCATAAGTAATGGTCTCCTATCTTTCTTTTCTCCTTTTTGCTCGGAAGCTACACACAATGTGTTGCTTGAGGCTCCCATCTAATCAATTTAGATTTTAAGCTTATCTTGTTCTTCCATTGCTTCTATTAATGCTTAACGCAGTTGATTATTCAACAGTTTTTCTATTCCCCACAGCCTTTCTAGAGAAGAAACCTTGTTCCTCAGATTCTGCACCTCTGTTGATGCTTGATCAGCTTCAACTTTAGTGTCCGAATCACTATCTGTCTGCTCCACCATCTCCGGATCCGGTATTACGTTTTCTACAATAACCACCTCGTTTGAGTTGTTTTCATCGTGAGCCTCTATTTCAGCTATTGGCTTCGATATCAGCTCGGGGGTATGGATTTGATCCTTCTTCATGCTATATGCATATAACAAGCCTTTTCCACCAGACATCTACACACATAAATTATCCTGATTAGTATATAGTATATACATACAGCAAATAAGAGTTTTATATAAGTTATCTTTTATTTTGTTTGACGACGAATTTATTCAATTCATCTCTTTTTAAACTCTATATGAGTTATTTATATTTTCAACATTTTCCTCTATTCTAATGTTATAGCCTAAGGTCTAGCCCACCTAAGATTTTTAACCCTAAGCTCTGATACCAACCTGTAAGGCCCCCAAATCTGGGTACTTGAAATCCGAACTCGGTGCTTCACGATACCATTTTCATGAGCGAAATAATACTAATAATAATAACAATAATATAAAGATCAACTTAATTTACATAGTCATCAGAGTCTGAATCCCAAGTACGTAACTTTTAAACATTCATTACAACCCATGATAGATAATATATATCATACTTATCTTAATAAAGTTAATTATTACATAAAATAACATTTCGTTAATTCAGCAACCTTTCTTTCTCTTGTTCTTAGCAGAGCTCCCTGGTCTTCATACTTAGCTGAAAACATTTAAATTAAGCAAGGATGAGCATTTGAGTGCCCAGCAAGTAATAGCAATTATATATATAAGCTGAAAGGATTTAAATATTTTCTTTGTACTACTCTTCTACAACAATTAGATAGTTGTGAAGTAATTTGAACCGATAATAATAACATAACAACTTTCTATCAAAATTTTGAAACTACGTAATGACTATAAATAGGGTTTAAGTGACATACTATGAACATTGTTTTCATTTTCAAAAAGGTTAAATAGAACTTCATCTGTAAACCGTCATAACTTACGGGCACGGGGGGTGATCAACCCGTTATGCTCTGCATTGATCAATACTACATGCAAGAACGAGGGTATCGTTCACTCTGTCCACCTTGGGTGCATAAAAAATTTTCCCGTGTAAGGGATGTTCATACTTGTCTGGGTTCCAAATCAAAGGTTTTATAGTTCTATCTTTTATATCACAACCTATCATTAATCAGATCATTCGTTCGATTAGAACAATATATCTCAACACATAATACTGCTTATTGCAGTCAGTACATAACCTAACCACATTGTCACATATGTTTAACAACCATTAAATCACAAATAAACGCATATCTAATTAAATTATCTAAGTCCAGATCAATTTCTGAAATATGTCGGTGTACCGACAGCTTTATCGGGCAATTATCGAGTCTAAGACTTTATTCTGTAACTCAATACCTGTAAGTATCAGTTATATTATTTTTAAATGACTTAATATAATTTTAAAACATTTATTATAATTTATCATGAATTTTCAAACACTGAAATCATTTTTCAATGATTTAAATATTAAATAATTATATTATCATTAATATTTAATTAATATTAAAATATTAATGAAACCATTGACAAATATATTAAGTTATTTAAAATAACTCAAAATATTTTTAAAACAATTACATTACCCTTAAATGATTTTTAAAACATTTAAAATCATTTTTAGATAATTACCATTAATATTTAAATATTAATGTACCATTTATCAAAATATTAAAAGCCATTAATTATAACTTAAAATATTTTTAATTCATTTATATCTGTTTTAAATGATTTTTAAATTAATAAAACCATTTTTAAACTATTTATTTAATATAATTATTAAATAATTTAATATCATTAATATTAAATTAATATCACTAATATTAAATTATTAATGAAATTATCCTTTAAATTTTAAAAGTTATATTTTATAACTTAAAATATCTTTAAACACTTTATTTTCATTTAAAATAATTTTTATAATAATAAAATTATTTTTAAACTAAATTATTTAATATAATTATTAAATAACTTTAATATCATTAATAATAATTAATCAATGAAATTTACCTTTAAATATTAAAAGTTATATTTTATAACTTATAATATTTTTAAATACCTTATTATTATTTAAAATGATTTTTAATATAATAAAATCATTTTTAATTTATTTATTTAATTCATTTAGTAAATAACTTAAATATCATTAATATTAATTTATTAATGAATTTTGCTTTAAAATATTAAAAGTTATATTTTATAACTTAAAATATTTTTAAATAACTTATTATCATTTAAAATATTTTTTAATATAATAAAACCATTTTTAATTAATTTATTTAATGCATTTAATAAATAAATTAATTATCAATAATATTTAAATAAATACTAATATTTATGAAAAATATTTCAAATTATTAATATTTAATTTTTATAACTTAAAAATAATTTTTTAAAATTATTTTTGCAATTTTTGGAAATTAATAACTATTTTTAAATAATTTTCAGAATTTAAATAATTAATTTTAATAAAAGTGTTGCTAAAGACTGTCTATAGCGACAGAACCGTCGCTATAGGTGTTCTTCGTGTTCTTGGCTAAACCTAGAACATTCATGCCAGTTTTCTAGTTGCTTAGTTTGACCAATCATAATTTAGTGTGTGATCTGTTTCTGGGAATTATGTTAATCATATTGTGTAGTGCTAATGCAAGACTATAAGATACAACAATAAACAGGATCATATCATGCATAACCAAAGCGATCTAAGCTTCTAAAGTGGCTGTCATAGTTGTTCTTCATTTTATGGGTTATCCAGAAATTAAGAACAGTTTGACTAGCCTACTTTGGGCTTCCACTACTTGTTTCTCGTGTAATATTTTAGCGATTTAAGGCTTCTAGTGTATAGAAAACATACACATGAATAGATCTATTACATCCAATCATCATAAGAACAACAGAATAGCCAAAACAGGTCCGGTCAAACCATGTCAGAATCCACGCTCATGAACTTTCTGGGTTACCCAGAAAGCTCATCCGTGGACTTTCTGCCTGGTTTGACCACCCCCCAATTCCAGCATGATTGTGATAAAAACGATCTAAGAGCATCAACATGTAGTATAACTATCATACAATAACCATATCACAACAATAAACACAAATCAACAATAATTTACGAGATCAGAGTCGTCAAAAGCCCTGTCAGACCATTTCTGGGCAAGATCTGGGTTACCCTGATTTTGTCTAGTCATGGTCGGTTAACGACTTTTGACTAACAATATCTTGCAATATAGACCAGATCTAAGTCTAATTCTTGTTCCATATCAAAGACTACATGCCAGACTACATGTTTAAACCTTTAAACAACAAAAAGCATACATGAACAAGGATCTGTGGTCACTGACATTGCTTGTCAGAACATAGTTTGAACTTTTTCCAGATTTGTCAAATCTTCAAATTCGAGCCTCTAGATTTTATGGATCTAACATCTAGCAACCCAGATCATCATTAGACACTACTAACAACACATTTAACACAAAAATTCTAACATCTAACAACAGATTTATGGACAGAAATCTTGCTAGGGTTTTATACCTCTTATGAACAACTTTTGATTTTTGGCTTCTGATTTGGTTATGGTGTTCGTGGGGCTTGTCTTGGTGACTGAAAAACTAAAGGATTTCGTGGGTTCTGAAGAAGAGAGAGATGGTTAAGGTTTTGTGTAATATTAGGCTGGCAAATGAATTTCTCTCTCCTTGATCTATATTTATAGCCAATGTGTAATGTGTTGGCTGATGTATAATGGCTTGTTGCTTGGCATTATTGAGTCACAATTGTCAAACAAGTAGTTCACCAACTCCAACAACTCTAACACTTGGCAAAAACCAATAATACAAGATGGGTAAAAATGTCTTTTGTATTTCCAATTTAATGACATTCTTGTCATTTGCCAAACCCTTAGGGTTTGACCCTTAGGGTTTAACCCTAAGGGTTTCCAACAATTGCTTTTCCAGAATTACATTTTAGGGTTTACACAAAATAAAAATAAAATAAAAATTTTAGTTTCTAAAATTAGAAAATTAGGGTTTATTAATTAGATTAGGTTTCTAATTAATTTATACAGGAACATTAGGGTTTAATATCTCTAATTATAATTAACTTTACTAATTTAGCAATTAGGGTTTACAATTAGTAATTAGGTTTTAAAATTACTAATTAGGGTTACTAAATATAGAAATTAGGGTTTTTAGTTTAGTAATTAGGGTTTTCATGATTAACAATTATAATTTTAATACTTACAAATTAATCACTTTATCACAATTACAAACAATCTCGAACTCTAATTTAAGTTTCAAATTAGGGTTTAACATTTAAAATTAGGGTTTTTAATAACTTAAGGTTTTCTAAAAAAAATTAGGGTTTCTAAATTTTTAATCTAAATGTTAATTAGGGTTAACCTAAATAATCAAATCATTATATAACACACATCATAAATCATATAACACAGTTATATCACAGTCTTAAACTCATAATTGATTTTCAAATTAGGGTTTCTCCCAGTAAATCTAGGGTTTAACCAATTAATATTAGGGTTTTGAAATTATATACCATAATTGACCAACCATTATCAATACGTACATACAGTACATATTTATAGCACTGAAAAATTAAAATATAATTAATATTATATTATTATTCTCATTCCTTGATAAAAATTCAAAATTAGAGTTTGGATTCCATATCTGATTTATTCTTCCATATTTAACCTTAATAATTAAGGTAAAATAATTAACTTAATAATCTGTACTAAAATTCATATAATAAAATAATTATTATAATTATTCTAAAAATCACTCCATATATTATTTAAATAATATATGATTATATATTCATGAAAAATAATTAATAAAAACATTTCTGCTATAATATTAATTATTATAAGAATATACTTTATAATAATCAATAATTCTAAAATAAAATTATTTGTAAATATTCATGTAATAAATATATTTTTATTTATCACATAAATACATATACACAATATCTTGTACAAATCCTCATCCTTAAAAAAAAATTATACGCAAAATTTCTGATTTAATTTATATAGAAAATATCGGGTCATTACAGATACTGTATATGTTTTTCGTGTAATTCTCGTTCACGAGCTCAGTCCATTTATAGGCTTTTCCAATGTATTACCGTTGCTTGTTGTCTATGTAAGCTATGAACGTTAGAGACAGTATACACAAGTCACGTAATACATAGACTGACATCCGGATATTGTGCCAAAGATCAAGATATCCTATATATATATATATATATATATATATATATATATATATATATATATATATATATATATATATATATATATGTCATGATTGAGTGTACAATATAGGCGTATAATAGTGATGACTGAGGGAATCTTGCTTAATAGATAGTCCATCACGTTTAGTCTATATCTTTTATGATTTCTTCATTTAGTGGCCATCTTGTCATATGGCAGCTTTCTTTTTGGCGATTACCGGTTATAATCAATTATTATCACGGAGCAGACTTCCTTGAACAGTCTAGAATGATCCTTGATCTTAGCTTTTATATTACGCATGAGATTAGCTGGTTGCCTTAATTGATTGCTCAGATTTAAGGACCTTGATTCACGAAACATGATTTATGATGCATGATCTATGATATGCCATGTTTTGTGCTTACCATAAAATATCTGTTGGCCGGTGTCCATATATCTTACCATATATTGGGCCAATGGAGACACCCAATTAGATTCCTTGAATCGTGGGAAAATATAATGGTGCATGTCTCCTGCTATCCCATATTAACCGTGAACTTAGATTGATACATGACTTATGGTAATTTATTCAATCAATCTTCTTGCTCTATCGTACAAGATTTGATTCCTTAACTTGTTGAGCAATATTGGCCATGCATATTATGAGCTAGTTAATTTCCATGTGACAACAAATATGAATACGAGTATATATGCAATGCACATGTCCTAGAGCCTTATTTTGGAAAGTAATAGATGCTAAGATCTTACATATATTCCTAGGACTCAAAATTGCTTTTCTTTCTTCAAGGATGTCTTGGCTTTGTCATTTCCTCCTTGATGTTTCTGAAACTTCATATCTTTCCCTGAAATGTAATATAGCAAGATTAGAGGAATAATAAGGTCATCATCAAAACATGAAGTGTGACATAAGTCAACAGACTAAGATAATGCAGAATAAATTATCATTAGCCTTCAACAATGTTAAACTGATAGAATATAATAGACAACAAGTTTAACTGCAGCAGAACAAGCATTCCATTAGAAGAGTCAAGTAGAGCATAAAATCTACTATCTTCTATGATTTAAAAAGTTTTTCATCAACTTTATCGCTGAGACTCAGCTTAATAAATAAAATCGAATCATCCCTGCATCACGGCCAAGGATATTCATGTAATCATCAATGGTCATGATTATACCGAATAATCCCTGGTCATAATCATATCAACAACTGTCCATCAATGAACTACATGCCAATGAGGACTTTTACCACATCATTCGTCACATTACGGTCATGATTATATCGAATAATCCCTGGTCATAATCATACCAAGTCCATCTATGCACGTAAGCCAAAGATAACTTTAATCACAATATAAGCATGAGGATGATGATAACTCAACAAAACAAGTTTAAGATAAATTTTAAAGATTTATAATTTTAATTTATCCAAAAATTAATAACGTCTAAATTGTCAACATGATACTGCTTTGTGGAGTAAAATTCAAGAATGCTCAGAAGAATATTTCCATAAAAAGATACTGGATGAAACGCAAATATCCAGGATATTCTACTAATTTCATGGAGTATAGAAGCCAAAACTTTAACCAACTGAGTATAATAGAATATATGAAACTACAAATGGATTTTTGCCCGCCATGCGGTAATCCACGTAGATAGATCATTTCCATAATTTAATAAGGAATGAATACGAAGGATCATTCACCATGAATGCGGTAATCCACATAGACATGTTATTCTAACAGAATAATAAAGAATGGAATAACAACAGAATTCACCAGGCATGCGAAAGACCGCACAGACAGGTTATTCCAACAGAATAATAAAAAATGGAATAACAAAAGAATTTCACCATGTATGCGGTACTTCGCATAGACAGGTTATTCCAACAAAATAATAAAGAATGGAATAACAACCCTTACGAGTATTGAAAGAAAATAACTCTCTTCATGAATACGAAAGAAATAATACCTCTTACCTTAGAAGAAAACTAGATACTGAAATAGTGAGGTAGCAGACTTCTCTTCTTTTTTCTCTCTATAATTTCTCTCTATAATAATTGCTCTTGTGAGACTTAGTGAATTGGTGAGAAATGAAGGAAGAATGAGCTTTTATTTATAGGAAAATATAGTTTCAATAATTGTACGTTTTGGGGCTCGAAATATTACAGTATAATACCTTCCTCTTTTTCTTATTTTTAATTTAGTCATGCAAGTATTATCGATCTTGCACCACCTCCCCTAATAGTAAATCATGTGAATTAATAGTAAATCATGTGACTTAATAGTTCTAATCATGTGAAAAAAATAATTACAGTATAGTACCTTAAACTATACCTCCATTTTTAACTTAATCATGCAAGTATTATCAATCTTGCACCAACTCCCCTAATAGTAAATCATACGAATCAATAGTACACACATGTGAACACATAGTTATAAGCATGTAAATTAATAGTAATTAATTGCTCATTTATCCGGTTAATTACCCAATTGGTCAATATAACCTCCAGACATCAATTATTATTGAAATAATTATCGATTTTCACTAACACTAATAATCCCAACACAATGGAACTATCAATTTCATATTTAATCAACACGAACTTTTTCATCATTAATATTATAACTCACAATATTTAACAACCAGATCATTCCCAGGAAAGAGGGTGCTTTCCGATAAGAATTTCTCCTTATTGGCGCACAATTAGGGGACCAAACCTATCTTTGACAGAACTTTTTAGACATTATCAATATTGTAAATAATAATATGAATAACTTTATCGTCTCAATTATTGATTTAAAAATATAAAATATTATGCAGATGATACTGTGACAATAATTGAATCAATAAAATGAGAGATATGATGCAGCAATTACTGTAGCAATAATTGAGTATAACTAAGTGACTTCTCACGTAAGCATCAATAATCAATACCATGTACTACTATGCAATCACACGTATTACTGTACTTTTACTACCGGATAGTTCAACAGTTTTAACGGTAACACTTTCGTCGTTATTTTTATAAAAATATAATTCTGTCGTTTTTTAACTACGACAATACTTCCGTTGTGAGGTCCACCAATGATTGTGCCGTCGTACGAATATTCCCTGTTAAGACGAGCATTCCCCGATCAATCGAATATTATATAACCACTTGTTTACTTTACAAAATTTATAAATATTACCCATAACTATAACATTATATCAAATCCATACCATAATATTTAAAAATATATTTCGAGAAAATTATTCTTTATTCATAAAAGTTGGGGTCTTACACAAGTGGTTATAAAATATTCATTGTTGTCGGGAAATATTCGTTTGGTCATTTTAATATTTTTGTTGTATGGGAATATTTGTACGACGGCGCAGCCATTTGTGGGCCCAATAACGAATAACTGTCGGATGAAAAAAATGACAAGTTTAAGTTTTTATAAATAATGGCGTAATTATTACCGTTAACACTATTGGAATACCTGGTGGTTAAAATACAGTAATACGTGTGGTTGCACAGTAGCACACGGTATTGTACAGTATTTTTGAATTATTGATTCTTACGTAAAAAGGCACTACTTAATAATTGTTACAGTAATTATTGTTCAATATTTTATTTTATTGATTCAATAATTGATGCGTTGATATTTTATATTATTGTTATTCCAATAATTGTCACTGTACAATATTTCCCATTATCATATCAATAATTCATAATATTATTAGATAATATTATTGACAATGTCTAGAAAGTTCTCTCAAGGAGAGGTTTAGTCACCTAATTACGCGCCAGTAAGAAAAAATCCTTATTGGAAACCCCCTCTTTCTTGGGAACTGCCTGGTTGTCATTATTGTGATTCTGTAATATTATTTGTGAATAATTAATTATTAATTTATATGATAAGAAAATATTTATTTGATGTGGATATAAATGATGGATTTATTTATGTGGTTATAAATGAAGGAATTAAAGTTGATGTGTTTTATCAGTATTTTGTCGGATTGGAAGTATTAAAAAATCAAATCGGTGTTCTTAAAGCTCTATTGCGTGAGTTATAATTTTAATCCGACCGTTGGATCGTTGTGATTTTTGGATATGTTATACATATATAAGTTGAGTTTATATCCACAAATTTTGAACCGTTAATTAACGCATTATTTGTTATGAATTTTAAAAGGTGTTGAAAATCGTCCGTTTGTGGATTTCGGATATTTTTTGTCTGGAATTTAGAAAAACTTAAAGCTACAAAGTTGTAGAGAATTCAATTTCGTGTGGAATGGACATAAAATTCATATTTTTCTGATAAACGGACTATTTTCTATGAATTATTGAAGTTTCGAAAAATAAAATAATTTTTTTTATTAGGTGGGACCCACTTTTGTTTTTGCAAACATGTGGGCTGCTATTTTTATTCTAAAATGGCGGCTGATTCAAGGAGGAAACGTGGAAGATTGGGAAAAAAATAATAATAATATTTTATTATTTTAGTCTCCTTTGGCGTTTTAGTATTTTCCTATAAATAGGCGCTTAAGTTAGAATTGAAAATCACACCAGAAAAATAAGTTTTCTCTCCCTATATTATCGAGCATATTATTATGAGTATTTAGATACTTTGAGAGTTGTTATTCAGTGCAAGGTTCCTTCGACTTTTCATTCGATATTTCAGTCAGAAGTACTGCTCTTTTGAGGTAAGGGATGGTAAGGGTTATTATGTTTTTCACTTTCGTAATTTTTCGAACCTTCAAAAATTCTGAAAAAATTTAAAATGATAATTTGATGAATTTTCTAGATTGTGTCCAAAAATGGCAATTTTTGGATGTATAGATTAAGAGTTATGAATTTTATGGAAAAATACTATTTTAAAAGTAAACCCTTATAACTCCTTGTAGTTAACTCCAAAATTGGTAAAACTTTTATTGAGAGTACATGTATATAACAGAAGTATACTCTGTAAATTTCAGAATTTTTGGATAAAAGTACAATTTATGATAAATGTCTAAATATTCGACCGTTTTGGTCATATGAAAAATAGTAAATGAATTTTAAAAATTTTAAGAAAAATATATGTTCAATATGGGACTATATTCTGCTAAATCCCAGAAAAGAAAATTTGTTTGTACTGATTTGGTATTTTTCATGAAAATGGACTAGTTATAAATAAATGAATTAAATATGTTATGTGAAGTAAGAAAATTAGAAAATAGGATTTTATGGCTTGAGAATCCTATATAAGGTATATGCAGATTTTTTATGAGAGTTTTGGTTATTGGTGATGAAATTTTATGAGTTTGATATTTTAGAATGATTAAATGCATTAATTAGTAAAGGGTAAATAATTGGAATAAAATATTTATAAGTTTAAGAAATAATTAAAATATTGTTGTAATATTAATAATATTAGATTTTGATATTATTAATTGATTTATAACATTTGGATTAAGGTGTTATAAATATTGATATAGATTTTATTGTGAAACTTTATCTTTTTATGTTGAGGTTAATATTCACGAGTTACTATTCATGAGTTACTATTTATGGGGTACTATTCACGACAAATTCCAACGGTAGTGATGACACCAAATGCTGCCCCAGACAAGTCAAAGCTCGGTAGTTCAAGGGAGAGCGGTTGTCATGACTTCCCAACAAATGAGGAACCCAAATGAAGTTATCACGGGAGATGAACAATGGAGAAATCATGATGACCCGGGAGATAGAATCTGAAATGAAAGCAAGGTATTCTTAACTTTTCGAAATACCAGGTACATAAATTAAAATTATCGTTGATTTATGAATCTTACTCTTGAAATTAAATCCATGTTTGATTTTCATATATAACATTTTTATAATCTTGGTGAAGAAATTTCTCTTTGACTTGAGTGTAAAGATTGGTAGATTATTGGTATGATCGTGACTATGCGTTCTCTTTGTCCAGTAGTGCAAAGATGAATTATTGAGGAATATCTTTGGCCAGTAGTGCAAAGATGAATTATTGATGAATATCTTTGGCCTGTAGTGCAAAGATGAATTATTGTTAAATATATTTGGCTTGTAATGCAAAGATGACCTGTTGTTGAATATCTTTGGCCTGTAGTGCAAAGATGAACTGTTAATGAATATCTTTGGCCTGTAGTGCAAAGATGAAATGATAATGAATATCTTTGGCGTGTAGTGTAAAGATGAATTTATTAGTATGATTATAAACAGGAACTGTGATTTGGTATAATCATGATCTTTGATGTTTCAGGTAAAGACAAGTGATGAAAATTATCTTCGTCCTGGATGCGAAGAGGAATTTAGAATCACAATTATGATTATGAGTTATTCATATAATTGTGGAAAGAAACTGTTGATTGATGTTATAGGGATAAAACATTGTTGGTGGACTTTTAATATGGAGAAGATAATAGACTTTATGGTCTATTTGACTCTTATAATGGATTGTTTGTTCCGCTGCAACTATGGTTGAAAAGTTTTATCATCTATCATATGTTCTAAATCTCTGATTTATTAATGATGAAGGCTATTGATAATTTAATTATATTTAGTCATGATATTCTTTACTGGGCTATTTGTGCTCACCCTTTTGCTTCATAATTCCTTTCAGGTAATAAGAGTGTAGCTGGGTCGAGCGGGGGTAACAGGGGAATAGAACGGTGGTCTCTAGCTATGAAGGTTCTCCCTAAACAGTATGAAAATAATTTTATTGAGAACTTTGGAATAGCGTGTTATATTTTATACATCATTTAGTAGTTATATTTGGTGAATCATATAGGGTGAGGCGAACCCAACTTTGGAAGTGTGATTTGCCACTATCATACGAGATGTCTAATGACATACAATCTTGTGTCATCATAAGACAGGGTTGTGCACATCCACTTACTGAGTATATCTACGAGCACTACCTATATAATCTTGGTGTTTGGATGAAGTATAATTCTCAATTAGAGACAGTAGAGGTAATGATATGTCAAGAGAAGACTCACCATTGTAAAGAATATGATAGTAATCTTCTCGTTTTATTTTGGGTCTATTGGGTCAAACAAGGATAATTCTGTGGACATATGATAACTATCATAACCTAGACGCATGGCCTCCCATGTACGAATGTTTTCTTGAGTAATTTCCAAAGATTTTAGTTTCTAAAACAGTTATTGACTGTATCTTTATGTAAGGTGCCATTATAACGTGCTATCCAAGGTTGGGATGAGAGTCACAGTTGGTATATATTTGTATCAAAACTCACAATATATGAGTCGTTGTATTTTGCACGATAATTATAGTAATAAAGTTGTAGTTATTTTTTGTACCATGTATTTGGCGACTCAGAATAGGTTGGATGGATTGGACCTATTTTGGGGGCGTCACAGTTGGTATCAGAGCTTAGGGATATGGTCTCTGGCAGAGATCGGGGAATAGAACTTGGAGGGGATAGTAAATCCTTCGCAAGTGTGTTCTACCTAAGCTTATTTATTGGTCGGTCATAATATACGGATATTATGTGATACGTTAATTTGTTTAAGTAACCCTTATTTTATGACAGTATTTGAGAATGACAGTTGAGAATGTTAACAATGGAGTTAATGAGACTGTGGAGACACCTCTAATCACCAACCATGATAATGTGATGTCAAGCGAAGAAGGAATTAGAGATATTCTTGTGGTAAGGGAAGAATTAATAGTTACACCTGAGCTAGTTGCAGAGATAGCAGCTGAGAGTGAGGAAGAAGAGGAACCTGAGGAGAATTTATTAGAAGAATTTTATGATCGAAATGTGGAATTGCAAAATAGTATTCATGAGTTAGAAGAGCAGGCTGAAGAGCGGCAGGCGGTCGTGGAGCAAAAGGATGCAACGATTCAAGCTTGTGTTACCCGATATGTGATGCTTGAACAGAAGCACTCTTTGGCAGAGTATAAGATGATAAAGATGGAATTTGAGCTGAAAGAAGAAACAACTGAATGAGTGAGAATGAGTGATGCATGGGTAAAAGCCGCACGACGCGTTGATATTGTGGAAAGAGATGTCTGATCTAAGAAGACTAAAATAGATGATATGTATTTCTCTTTTTGGACAGCAATTGAGAGAACCCAACATCTTGTTTTGAATTACCTTGTACATTGCGGTCAACCCCAATTCGATATAGATCGAAGATTAGTGATTCAGAACATGAAACAGGAGTACGACGAAGCAGTTGAGGGTGGAATATGCCCTATAAAAAGTCAATTCCAACGGTAGTGATGACACCAAATGCTGCCCCAGACAAGTCAAAGCTCGGTAGTTCAAGGGAGAGCGGTTGTCATGACTTCCCAACAAATGAGGAACCCAAATGAAGTTATCACGGGAGATGAACAATGGAGAAATCATGATGACCCGGGAGATAGAATCTGAAATGAAAGCAAGGTATTCTTAACTTTTCGAAATACCAGGTACATAAATTAAAATTATCGTTGATTTATGAATCTTACTCTTGAAATTAAATCCATGTTTGATTTTCATATATAACATTTTTATAATCTTGGTGAAGAAATTTCTCTTTGACTTGAGTGTAAAGATTGGTAGATTATTGGTATGATCGTGACTATGCGTTCTCTTTGTCCAGTAGTGCAAAGATGAATTATTGAGGAATATCTTTGGCCAGTAGTGCAAAGATGAATTATTGATGAATATCTTTGGCCTGTAGTGCAAAGATGAATTATTGTTAAATATATTTGGCTTGTAATGCAAAGATGACCTGTTGTTGAATATCTTTGGCCTGTAGTGCAAAGATGAACTGTTAATGAATATCTTTGGCCTGTAGTGCAAAGATGAAATGATAATGAATATCTTTGGCGTGTAGTGTAAAGATAAATTTATTAGTATGATTATAAACAGAAACTGTGATTTGGTATAATCATGATCTTTGATGTTTCAGGTAAAGACAAGTGATGAAAATTATCTTCGTCCTAGGTGCGAAGAGGAATTTAGAATCACAATTATGATTATGAGTTATTCATATAATTGTGGAAAGGAACTGTTGATTGATGTTACAGGGATAAAACATTGTTGGTGGACTTTTAATATGGAGAAGATAATAGACTTTATGGTCTATTTAACTCTTCTAATGGATTTCTTGCTCCGCTGCAACTATGGTTGAAAAGTTTTATGATCTATCATATGTTTTAAATCTCTGATTTATTAATGATGAAGGCTATTGATAATTTAATTATCTTTAGTCATGATATTCTTTACTGGGCTATTTGTGCTCACCCTTTTACTTCATAATTTCTTTCAGGTAATAAGAGTATAGCTGGGTCGAGCGGGAGTAACAGGGGAATAGAACGGTGGTCTCTAGCTGTGAAGGTTCTCCCTAAACAGTATGAAAATAATTTTATTGAGAACTTTGAAATAGTGTGTTATGTTTTATACATCATTTAGTAGTTATATTTGGTGAATCATATAGGGTGAGGCGAACCCAACTTTGGAAGGGTGATTTGTCACTATCATACGAGATGTCTAATGACATACAACATCGTGTCATCATAAGACAGAGTTGTGCACATCCACTTGCTAAGTATATCTACGAGTACTACTTATATAATCTTGGTGTTTAGATGAAGTATAATTCTCAATTAGAGACAGTGGAGATAATGATATGTCAAGAGAAGACTCACCATTGGAAAGAATATGATAGTAATCTTCTCGTTTTTCTTTGGGGTATATTGGGTCAACCAAGGATAATTCTGTGGACATATGATATTTATCATAACCTAGACGCATGGCCTCCCATGTACGAAGGTTTCCTTGAGCACTTTCCGAAGATTTTAGTTTCTAAAACAGTTATTGACTGTACCTTTATGTAAGGTGCCATTATGACGTGCTATCCAAGGTTGGGATGAGAGTCACAGTTGGTATATATTTGTATCAAAACTCAAAATATATGAGTCGTTGTATTTTGACAATTATAGTGATAAAGTTGTAGTTGTTTTCTGTACCATGTATTTGGCGACTCAGAATAGGTTGTATGGATTGGACCTATTTTGGGGGCGTCACAGTTGGTATCAGAGCTTAGGGATATGGTCTCTGGTAGAGATCGAGGAATAGAACTTAGAGGGGATAGATGAGTAAATCCTTCGCAAGTGTGTCCTATCTAAGCTTATTTATTGGTCGGTCATAATATATGGATATTATGTGATACGTTAATTTGTTTAAGTAACCCTTATTTTATGACAGTATTTAAGAATGGCAGCTGCGAATGTTAACAATGGAGTGAATGAGACCGTGGAGACATCTCTAATCACCAACAATGATAATGTGATGTCAGGCGAAGAAGGAATTAGAGATATTCTTGTGGTAAGGGAAGAATTAATAGTTGCACCTGAGCTAGTTGCAGAGGTAGCAGCTGAGAGTGAGGAAGAAGAGGAACCTGAGGAGAATTTATTAGAAGAATTTTATGATCGAAATGTGAAATTACAAAATCATATTAATGAGTTAGAAGAATAGGCTGAAGAGCGGCAGGCGGACGTGGAGCAAAAGGATGCAACGATTCAAGCTTGTGTTACCTGATATGTGATGCTTGAACAGAAGCACTCTTTGGCAGAGTATAAGATGATAAAGATGGAATCTGAGCTGAAAGAAGAAACAACTGAATGAGTGAGAATGAGTGATGCATGGGTAAAAGCCGCATGACGCGTTGATATTGTGGAAAGAGATGTCCGATCTAAGAAGACTAAAATAGATGATATGTATTTCTCTTTTTGGACAGCAATTGAGAGAACCCAACATCGAGTTTTGAATTACCCCTGTACATTGCGGTCAATCCCAATTCGATATGGATCGAAGATTAGTGATTCAAATCATGAAACAGGAGTACGACGAAGCAGTTGAGGGTGGAATATGCCCTATAGAAAAGTCAATTCCAACGGTAGTGATGACACCAAATGTTGCCCCAGACAAGTCAAAGCCGGATAGTTCAAGGGAGAGCGGTTGTCATGACTTCCCAACAAATGAGGAACCCAAATGAAGTTAGCACGGGAGATGAACAATGGAGAAATCATGATGACCCGGAAGATAGAATCTGAAATGAAAGCAAGGTATTCTCAACTTTTTGAAATACCAGGTACGTAAATTTCGGGGACCAAATTTTATAAGGAGGGGAGGTTGTAAGACCCCAACTTTTTAATAAATAAAATTGAATTATTGTGAATAATTAGGTGTTAAATTGATATAATGCTTTGGTTATGGGTGAAATGTGTAAATTTTTCAAAATAAGCAAGTGGTTATAAAATATTCATTGTTGTCGGGGAATATTCGTTTGGTCGTGGAATATTTTTGCTGTAGGTGAATATTCGTACTACGGCGCAGCTATTTGTGGGCCCCATAACGAAAAACTGTCGGATGAAGAAAACGACAAGTTTGAGTTTTTATAAATAACGGCGTAATTGTTACCGTTAACACTGTTGAAATGTCTGGTGGTTAAAATACAGTAATAGGCGTGGTTGCACAGTAGCACACGGTATTGCACAGTATTTTTGAATTATTGATTCTTACGTAAGAAGGCACTACTCAATAATTGTTACAGTAATTAATGTTCAATATTTTATTTTATTGATTCAATAATTGCTGCGTTGATATTTTATATTATTGTTGTTCTAATAATTGTCACTGCACAGTATTTCGCATTATCATATCAATAATTCATAATATTATTAGATAATATTATTGGCAATGTCTAGAAAGTTATGTCAAGGATAGGTTTGGTCACCTAATTGCGCGCTAGTAAGGAGAAATTCTTATTGAAAAGCCCCCTCTTTCCTGAGAACTGCCTGGTTGTCATTATTGTGATTCTGTAATATTATTTGTGAATAATTAATTATTGATTTATATGATAAGAAAATATTTATTTGATGTGGATATAAATGATGGATTTATTTATATGGTTATAAATGAAGGAATTAACGTTGATGTGTTTTATCAGTGTTTTGTCGGATTGGAAGTATTAAAAGATCAAATCGGTGTTCTTAAAGCTCTATTACGTGAGTTATAATTTTAATTCAACCGTTGGATTGTTGTGATTTTTGGATATGTTATACATATATAAGTTGAGTTTATGTCCACAAATTTTGAACCGTTAAAAATTAACGCATGATTTGTTATGAATTTTAAAAGGTGTTGAAAATCGTCTGTTAGTGGATTTCAGATATTTTTTGTCCGAAATTTAGAAAAACTTAAAACTACAGAGTTGTAGAGAATTCGATTTCGTGTGGAATGGACATAAAATTCATATTTTTCTGATAAACGGACTATTTTCTATGATTTGTTGAAGTTTTAAAAAATAAAATAATTTTTTTATTGGGTGGGACCCATTTTTGTTTTTGCAAACATGTGGGCTGCTATTTTTGTTCTAAAATGGCTGCTGATTCAAGGAGAAAATGTGGAAGATTGGAAAAAATAATAATAATATTTTATTATTTTAGTCTCCTTTGGTGTTTTAGCATTTTTCTATAAATAGACGCTTAAGTTAGAATTGAAAATCACACCAGAAACATAAGTTTCTCTGCCTATATTATCGAGCGTATTTTTGTTAGTATTTATATACTTTTAAAGTTGTTATTCAGTGCAAGATTCCTTCGGATTTTCATCCGATATTTCAGTCAGAAGTACTGCTCTTTTGATGTACGGGATTGTAAGGGTAATTATGTTTTTCAGTTTCATAATTTTTCGGACCTTCAAAAATTCTGAAAAAAATTTGAAATGATAATTTGATGAGTTTTCTAGATTGTGTCCAAAAATAACGAATTTTGAATGTATAGATTAGGAGTTATGAATTTTGTGGAAAAAAACTATTTTAAAAGTAAACCCTTATAACTCCTTGTGGTTAACTCCAAAATTTGTGAAATTTTTATTGGGAGTACATGTATATAACAGAAGTATACTCTGTAAATTTTAAAATTTTTGGACAAAAGTACAGTTTATGATAAATGTCTAAATATTCGGCAGTTTTGGTCATATGAAAAATAGTAAATGAATTTTAAAAATTTTAAGAAAAATATATGTTCAATATGGGACTATATTCTGCAAAATCCCATAAAAGAAAATTTGTTTGTACTGATTTGGTATTTTTCATGAAAATGGACTAGTTATGAATAAATGAATTAAATATGTTATGTGAAGTAAAAAAAATTGGAAAATTAGATTTTATAGTTTGAGAATCCTATATAAGGTATATGCAGATTTTTTATGAGGATTTTGGTTATTGGTGATAAAATTTTATGAGTTTGGCATTTTAAAATGATTAAATGCATTAATTAGTAAAGTGTAAACAATTAGAATAAATTGTTTATAAGTTTAAGAAATAATTAAAATATTATTGTAATATTAATAATATTAGATTTTGATATTATTAATTGATTTATAACATTTGGATTAAGGTGTTATAAATATTGATATGAATTTTATTGTAAAACTTTATCTTTTTATGTCGAAGTTACTATTCACGAGTTACTATTTATGAGTTACTATTCACGAGTTACTATTCATGGGCTACTATTCACGACAAATTGGTTTCTTTTTTTTTGACCAAATTATCGTTGATTTATGAATCTTACTCTTGAAATTAAATCTATGTTTGATTTTCATATATAACATTTTTATAATCTTGGTGAAGAAATTTCTCTTTGACTTGAGTGTAAAGATGGGTAGATTATTGGTATGATCGTGACTATGGGTTCTCTTTGGCCAGTAGTGTAAAGATGAATTATTGATGAATATCTTTGGCCAGTAGTGCAAAGATGAATTATTGATGAATATCTTTGGCCTGTAGTGCAAAGATGAATTATTGTTGAATATATTTGGTCTGTAGTGCAAAGATGACCTGTTGTTGAATATCTTCGGCATGTATTGCAAAGATGAACTGTTAATGAATATCTTTGGCATGTAGTGCAAAGATGAAATGATAATGAATATCTTTGGGCCGCAGTGCAAAGATGAATTTATTAGTATGATTATAAACAGGAACTATGATTTGGTATAACCATGATCTTTGATGTTTCAGGTAAAGACATGTGATGAAAATTATCTTCGTCCTGGGTGCGAAGAGGAATTTAGAATCACAATTATGATTATGAGTTATTCATATAATTGTGGAAAGGAACTGTTGAATGATGTTACAGGGATAAAACATTGTTGGTGGAGTTTTAATGTGGAGAAGATAATAGACTTTATGGTCTATTTGGCTCTTCTAATGGATTGCTCATTCCGCTGCAACTATGGTTGAAAAGTTTTATCATCTATCATATATTCTAAATCTCTGATTTATTAATGATGAAGGCTATTGATAATTTAATTATCTTTAGTCATGATATTCTTTACTGGGCTATTTGTGCTCACCCTTTTACTTCACAATTCCTTTCAGGTAATAAGAGTGTAGCTGAGTCGAGCGGGGGTAATAGGGGAATAGACCGGTGGTCTCTAGCTATGAAGGTTCTCCCTAAACAGTATGGAAATAATTTTATTGAGAACTTTTGAATAGTGTGTTATATTTTATACATCATTTAGTAGTTATATTTGGTGAATCATATAGGGTAAAGCGAACCCAACTTTGGAAGGATGATTTGCCACTATCATATGAGATGTCTAATGACATACAACCTCGTGTCATCAGAAGACAAGGTTATGCACATCCACTTGCTGAGTATATCTACGAGCACTACCTATATAATCTTGGTGTTTGGATGAAGTATAATTCTCAACTAGAGACTGTAACGCCCCCAAAATAGGTCCATTCCATCCAACCCATTTTGAGTCGCCAAATACATGGTACAGATAACAACTACAACTTTATTACAACTGTAATATCCTAGATTTGCTATGTAATTTAGCAAGTGCAATAAATGAACTTATGTGACAATTATTTTTAAATGAATTATTTATTGTCATTATATGTTATGTGATAAGATGTTTTGTAATGGTTGTTACAGTTAGGCCAATTATTTAAATTGGTTAAGGATGGAATTAATTCTAATTAATTTCGTGGGATGGCCTTAAATCATGACCTTGAGTTTGGAGCGGAATTTGGTGGCGCAGACGGCGTATTTGAGTCCGGAATGTCGAAATTAGTCAAGATAGACTATAACCACGAAAATGCGTCACAGTTGACTTTTTGGTCAAAGTCAACCGGTTGACTTTTCAGGAGAAAAGTCAACTACGAATTTTAAAGTTGAGTTTGATGAAACGGATAGTTTCATGACGACCGGGACGTCGACTTTAGTAGGAGTCGATATAAGTATTGGCATCTTTGTCTACAGAGGGTAAAACGGTCAAAATGATTATTTAACTGATTAAATGATCAAAATAATATTTTTTTTGTACATATGAACAGTAGCTGGGGCCATGTGACCTGCATATTGGGACAAAAAGGAAGGAGTATACACGTATGTAGTAAAATAGAAGAGGAGGGAACTAGTTTATTCTCTAAACTCACACCTTTTCATTTTCTAAACCCCCTCCATAACTAGGCTAATAATTAGAGGAATGAATGGTATCATAATGATATCTGATCATGGGGGAGTTACAAGGGGATGGAGAGTTCATTTGAGTGCACCATATATGATATATGTACATACCATCAAAGTTTTTCTTCCCTTCACAACAAGTTCCAACCGAGAAAGAAAAATATTGGGAGTTGAGAGTGGTGCTAGGTGGCCTAAGATTTCTGGAGGTTACAAAGGAGTTAGCAAGCCAAGGGGTGAGACTCTAGCAAGATTAAACCAAGAGGAAATTTCGTCCAAAAAGGTAAGCTTCAAACCATTTCATATGTTATGAGAAAACTAGCAAGAAAATTTATGTATAAACTTGGTAGATGGTTTGTTTTGACTTTGTAATGTCATGCTAGGGTTTGTTTCAGATATGTGGTAGTAGATAGTGAAAATTTTGGTTTAGTACATGCTCTAATTCATAGAAAGTCAAGAAATCATGCCATGTATGCTAACTATTTGATGAAATACCTCTTAGATGCTAATTTGATGAAAACATGAAAAGTTAGAGAATTGAATGGTTGTAACATGTGTATATATGTTATTAGAAGTGGTCTGGATAATAGGAATCAAACCCATGCATGCTAGAATCAAAATCATGATTTTCTCAAAAGTTGGGTTAAACTAGTTTGCATGATTTTTCAATATTTTTGGTCACTCGAAATCATGTCTTAGATAATCCATTTGTTGCATGTAATAATTTTGTAAAATAGTATGTAACATGAAGTATAACATGTCCAAATTTCATTCGGATCGAAACTATATTGAGTGAGATATGAAAATCGTAAACAAGCATGTTAGAAACCGAAAAGAAAAAAAAACTGTGAACTGCTGACCCTAAGGACAAGATTCGGGGCTAGCTACACTTTCCAGAAAATTGTGGGCTTTTGGGTTATTATAGTACACTGAATAAGCTTTCCATAGACTCCGGAACGGACTAATTCCGACTTCGGAGCAAGGAGTTATGACTTTTCAAAGTAGTTGTGTCAAATCTGTCCAACAAATTCGGAGCAGTCCCCTTGCACGGAGTTTCTGGAATTTTGTGCTTGGAATTTGAAGATGGTCCCTGAACTAAAGTTGTAGCCCCAGAAGTTAGCTTCGCGTGGGTGCAAGAATCGCTCAAAAATGTTTTAAAACGAATGAGTTATGACTGTTTTAGCGAGGTATGGTAAAGCTGAGAAAAAAAAATTAAATAATAAAAAACTGTTATGTTTGGGCATTTTTTTTAAGTTCTGTTTTGGGCTGCCTATGATGTCTAAAATGGGTGGCATATATTTTCTAAATATATTCTCTTTTGATGTTTATAGCATATCCAATAGGAGACCCTTATACTTCAAACAAGATTGTGTATGAATGGTGATTAACGAGACACATGTGATTAGGTTATGTGAAGGTTAATTGCTAGCGTTAATTGTAGCAGGCTTATCAGACAAGTTTCCTAACCCTCATTTCTATTGGATATTTATTAAATCCTTACTAATATTATCGCAGTAAGGGTAAGTATTGAACTTGTGATAGTTATTTATTCGTGCAAGTTTCTTCGTTGAAAAGTCATACAAACTTCAATTATCTTGCAAACTTATCGATGATTATTCAGTTATTATTTTTAACTGCCATATGTTTAAAATTTCATTTCATTATCGAACTGTTCTAAAGTATGTTCCTGGCCTTTGTTTCCGGCTAGTTATTATTCATGAAAAAAGTGATTTAAAACAAATCTTTCGAAGCTATTAAATGTTTACCAATCCAAATTGCTTTGGTGCGGTCTCACATGATTACTAAGATGAACAACCCGAATAAACGGGCAAACAGATGTCGGGTAAATAGTCCCATTTTGCTTATGCAGCTTAAAACTTAATACTTGTGCACAATGTAGGGTACAATAGGCTGATCACCTGGCGTACTTGCAGAGACCGTTTACAGTCTATTGGATTGTTAAACCGTCTGATGATTTTTGATGAAAGAAAATATGTTCAGGGTATTTTACACCCCTTAGTATGATATTGAAAATTCTTAAATTTCTATTCTTGATGTTCCTATTTAACGCTTGATAATCATTTCAACTATTGAGGTTTAACTATTCAACTGCTTTCACTTCTGATGTATGTTTTCAAATTTCATATATACTTGCTGGGCAATTCGTGCTCATTCTTGTTTCAACCTTTCAGTTAAGGGTGAGAAGGCTGAGGGTTCGGGCAAGGACAAGGGAAAGACTAAGATGAAGTGATGCTAATGTTTATGTAATAAGTTAATTATTTCCGCATATGTGTAATGTAGCGATAAACGCTAAGACTAAGTTCCAGTATGTTTTAAGGTTGTAAAGACTTGGGATTTTATTTTGAATAATTATGTAATAGTTAATATTATTATTCCTTATTGTTAAAGTTTACTTAGATAGATGATGATGTATGTTGTATCGCGAGCACCAAGTCCTGTAATCGATGTTACACGGATTTGGGGGCGTCACAGGTTGGTATCAAAGCCATAGGTTATAAACCTTAGGTGGGGAACCTTAGACTATAACCTTAGGAAAGTTAGTGGAGGAAATAAAGAGATGAACTCATGTAGAGTTCTAAGGGTTGTGTCAAATATGTATATATTTTTTTTTCTAAAAACAAAAACATCTATTTTAAAATACTAACCGAGTTATTTTTTTTTCTTGTTTGAAGGATGTCAGGAGAAGACGAGGTTAGAGATATCCACGTTGTGAGTGAGCAGTTGGTGGCAGCTATGCCTGAGCCTATAGCTGAGGCTGCAGTTGACTCAGACCCAGAGGAGTATCCTGAAGAGGAAGAGGAGCCCGAGGAGGACTCGGAAGAAACACCTGAGGATACTTTATTGGATGAGTTGATGGATAGGATTACGGAGTTGGACGACAAGGTCCATGAGTTGAAGGAGCTGTATCAGGGGGAGCAGCAAGCTGCAGCATTGCTTGAAGCATTGGTGCACCACCTGATAATTAGGAACGGGGACCTAGCTGACAAACTGCGGGCATCAGACCAGAAGGTGGATAGGCTGGAGGATGAGAAAGAAGCTATTAGGAACCACTTGGGGCATACCATTAATGGGTTAGAGTCGAGGATTCAGAGACTCCAAACTGACAAGCAGATTATTACCACTTTCTGGGAAGATGAGAGAAGAGACCGTGTTAGGGCTGAGAAGCTAACCGGAGAGGTGGAGGGAGAAGTTAGAGACAAGAAGGTTAAGATAGACAAGATGAAATACGTGTTTAAGTCGGCACATGGAAGGTTCCAGCATAGGGTGCGTCACTTTCCACGTGAGGAGCGCCGGTCTGGTCGAGTTATAAGCCGAGAGCTAGTGAAAGAGATAGCGGATGAGGAGCATGAGGATGCCATTAAGCGGGGTCTTTAGTTATTATGATAAACTTCTTCCTAGTAGCAAATAAAATGCTTATCTATGTAATAAAAAGCTTGGTTTCTGTTTTACCAAGTGATTGATGCAACGTGATGTAAATGGCATAATGCCATAAAACGATGAAATACTTTGAGTATTATGTTTATAAATAAATATGTTTTTAGTTAAGTATGTGATGTGATGGTTCAGTTATAATGGATTCTATATACTGTAGAGTAAATTATTAGTTAATAATATGAAGTTCATTTTGAACAGATAGATGCCTAGAGGAAGACGTCGCCAAGCACCCGAGGGGTCAGACGGTAATGCTGGGGATCCACCGAACCCTATGCAGCAATTTGTGGACATGTTAGTAGGGGCACTTCAAAATCGAACCCCGAATGTCAACAACCCTCCAGTGGCTCCAGTGGCACACTTTAAAGACTTCAAAAGCGCGGGACCACCTGAGTTCAAAGAAACTACGGAACCCATCGAAGCCCAGACTTGGGTTAAGAAAATCGAAAAGGCATTCGCTATCGCTCGAGTAGGAGACGACCAGAAAACTATCTTCGCCACGTATATGCTGAAAGGTGAAGCCAACTACTGGTGGGAGGCAAATCAGACCCGAGCTGGAGAAGGTGTGATACCTTGGGAAGGGTTCAAGAAAATCTTTTTCGAGAACTATTTTCCTGTTAGTATGCAGAGTCGCTTGGAGATGCGATTCCTGGAGCTGAAACAAGAAGATATGACGGTACCGCAGTACGCTGCAAAGTTTAACGAGCTAGCGAGGTTCGCACCTCATCAGGTCGACACTGAGGAGAGAAAGACGAGGAGGTTTGAGCAAGGCCTCAAACCATGGCTATACAGCAGACTTTCGGTGCTGCAGACGAACAGTTTCGCGACTCTCTTGGAGAAAGCTATAATTTCTGAGGGCGGAAGTGAAGCCCTAATGAAGTTCAACAAGGAGAAAAAGAAGAAGACTGAAGGAGAAAACCGTGGAGAAGGCAGCAGCAGCAACGGTGCAAATAAGAGGAAGTGGAAAAGCAACAACAACAATAATGTCAACTCGGGAAACCCTTGGGGCAAACCAGGGGAATCAAAGAAGAGGACTGAGGCATGCAAGGAATGTGGAAGGAATCACTCGGGGGCATGTCTAAAGGGGAAGAATGTCTGTTTCAATTGCGGGCAGGAGGGGCACATCTCTCCCAACTGCTCTGCACCGAAGAGAAATGGATGTTTCAACTGTGGAGCATTAGATCATCAGGCAAGGAGCTGCCCAAAGAAGAACTCAGCAGGAGGAAATGGAGGGAGGGGACCAAGCGGTGGAACTCTCACAATTGGTGGACCACCAACTCAGAATCGACCAACAGCAAGGACTTTCAACATGACGGTTCAGGATGCGGTTGCGTCCAGGGACGTGGTTTCAGGTATCATTCCGGTCAATGATATATCTGCTTACATATTATTTGATTCGGGTGCTACTTATTCCTTCGTATCGCTTGAATTCTCCCAACGCTTAAACTTACCCCAGGAAGAATTAGAATCTCCTATGATCATAGAAGTTGCTAATAAGGAAGTTCTTCCCGTTAAACATGTTTATAGGAATTGCGTTGTTGATATCAGGGGATATAAGTTACTTGTGGACTTAATCCCAATTCAATTAGGAGAATTTGATGTAATTCTAGGCATGGATTGGTTATTTAACCATGGAGCGATGATAGATTGCCAGAAAAAGTGTATAAACCTTAAGACTCCTGAGCAGTCTAAAGTAGTGTTCTATGGGAATAGGTCGCCAAGACACTCGAGCTGTCTGACGATGATGCAGGCGAGGAAGTTACTAAAAAATGGATGTGTAGGTTATTTGGCCCATATCGTCGATACTCAGAAAGTAGGGTTAGAAATCGGACAAATATCAGTAGTGAATGAATTTCCAGATGTATTCCCGGAAGAATTGCCAGGCCTTCCGCCGGATAGAGAGGTCGAATTTGTTACTGATTTAGTACCGGGAACGACACTGATTTCGAAAGCCCCGTATAGAATGGCACCGGCAGAGATGAAGGAGCTGATGGTACAGTTGCAAGAATTATTGGATAGGAAGTATATTCAACCGAGTGTGTCTCCTTGGGGAGCACCAGTGTTGTTTGTAAAAAAAAAGGACGGGTCGATGAGACTGTGCATCAATTATCGAGAGCTGAACAAGGTGACGATCAAGAACAAATACCCGTTACCTAGGATAGATGACCTGTTTGATCAGTTGAAGGGAGCGAAATATTTTTCCAAAATCGATTTGAGGACGGGGTATCACCAGTTGAAGGTGAGAAAGGAGGATGTACCTAAGACAGTGTTCAGAACTCGTTACGGTCACTACGAGTTTCTGGTAATGTCATTCGGGTTAACAAACGCGCCAGCAGCGTTTATGGACATGATGAATCGGGTATTCAAACAGTATTTAGATAAATTCGTAGTTGTGTTCATTGATGATATCCTAATCTATTCTAAGACTCAAGAAGATCATGCTGAACATTTAAGGTTGGTATTGGAGGCGTTGAGAAAAGATAAATTATACGCAAAATTTTCGAAGTGCGAGTTCTGGTTGGAGAAGGTTCAGTTTCTAGGCGACGTAATCGACAAGGACGGAATCTCCGTGGATCCAGCAAAGGTGGAAGCGGTACAGAATTGGGAGCAACCAAGAACACCGACTGAGGTGAGAAGTTTCTTAGGATTGGCGGGCTACTACAGACGGTTCATTCAAGATTTTTCGAAGATAGCAGGAACATTGACGAATTTAACGAAGAACTCGGTGAAGTTTGTCTGGACTGAGAAGTGTGAAGAGAGTTTTCGAGAACTCAAGAAGAGATTGAGTGAGGCACCGGTGTTGTCGTTACCAGACGATACAGGTGACTTCGTGATTTTTAGTGATGCGTCACACAAGGGGCTTGGCTGTGTGCTTATGCAACATGGTAAAGTCATTTCGTACGCATCGCGCCAGTTAAAAGATTATGAGAAGGGATATCCTACCCATGACCTGGAATTGGCAGCGGTAGTATTTGCCCTCAAGATTTGGAGGCATTATTTATATGGTGTGAAGTGTGAAATATACACGGACCATAAAAGTCTGAAGTATATTTTCACGCAAAAGGAGTTAAATATGAGGCAGAGAAGATGGTTGGAACTAATAAAGGATTACGATTGCGATATTTTATATCATCCGGGAAAAGCAAACGTGGTAGCAGACGCGTTAAGCAGAAAGGGCAGTGGTAGATTGGCAATGCTAACAGCTCAGGAGGAGTTAATCAAGGAGATGGCCAGTTTGGAGCTAGAGATAAAGAGGCCGAGAGAGCCAGATGGGAAATTGTTCGCAGTAGAGGTTCGTCCAACTCTATTGGACAAGATCAAGGAAGCACAAGGCGGTAATGAAGAATGTGAGAAAATGAAGAAAAGAATTTTCGACGGAGAGGAGCTTAAATTTAGCATGGGTGGTGATGGTCTGTTAAAATTTGAGGAGAGAATTTGGGTGCCAGCGGTATCTGAGTTAAAGGAAGAAATCCTGCAGGAAGCTCATAGTTCAAATTACTCAATCCACCCGGGAAGCACAAAAATGTATCAGGATCTTCGTCACTATTATTGGTGGCCCAATATGAAAAGAGAGGTCGCGGAGTGCGTTAGCAAGTGTTTAACTTGTCAGCGAGTCAAGGCGGAACATCAAAGACCAAGCGGGTTACTTCAACCTTTAGAGATTCCGGAATGGAAGTGGGAGCATATCACGATGGATTTTGTGGTAGGACTTCCAACTACGCAGAAGGGTTACGATGCAGTGTGGGTGATCGTCGACCGATTGACCAAGTCAGCGCATTTCTTGCCAATCAAGATCAGATATACCTTGGATCAGTTGGCAAGGCTTTATATCAAAGAGATCGTTTCCAGGCATGGTGTACCAGTATCAATTGTGTCAGATCGCGATCCGCGGTTCACAGCAAATTTCTGGAGAAGTTTTCAGGAACTCATGGGAACGCAGCTGAGATTGAGCACCGCGTATCATCCTCAAACAGATGGGCAGAGCGAGAGAACTATTCAAACGCTAGAGGATATGCTGAGAGCATGTGTGATGGATTTTAAAGGGAGTTGGGATGACCACCTACCGTTGGTGGAATTTGCATACAACAACAGCTACCATGCGAGCATCGGGATGCCACCTTATGAAGCTTTATATGGAAGGAAATGTAGAACGCCATTGTGCTGGGATGAAGTAGGAGAACGTCAACTACTAGGGCCAGAATTGGTACAACAGACTGCGGATGTGATCAAAACTATTCGAGCAAGGCTAGTGACGGCTCAGGATCGACAGAAGAAATATGCTGATCAACACCGGCAACAACGAGACTTCGACGTCGGCACTTTTGTGTTTTTGAAAGTATCACCTTGGAAAGGGAAAATGAGATTTGGGAAGAAGGGGAAACTTAGCCCCAGATTCATAGGACCCTTCGAAGTGTTGAGGCGAGTGGGTGAGGTAGCTTATGAAATAGCTTTACCTCCGGAGCTAGAACATATACACAATGTATTCCACATTTCAGTCTTAAGACCATATAAGCAGGACTACAAGCATGTCATAGAGTATGAACCCATTCAGTTCGAAAAAGACTTAACCTACGAAGAGATTCCAGTGCAAATAATTGATAGAAAAGAACAAGTGTTAAGAAATAAGGTAATACCTTCTGTTAAGGTAGTATGGAGGAACCACAACGCCGAAGAGGCTACGTGGGAACTCGAAGAGAAGATGATGAAAAATTACCCTAATCTGTTTGTATGATGTAATATGATTCTGGGGACGGAATCCTTATAAGGGAGGGTGAATGTAATATCCTAGATTTGCTATGTAATTTAGCAAGTGCAATAAATGAACTTATGTGACAATTATTTTTAAATGAATTATTTATTGTCATTATATGTTATGTGATAAGATGTTTTGTAATGGTTGTTACAGTTAGGCCAATTATTTAAATTGGTTAAGGATGGAATTAATTCTAATTAATTTCGTGGGATGGCCTTAAATCATGACCTTGAGTTTGGAGCGGAATTTGGTGGCGCAGACGGCGTATTTGAGTCCGGAATGTCGAAATTAGTCAAGATAGACTATAACCACGAAAATGCGTCACAGTTGACTTTTTGGTCAAAGTCAACCGGTTGACTTTTTCGAGAGAAAAGTCAACTACGAATTTTAAAGTTGAGTTTGATGAAACGGATAGTTTCATGACGACCGGGACGTCGACTTTAGTAGGAGTCGATATAAGTATTGGCATCTTTGTCTACAGAGGGTAAAACGGTCAAAATGATTATTTAACTGATTAAATGATCAAAATAATATTTTTTTTGTACATATGAACAGTAGCTGGGGCCATGTGACCTGCATATTGGGACAAAAAGGAAGGAGTATACACGTATGTAGTAAAATAGAAGAGGAGGGAACTAGTTTATTCTCTAAACTCACACCTTTTCATTTTCTAAACCCCCTCCATAACTAGGCTAATAATTAGAGGAATGAATGGTATCATAATGATATCTGATCATGGGGGAGTTACAAGGGGATGGAGAGTTCATTTGAGTGCACCATATATGATATATGTACATACCATCAAAGTTTTTCTTCCTTTCACAACAAGTTCCAACCGAGAAAGAAAAATATTGGGAGTTGAGAGTGGTGCTAGGTGGCCTAAGATTTCTGGAGGTTACAAAGGAGTTAGCAAGCCAAGGGGTGAGACTCTAGCAAGATTAAACCAAGAGGAAATTTCGTCCAAAAAGGTAAGCTTCAAACCATTTCTTATGTTATGAGAAAACTAGTAAGAAAATTTATGTATAAACTTGGTAGATGGTTTGTTTTGACTTTGTAATGTCATGCTAGGGTCTGTTTCAGATATGTGGTAGTAGATAGTGAAAATTTTGGTTTAGTACATGCTCTAATTCATAGAAAGTCAAGAAATCATGCCATGTATGCTAACTATTTGATGAAATACCTCTTAGATGCTAATTTGATGAAAACATGAAAAGTTAGAGAATTGAATGGTTGTAACATGTGTATATATGTTATTAGAAGTGGTCTGGATAATAGGAATCAAACCCATGCATGCTAGAATCAAAATCATGATTTTCTCAAAAGTTGGGTTAAACTAGTTTGCATGATTTTTCAAGATTTTTGGTCACTCGAAATCATGTCTTAGATAATCCATTTGTTGCATGTAATAATTTTGTAAAATAGTATGTAACATGAAGTATAACATGTCCAAATTTCATTCGGATCGAAACTATATTGAGTGAGATATGAAAATCGTAAACAAGCATGTTAGAAACCGAAAAGAAAAAAAAACTGTGAACTGCTGACCCTAAGGACAAGATTCGGGGCTAGCTACACTTTCCAGAAAATTGTGGGCTTTTGGGTTATTATAGTACACTGAATAAGCTTTCCATAGACTCCGGAACGGACTAATTCCGACTTCGGAGCAAGGAGTTATGACTTTTCAAAGTAGTTGTGTCAAATCTGTCCAACAAATTCGGAGCAGTCCCCTTGCACGGAGTTTCTGGAATTTTGTGCTTGGAATTTGAAGATGGTCCCTGAACTAAAGTTGTAGCCCCAGAAGTTAGCTTCGCGTGGGTGCAAGAATCGCTCAAAAATGTTTTAAAACGAATGAGTTATGACTGTTTTAGCGAGGTATGGTAAAGCTGAGAAAAAAAAATTAAATAATAAAAAACTGTTATGTTTGGGCATTTTTTTTAAGTTCTGTTTTGGGCTGCCTATGATGTCTAAAATGGGTGGCATATATTTTCTAAATATATTCTCTTTTGATGTTTATAGCATATCCAATAGGAGACCCTTATACTTCAAACAAGATTGTGTATGAATGGTGATTAACGAGACACATGTGATTAGGTTATGTGAAGGTTAATTGCTAGCGTTAATTGTAGCAGGCTTATCAGGCAAGTTTCCTAACCCTCATTTCTATTGGATATTTATTAAATCCTTACTAATATTATCGCAGTAAGGGTAAGTATTGAACTTGTGATAGTTATTTATTCGTGTAAGTTTCTTCGTTGAAAAGTCATACAAACTTCAATTATCTTGCAAACTTATCGATGATTATTCAGTTATTATTTTTAACTGCCATATGTTTAAAATTTCATTTCATTATCGAACTGTTCTAAAGTATGTTCCTGGCCTTTGTTTCCGGCTAGTTATTATTCATGAAAAAAGTGATTTAAAACAAATCTTTCGAAGCTATTAAATGTTTACCAATCCAAATTGCTTTGGTGCGGTCTCACATGATTACTAAGATGAACAACCCGAATAAACGGGCAAACAGATGTCGGGCAAATAGTCCCATTTTGCTTATGCAGCTTAAAACTTAATACTTGTGCACAATGTAGGGTACAATAGGCTGATCACCTGGCGTACTTGCAGAGACCGTTTACAGTCTATTGGATTGTTAAACCGTCTGATGATTTTTTATGAAAGAAAATATGTTCAGGGTATTTTACACCCCTTAGTATGATATTGAAAATTCTTAAATTTCTATTCTTGATGTTCCTATTTAACGCTTGATAATCATTTCAACTATTGAGGTTTAACTATTCAACTGCTTTCACTTCTGATGTATGTTTTCAAATTTCATATATACTTGCTGGGCAATTCGTGCTCATTCTTGTTTCAACCTTTCAGTTAAGGGTGAGAAGGCTGAGGGTTCGGGCAAGGACAAGGGAAAGACTAAGATGAAGTGATGCTAATGTTTATGTAATAAGTTAATTATTTCCGCATATGTGTAATGTAGCGATAAACGCTAAGACTAAGTTCCAGTATGTTTTAAGGTTGTAAAGACTTGGGATTTTATTTTGAATAATTATGTAATAGTTAATATTATTATTCCTTATTGTTAAAGTTTACTTAGATAGATGATGATGTATGTTGTATCGCGAGCACCAAGTCCTGTAATCGATGTTACACGGATTTGGGGGCGTCACAACAACAATTGTCGTGCAAAATACAACAACACATATGCTATGAGTTTGGGTACAAATATATACCAACTGTGACTCATGTCCCAACCTTGGATAGCACGTCACAATGACACATTACATAAAGGTATAGTCAAAAACTGTTTTAGAAATTAGAATCTTTGAGAAGTGCTCAAGGAAACCCTCGTACATGGGAGACCATGCTTCTAGGTTATGATAGATATCATATGGCCACAGAATTATCCTTGGTTGACCCAATAGACCCCAAAGAAAAATGAGAATTTTACTATCATATCATTTCCAATGGTGAGTCTTCTCTTGACATATCATTATCTCCACTGTCTCTAACTGAGAATTATACTTCAAACAAACACCAAGATTATATAGGTAGTGCTCGTAAATATACTCAGCAAATGGATGAGCACAACCTTGTCTTATGATGACACGAGGTTGTATGTCATTATACATCCTGTAAGATAGTGGCAAAACACCCCTCCAAGTTAAATTCACCTCACCCTCAATATCTATAGACCACCGTTCTATTCCCTTGTTATCCCTCGCTCGACCCAGCTACACTTTTATTACCTGAAAGGAATTGTGAAGCAAAAGGGTGAGCACAACTAGCTCAGTAAAGAATATCATGACTAAAGATAAATTATCAATAGTCTTCAACAGTAATAAATAAGAGATTTAGAACATATGGTAGATGATAAAACTTTTCAACCATAGTTGCAGCGGAACGAGCAATCCATTAGAAGAGTCAAATAGACTATAAAGTCTATTATCTTCTCCACGTTAAAAGTCCACCAACAATGTTTTATCCCTGTAACATCAATCAATAGTTCCTTTCCACAATCATATGAATAATTCATAATCATAATTGTGATTCTAAATTTCGCATCCAATATGAAGATAATTTTCATCACCTGTCTTTACCTGAAACATCAAAGATCATGGTTATACCAAATCACAGTTCCTGTTCATAATCATACTAATAAATTCATCTTTGCATCACGGGCCAAAGATATTCATTAACAGTTCATCTTTGCACTACATGCCAAAGATATTCAACAACAAGTCATCTTTGCACTACGGGCCAAAGATATTCATCAACAACTCATCTTTGCACTACAGGCCAAAGATATTCCTCAATAGTTCATATTTGCACTACAGGCCAAATATATTATTATCTCAAAGAAATATATAATCATTTCAGAATTTATATAACCAATAATTATAACCATGTTAATCTTTCACCTTTGCACTTAAGCTAAAGATATTCAATTATAAATTCAATGGTCATGATCATACCAGTCACAATTCAACTTTTCACTACTGGACAAAGAGAACCCTAGTCATGATCATACCAATAATCTACCCATCTTTACACTCAAGTCAAAGAGAAATATCATCATTAGGGTTATAAAAATGTTATATATGATAAAAAATAATATGATCAACATATAGTTTTAATCTCAAGAGTAATATTCATAAATCAACTATAATTTGGTTAGAAAAAGAAACCAATTTTGTCATGAATAGTAACTCGTGAATAGTAACCCATGAATAGTAACTCATGAATAGTAACTCGTGAATAGTAACACATGAATAGTAACTCGTGAATAATAACTCGTGAATAGTAACTCATGAATAGTAACTCGTGAATAGTAACTCATGAATAGTAACTCATGAATAGTAACCCCGACATGAAAAGTTCTAAATTTGATAAAAAGTTCAGATCAATACTTCGGCATAATGATATTGAAGAAAATAATATCATTTAAGAAGAAATAACATCCCTTACTATCCCTTAGAATCCCTTACTATCCCTTACTATCCCTTACTATCCCTTACGACAATATCCCTTACTATCCCTTACAATCCCTTACCTCAAAAGAGCAGTACTCCTGATTGGAATAACGCTGAACGAACTTGCACCGTATAGCAACACTCAAGATATCAAATACTCACAAGAATACACTCGATAATATAGAGAGAGAAATAGAGAGAAAACTTCAGTTTCTGGTGTGATTTTCAATTCTAACCTAAGCACCCTATTTATAGGAAAATGCTTAGAACACCAAAGCAGAAAATTTAATATAATAATAATATATTTAACAAATTTTCCTTAGCCCACCTTGACCATCTGAATTCAGCCATAACACATGTTAATGATGTCCACAAAATACAAAAAAAAAACGTTTTTCTAAACAAAAATAATTAAAACATCCAAAAATCAATTATTTCAGAACTTCAGAACTTCAATAATTCATAATAAATAGCCCTTTTATCAGAAAATTCAAATCTCGCGAGTTTTTATAGGAAATTAAATTCTCTACAACTTTGTAGAAGAAAGTTTTTCCAAATTCCAAACAGAAATTGATCGAAATTCACAAACGGGAGATTTTACAGTCAATAATAAATTTTCGGTCAAGAATTATGTCCACCAACACACAAAACATGTGTTAATCATTTAATGCCACAAAAATACTCTTCCTCCTCATATACTCATATATCTCACATTCATTGTAAAAATACCACCATCAATATATTATTAAAATAATATATTTAAATGAATTATTTTATCAGAAAAAGATAAAATATTAATTTTCAACAATTGTCACATTAAAAAATTTTCTCCATCTATATCCATATAAAATCAATATTTTCCTCATCATGTAAATCAATAATTAATTATACACAAATAATATTATAGAACCACAGTACTGGGAACCAGGCCGTTCCCAAGAAAGAGGGGGCTTTCCAATAAGGATCTCTCCTTACTGGCGCACAATTAGATGACCAAACCTCTCCTTAGACAGAACTTTCTAGACATTGCCAATAATGTTATCTAATAATATTATTCAGATAATATGAATTATTGTCCGATAATAGAAAATACTGTGTAGTGACAATTATTAAAACAACAGTAATATAAAATATCAACGCAGCAATTATTGAATCAATAAAATACAATATTGAACAGTAATTACTGTAAAAATTATTGAGTAGTGCCTTCTTACGTAAGAATCAATAATTGGTGCAATACCGTGTGCTACTGTGCAACAACGCGTATTACTATGTTTTAACCACCGGGTATTCCAACAGTATTAACGGTAACAATTACGCCGTTTTTTATAAACAACTTGTTTTTGTCGTTTTCTTCATCCAATAGCTTTCCATTATGGGGCTCACAAAAGACTGCGCCGTCATACAAATATTCTCCGACAGTAAGAATATTCTCCGACAACAATGAATATTTTATAACCACTTGTGTATTCTGAAAAAAAAATTATATATCACCCTTAACTTTAATATTTATCAATTTAACCATTTACTAAATAGTAATTATAAGAAAAATTGAATACTTTTATTTCATAAAATTCGGGGTCTTACAGAGACAGTGGAGATAGTGATGTAAGACCCCAATTTTTTTTTAATAAAGATGAATTTTCTATAAATATCATTTTTAAATATTATGGAATGAATTTGATATAATATTATAGTTGTGGGTAATATTTATAAATTTTGCAAAGTACGCAAGTTGTTATATAATATTCGATTGGTCGGGGAATATTCGTTTTAACAGAAAATATTCGTATGACGGCACAATTATTGGTGGACCCCACAACGAAATTATTGTCAAATTGAGAAAATGACAAAAATTATTTTATAAAAATAACGGCGAAAGTTTTATCGTTAATACTGTTGAACTAATCGGTAGTAAAAGTATAATAATACGCGTGGTTGCATAGTAACACACGGTATTTATTATTGATGCTTATGTGATAAGTCACTTAGTTTTGTTTTATTAGTATTATTGATGTAATAAAATAGAAAAGCTTTTTATATAAAACAGAATACTTTTATAAAGTTATTCTATAAATAGAATATATTATATTTTATTATGCATAGTATTACATAGTGCCTGCATAGTATTACATAGTGCCTGCTTAGTATTTTGCATAGTAAAATCTTTTTATATAAAACAGAATACTTTTATAAAGTTATTCGTTTTATTAGATTATAAATAGAATATATTATATTTTATTTAAAAGATTTTGCTTTAAATATGGATCGTCCGATTAAAAGTAAATCAATCTGGACCGTTCATGAATTAGTTACTATGCAGTCCATTCTTCTATAAATAAAAGCTCATTCCTTCATTATTTTTTACGAATTCACTGAAACTCTAGAGAGAGAAATTATAAAGAGAAAGAGGAAAAGTATTCTGCTACTTCACTACTCCTATATCCAGTACTCTTCTTCTTAAGGTAAGGGGTATTATTTCTTTTGTATTCATGAAGAGAACTTCTGTGATTCTATTATTTATTATTCTGTTGGAATAACCTATATACGCGGGCTACCCTATACTTGGTGAAATTCTTCTGTTATTCCATTCTTTATTATTCTGTTGAAAAATCATGTCTGTGCGTTTTACGCCGGACCTGGTTCTGTCTTTATTATTCTATTGGAATATCCTATCTGTGTATTTTACGCCGGACCTGGTTCCGTCTTTATTATTCTATTGGAATATCCTGTCTGTGCGTTTTACACCGGACCTGGTTCCATCTTTATTATTCTGTTGGAATATCCTGTCGGTGCGTTTTACGCCTGACCTGGTTCCGTCTTTATTATTCTGTTGGAATATCCTGTCGGTGCGCTTACGTCGGACCTGGTTCCATTATTTATTATTCTGTTGGAATATCCTGTCTGTGCGTTTACGCATGACCTGGTTCTATTATTTATTTTTCTGTTGGAATAACCTGTCTGTACGGTCTATCACATGTTTGGTGAATTCTTTTGTTATTCCATTCTTTATTATACTCAGTTGATTAAAGTTTTGGCTTTTATACTCCATGAAATTAGTGGAATATCTTTGATAATTGTGCTTCATCCAGTATCTTTTTATGGAAATATTCTTCTAAGCATTCTTAAATTTTACTCTACAAAGTAGTATCATGTTGACAATTTGGACGTTGTTGGTGCCTGGATAAATTAATTCTTGAACTTATTTTGTTGAATTCTTATATCATTGTCATCATCCTCATGTTTATATTTTGTTGAAAGTCATCTGTGGCATGTAGTGCATAGATGGACTTGGTATGATTATAACCAGGGATTATTCGGTGTAATCATGACCGTAATGTTACGAATGATGTGGTAAAAGTCCTCATTGGCCCGTAGTACATTGATGGACAGTTGTTGGCATGATCATGACCATTGATAAATACACGAATATCCTTGGCCCGTAGTGCATGAAAATTTGTGGTTGTGATACTAATGAATATCCTTGGCCGTAGTGCAGGGATGATGTAGATTATTTATTAAGCTGAGTCCCAGCGATAAAAGTAATGAAAAACCTTTTAAATCATAAAAGATAGTAGATTTTACTCTCTACTTGACTCTTTTAATGGATTGCTTGTCCCGCTGCAGTTAAACTTGATGTCTATTATATTTTATCAGTTTAACATTGTTGAAGACTAATGATAATTTATTCTACATTATCTTAGTCATAATATTTCTTACTGGGCTAGTTGAGCTCACCCTTTTTTTCACTGTTCTCTTCAAGAAATGAGAACGTAGCTGGGACTAGTCGGGGAACGGAGTCCTCATTATATTTATTAACACACTATTACATAGAATAGTGAGGACTACTAACTAATACTATCATTCGTACCATCACTCCGTTCCCCGACTTGCCCCAGCTACGTTCTCATTTTCTGAAGAGAACAGTGAAAGAAAGGGTGAGCTCAACTAGCCCAGTAAGAGATATTATGACTAAGATAATGCAGAATAAATTATCATTAGCCTTCAACAATGTTAAACTGATAAAATATAATAGACATCAAGTTTAACTGCAGCAGAACAAGTAATCCATTAAAAGAGTCAAGTAGAAAATAAACTCTACTATCTTTTATGATTTAAAAGGTTTTTCAACATTGTGATCGCTGGGATTCAGCTTAATAAAATAATCCACATTATCGAATCACCCCTGCACTACGGCCAAGGATATTCGTGTATTCATTAATGGTCATGATCATGCCAACAACTGTCCATAAGTGCACTACGGGCCAATGAGGACTTTTATCACATCATTTGTAACATTACGGTTATGATTATACCGAATAATTCATGGTCATAATCATACCAAGTCCATCTATGCACTATAGGCCACAGATGACTTTCAACATTTTATAAACATGAGGATGATGACAATGATATAAAAATTCAATAAAACAAGTTCAAGAATTAATTTATCCAAGAATTAACAACGTCCAAATTGTCAACATGATACTGCTTTGTGGAGTAAAATTCAAGAATACTTAGAAGAATATTTTCATGAAAAGATACTGGATGAACCGCAATTATCAAGGATATTCCACTAATTTCATGGAGTATAGAAGTCAAAATTAACCAACTGAGTATAATAAAGAATGGAATAACAAAAGAAATCACCCGGCATGCGATAGACCGCATAGACAGGTTATTCCAACAGAATAATAAATAATAGAACCAGGTCCGACGTAAACGCACAGACAGGATATTCCGACAGAATAATAAATAATGGAACTAGGTCCGGTGTAAAATACACAGACAGGATGTTCCAACAGAATAATAACAAAACGGAACCAGGTCCAGTGTAAAACACACAGACAAGATGTTCCAACAGAATAATAATAAAAACGGAACCAAGTCCGATGTAAAACACACAGACAGGATGTTCCAACAGAATAATAATAAAAACGGAACCAGGACCGGTGTAAAACACATAGACAGGATGTTCCAACAGAATAATAGAAGAATGTCACCAAGTATAGGGTAGACCGCGTATACAGGTTATTCCAATAGAATAATAAGAAATGGAATAACAACAGTTCTCTTCATGAATAAGAAAGAATAACACCCCTTACCGTTTTAAAGAAGAGCTGAAATAAAGAAGTAGTTATGTAGTAGAATACTCTTCTTCTCTCTCTCTATAGTTTCTCTCTATAGTTTCTCTCTCTAGAGTTCAGTGAATTCGTAAGAAATAATGAAGGAATGAGCTGCTATTTATAGAAAAATAGAATGCATAGTAACTAATCCATGAACGGTACAGATTGATTACTTTAATCTGACGGTCCATATTTAAAGAAAAATCTTTTAAATAAAATATAATATATTTTATTTATAGAATAACTTTAATAAAGTATTTTATTTTATATAAAAAGATGTTTCTGTTTTATTACGTTAATAATACGAAAAAAATAAAACGTCATTATCGCTAAATAATTCATATTATTAACTGACAATAATTGAATCAAACTGAGTAAATTCTCACATAAGCATTAATAATCAATACCGTGTGCTACTATGCAACCACACGTATTACTGTACTTTTACTACCGAGTAGTTCAACAGTATCAATGGTAAAACTTCCGCCGTTATTTTTAATAAAATATTTTTGTCGTTTTCTCAATCCGACAATAATTCCGTTGTGGGGTCCACCAATGATTGTGCCGTTTTACGAATATTTCCTGTTAAAACAAATATTTTTCGACCAATTGAATATTATATAACAACTTGCGTACTTTGCAAAATTTATAAATATTATCCACAACTATAACATTATATCAAATTAACTCCATAATATTCAAAAATGATATTTATAGAAAATTCATCTTTATTTATAAAAGTTAGGGTCTTACAACCTCCCCTTCTTATGAAATTTTGCCATCGAAATTAGATTACGTACCTGGTATGTCGAAGAGGTAAGGATACCTTGATTTCATTTCAGATTCTAACTCCCAAGTCATTTCCTCAACATCGTGGTTTCTCCACAAAACTTTGACTTGAGGTATAACCTTGGAGCGTAGAATATATTCCTTCTTATCCAAGATTTGAACAGGAACTTCTTCATACGTCAAATCTTCTGCTATTTCGTCCGGTTCTAACTCAATAATGTGGTTCGGGTCTTCCACATATTTGCGTAACATGGATATGTGAAAAACGTTATGAACACGAGACATACTTGGCGGTAAAGCGAGTCTATAAGCCACAGTTCCTACTCGATCGAGGATTAAAAATGGACCGATGAATAGAGGATTGAGTTTTCCTCTTTTTCCAAATCTCGTAACTCCTTTCCATGGAGCAACACGTAAGAACACATGATCTCCTATATCAAATTCCACGTCCTTTCGATGAAGATCAGCATAACTCTTTTGTCGATCTTGTGAGGTTTTTATACGTTGTCGGATCGTTTGAATCTTTTCTGTAGTCATACGTACCAACTCTGGTCCCAACAACATTGATTCACCCACCTCATCCCAGCATACTAGAGAACGACATTTTCTTCCATACAATGCTTCGAATGGAGCCATGCCAATACTTGCTTGCTAAATGTTGTTGTAGGAAAACTCCACCAATGGTAAGAACTTGTCCCAACTTCCCTTGAAGTCAAAGACACAGAGTCTTAATAAATCTTCTAGAGTTTGAATAGTCTTCTCTGATTGTCCGTCCGTCTGAGGATGATATACCGAACTAAATCGTAAATCTGTGCCCATAGCTTTTTGTAAACTAACCCAAAATCGTGAAGTGAATCTTGGGTCTCGATCAGAAACTATGGATACTTGAATACCATGCAGTCTTACAATCTGGTTTATGTATATACGAGCAAGACGTTCAAGTGTATAAGTTTCTCGTATTGGTAAGAAATGAGCAGACTTGGTCAATCTATCAACAATGACCCAAATCGCATCTATACCTTGAGAAACCTTAGGAAGACCGGTAACGAAATTCATGGCAATGTGCTCCCACTTCCATTCTGGAATTTCAAGTGGTTGCAATAGACCTTTTGGTACTTGATGCTCCGCTTTGACTCGTTGACAAGTTAAACACCTTGAGATAAACAGCGCTATCTCTCTCTTCATATTGCTCCACCAAAATATATGACGAAGATCATGATACATTTTGGTACTTCCAGGATGGATTGCAAACGGTGTGTTGTGCGCCTCCATCATGATTTCATACTTTAAATCAGGGTTGTTTGGAACACAAAGTCTGGAGTTGACTCGAAGTATTCCTTCTTCATCGATTCTTGCTTCCGGCATAGCACCTTCTTGCACTTTCTTCCTCATACGCATCAGCTCCAGGTCTGTAGCTTGAGCAGCTTTAACTTTATCGATTAAAGTTGGTTCTACTCGTATATTCGCCATCATCACATGGGTCCCTGGAGTCTTTAACTCTATCTCCATCCTTTGCAAGTCACACAAAATGGGCCTTTGTGTTGACAATATCGCACTCGTACTTGCATATGATCTTCTACTCAATGCGTCAGCTACCACGTTCGCTTTTCCAGGATGGTATTGAATGGTATGATCATAATCTTTCAACAGTTCAAGCCAACGTCGTTGTCGCATGTTGAGTTCCTTTTGAGTGAAGAAATATTTGAGGCTTTTATGATCCGTAAAGATCTCCACCTTCTCCCCATACAAGTAATGCCTCCAAATTTTAAGTGCAAAGACAACAGCTGCCAACTCTAGATCATGAGTAGGATAATTCCTCTCATATTCCTTGAGTTGTCTTGATGCATAGGCTATGACTTTTTCATGTTGCATGAGAACACATCCCAACCCTTTGCTCGAAGCATCACTGTAGATGACAAATCCCTCCGAGCCAGATGGTATTGTTAGAACAGGTGCTGAAATGAGTCTCCTCTTGAGTTCTTGAAAACTCTTCTCACATTCTTCGCTCCAACCGAACTTTGTATCTTTCCGAGTCAGCTGAGTTAATGGAGTAGCGATTCGAGAAAATCCTTCCACGAATCTCCGATAATAACCAGCTAAACCAAGAAAGCTACGTACTTCGGTCACTGATTTAGGTTGCTCCCAGCTTTGAATAGCTTCAATCTTTGCCGGGTCAATCGATATTCCACGACTTGATACTACGTGCCCAAGGAATGCTACCTCCTCCAGCCAGAACTCGCATTTCTTCAACTTGGCATAAAGCTTGTATTCACGAAGCTTTTGGAGTACCAGCCTCAAGTGTTGCTCATGATCTTCACGGCTTTTGGAATAAATAAGGATGTCATCAATAAAGACGACCACAAAGTGATCCAAATATTCCTTGAATACCCGGTTCATCATATCCATGAAGGCAGCAGGAGCATTAGTCAATCCAAAGGACATGACTAAGAATTCATAATGCCCGTACCGAGTTCTGAAAGCCGTCTTTGGAATATCCTCAGTTCTAACCTTCAGCTGATGATATCCAGAACGAAGATCGATCTTTGAAAAGAATTGTGCTCCTTGCAACTGGTCAAACAGGTCATCAATACGTGGCAATGGGTACCTGTTTTTGATGGTGACATGATTCAACTCCCGATAATCAATACAAAGTCGCATACTTCCATCTTTCTTCTTCACGAATAGCACAGGAGCAACCCCAAGGAGAAGTACTAGGACGAATAAAGTCAATGTCTAACAATTCCTGCAGTTGGATCTTTAACTCCTGAAGTTCAATAGGAGCCATTCGATATGGGGTTTTGGAAATGGGTTTTGTACCGGGTTCAAGGTCGATACAAAATTTAATTTCACGCTCTGGGGGTAGGCCAGGAAGTTCTTCAGGGAATACGTCAGGAAATTTATTAACAATAGAAATATCATTCACAACTGACGTATTTTTGTTTAGATCCGTGACATGGGCTAAGAAAGCTTGACATCCGTTTTTCAATAAACGAATAGCTTTATGGCTTGAGATGACAGCGATTGATTTTAATGGTTTGGTTGCTTGAATTCGCATAATAAGTCGATTAGGAATATGAAAGCTAACAACCTTACGAAAATAATCAATTTTTACATGATGAGTAGTTAACCAATCAATCCCTAGAATCACGTCAAATGCAAGTATTTTTAATGAAATCAGATCGACAGGTAATGTGTGGGTACCAACTTAAACCAAACAAGACTTATAAACCGTGGATGTAATGAAGGTTTCTCCCAATGGAGTTTCAACAGATAAATCAAAGTCTAATTTCTCCGGAGTCAAATTTAATCGATGAACGCAAGTAGGAGAAATAAAAGAATGGATAGAACCGGTATCAAATAAAGTATAGACTTCGTTAGAGTTTATGGTAAGCTTACCCGTGATGACCTCATTCGGGTTCCTTGCTTTCTGGGAGGTCACAACAAACGCTCTCCCTTGCACTACCGGTTTTGACTTTTTTGGGACAGCCTTTGGTGTCTCCATCTTGGCTGAACTTATTTTTGGTAAACGACAAAATCGAGCTAAATGACCTTCTCTTCCGTAATTATAACATGCTTTAGACGGCATCGCGCAGTTTGGACTGATGTGCCCTCCCCTCTGCATTTGAAACATATGATAGGTGGTTGTTCTCCTTCCTTAACAACGGGTGCTGGTGCTGACGTCTTTCCATCATTGTTGAATCTCCTCTTCTTGAAATGACTATTCTTATTGTTTTGGCCCTGATTACCACCGAAATGGTTACCATTTCTGGCCTGTTGATTCCCTCCACGCTTGTTGTCACCGCTTCGATGACTGCTCTCACTGGTATTATCATTTTGCCAACTACTCTCTTTTGGTTGCGTTGACTCGTTATCATGATCCACTAACTGAGCCCTATTCACAACATCTAAATACAAACACAGTTTATGAGAAATAAGATGTTGACGTATCTCAGGTTTCAAACCTCGCAAAAACATTCGCGTCATTCGCTCTTCATTATCCACCAAGTGGGACGCAAACCGGGACAACTCAGCAAATTTAGCCTCATACTGCGACACGGTCATATTATTCTGCTCCAATTTGATGAACTCCACCTCCTTCATGTGACGAACACTTTCGGGAAAGTATTTGTCATTGAACAGCTCTTGAAACTTCTCCCAAGACATCTTCAGTGCGGCATGTTGAGTACGCTTAATCGATTCCCACCAGTAATCTGCCTCTCCTCGCAACATAAAGGCGGCAAAGGGAACCTTTTGCTCCTCAGAGCATCCCAAGACATCAAATATCTTGGTAATCTGTTTTATCCATGTTTCCGCTATAAGTGGTTTTGGCTCTCCCTTAAACTCTGGTGGTCCCAACTCCTTGAACTGTTTAGCGGTGACCGTTCGAGAGTTTTCAGTGTTTCCACCTATATTTTGGACAGGAGCCGCTCTCGCCTGCTGTTGCATGAATTGCATAAAGTTTCTGAATATTCCATCATTCATCATCTGGTCAGTGTTGTTGTTTGCAAGAGGATTGTCACCTTCCTGATGCACATTATCCTGATTATTGATATGTGGTGAATCAACAGTCGCCTGTGCTCCATTGCTATTCTCAACATTCTCAGATGACATTTTCAGATACTGTCACAAAATAAAAGTTAATTGATATGTCATATATTATCCTTATATTATGACCGACCAATTAAATACCATGCAAATAAACTTAGGTAGGTCATACTAGCGAAGGAATTCCCTGTCTCTCCCCTCCTAGTTTTATTCTCACATCTTAGCCAGGGATCATATCCCTAAGCTCTGATACCAACTGTGACGCCCCCAAAATTAGGTATACATCACCCATCTTGGGTCGCCAGATACATAGAACAGAATACAAATACAACTTACTAATACAACTATCGTGTACAATACGACAAAACATAAACTGTGAGTTTGAATACAAATATTATCTTCTAGAGAGTATTCATACTCAAAAGGAGTCCTCATTACATTTATTAACACACTATTACATAGAATAGTGAGGACTACTAACTAATACTATCATTCGGACCATCACTCCGTTCCCCGACTTGCCCCAGCTACGTTCTCATTTCCTGAAGAGAACAGTGAAAGAAAGGGTGAGCTCAACTAGCCCAGTAAGAAATATTATGACTAAGATAATGCAGAATAAATTATCATTAGCATTCAACAATGATAAATTGATAAAATATAATAGACATCAAGTTTAACTGCAGCGGAACAAGCAATCCATTAAAAGAGTCAAGTAGAAAATAAACTCTACTATCTTTTATGATTTAAAAGGTTTTTCAACATTGTGATCGCTGGGACTCAGCTTAATAAAATAATCCACATCATCGAATCACCCCTGCACTACGGCCAAGGATATTCGTGTATTCATTAATGGTCATGATCATGCCAACAACTGTCCATCAATGCACTACGGCCAATGAGGACTTTTACCACATCATTTGTAACATTACGGTCATGATTATACCGAATAATTCCTGGTCATAATCATACCAAGTCCATCTATGCACTACAGGCCACAGATGACTTTCAACATTTTATAAACATGAGGATGATGACAATGATATAAAAATTCAATAAAACAAGTTCAAGAATTAATTTATCCAAGAATTAACAACGTCCAAATTGTCAACATGATACTGCTTTGTGGAGTAAAATTCAAGAATACTTAGAAGAATATTTTCATGAAAAGATACTGGATGAACCGCAATTATCAAGGATATTCCACTAATTTCATGGAGTATAGAAGTCAAAACTTAACCAACTGAGTATATAATAAAGAATGGAATAACAAAAGAAATCACCCGACATGCGATTGACCGCACAGACAGGTAATTCTAACAGAATAATAAATAATGGAACCAGGTCCGGCGTAAACGCACAGACATGATATTCCGACAGAATAATAAATAATGGAACCAGGTCCGTTGTAAAACACACAGACAGGATGTTCCAACAGAATAATAACAAGACGGAACCAGGTCCGGTGTAAAACACACAGACAGGATGTTCCAACAGAATAATAATAAAAACGGAACCAGGTCCGGTGTAAAACACACAGACAGGATGTTCCAACAGAATAATAATAAAAACGGAACCAGGTCCGGTGTAAAACACACAGACAGGATGTTCCAACAGAATAATAGAAGAATGTCACCAAGTATAGGGTAGACCGCGTATACAGGTTATTCTAACAGAATAATAAGAAATGGAATAACAACAGTTCTCTTCATGAATAAGAAAGAATAACACCCCTTACCGTTTTAAAGAAGAGCTAAAATAAGGAAGTAGTTAAGTAGTAGAATACTCTTCTTCTCTCTCTCTATAGTTTCTCTCTCTCTAGAGTTCAGTGAATTCGTAAGAAATAATGAAGGAATGAGCTGCTATTTATAGAAAAATAAAATGCATAGTAACTAATCCATGAACGGTACAGATTGATTACTTTAATCTGACGGTCCATATTTAAAGAAAAATCTTTTAAATAAAATATAATATATTCTATTTATAGAATAACTTTAATAAAGTATTTTGTTTTATATAAAAAGATGTTTCTGTTTTATTACGTTAATAATACAAAAAAAACAAAACGTCATTATCGCTAAATAATTCATATTATTAACTGACAATAATTGAATCAAACTAAGTAAATTCGCACATAAGCATTAATAATCAATACCGTGTGCTACTATGCAACCACACGTATTACTGTACTTTTACTACCGAGTAGTTCAATAGTATCAATGGTAAAACTTCCGCCGTTATTTTTAATAAAATATTTTTGTCGTTTTCTCAATCCGACAATAATTTTATTGTGGGGTCCACCAATGATTGTGCCGTTGTACGAATATTCCCTGTTAAAACGAATATTCCCCGACCAATCGAATATTATATAACAACTTGCGTACTTTGCAAAATTTATAAATATTACCCACAACTATAACATTATATCAAATTAACTCCATAATATTCAAAAATGATATTTATAGAAAATTCATCTTTATTTATAAAAGTTGGGGTCTTACAGTTCATCAATTAGTTACTATGCAGTCCATTCTTCTATAAATAGAAGCTCATTCCTTCATTATTTCTTACGAATTCACTGAAACTCTAGAGAGAGAAATTATAGAGAGAAAGAAGAAAAGTATTCTGCTACTTCACTAATCCTATATCCAGTACTCTTCTTCTTAAGATAAGGGGTATTATTATTTTTGTATTTATGAAGAGAACTTCTGTGATTCTATTATTTATTATTCTGTTGGAATAACCTGTATACGCAGGCTACCTTATACTTGGTGAAATTCTTCTGTTATTCCATTCTTTATTATTCTGCTAGAATATCATGCTTATGCGTTTTACGCCGGGCCTGTTTCCGTCTTTATTATTCTGTTGGAATATCCTGTTTGTGCGTTTTACGCCGGACCTGGTTCCGTCTTTATTATTCTGTTGGAATATCATGTCTGTGCGTTTTACGCCGGACCTGATTCCGTCTTTATTATTCTGTTGGAATATCCTGTCGGTGCGTTTACGCCGGACCTGGTTCTATTATTTATTATTCTGTCGAAATATCTTGTTGGTGCGTTTACGCATGACCTGGTTCCATTATTTATTTTTCTGTTGGAATAACCTGTCTGTGCGGTCTATCACATGCTTGGTGAATTCTTTTGTTATTCCATTCTTTATTATACTCAGTTGGTTAAAATTTTGGCTTTTATACTCCATAAAATTAGTGGAATGTCTTTAATATTTGTGCTTCCTCCAATATCTTTTTATGGAAATATTCTTCTGAGTATTCTTAAATTTTACTTTACAAAGCAGTATCATGTTGACAATTTGGACGTTGTTGGTTCCTGGATAAATTAATTCTTGAACTTGTTTTATTGAATTCTTATATCATCATCATCATCCTCATGTTTATATTTTGTTGAAAGTCATATGTGGCATGTAGTGCATAGATGGACTTGGTATGATTATAACTAGGGATTATTTAGTGTAATCATGACCGTAATATTACGAATGATGTGGTAAAAGTCCTCATTGGCCCGTAGTGCATTGATGGACAGTTGTTGGCATGATCATGACCATTGATGAATACATGAATATCATTGGCCCGTAGTGCATGGATAATTTATGGTTGTGATACTAATGAATATCATTGTCCATAATGCAGGGATGATGTGGATTATTTATTAAGCTGAGTCCCAGCGATAAAAGTGATAAAAAAACCTTTTAAATCATAAAAGATAGTAGATTTTATTCTCTACTTGACTCTTTTAATGGATTACTTGTCCCGCTGCAGTTAAACTTGATGTCTATTATATTTTATCAATTTAACATTGTTGAAGACTAATGATAATTTATTCTGCATTATCTTAGTCATAATATTTTTTACTGGGCTAGTTGAGCTCACCCTTTCTTTCACTGTTCTCTTCAGGAAATGAGAACGTAACCGGGACTAGTCGGGGAACGGAGTGACGGTCTAGATGATAGTATTAGTAGTCCTCACTATTCTGTTAAATAGTGTGACAATAAATATAATGAGGACTTATTCTGAGAGTGGATATTGTCTAGAAGACAGTATTTGTATTAAAACTCACAGCTCTCTTGTTGTATATTAAAGATTGTATTTGTATTCTGTACCATGCATTTGGCGATGCAGAATAGGTGATGTATACCTATTTTGGGGCGTCACAAAAGATATGTCAAGAGAAGACTCACCATTAGAAAGAATATGATAGTAATCTTCTCATTTTTTTTGGGGTTTATTGGGTCAACCAATGATAATTCTGTGGACATATGATATCTATCATAACTTAGACGTATGGCCTCCCATGTACGAAGGTTTCCTTGAGCACTTTCCGAAGATTTTAGTTTCTAAAACAGTTATTGACTGTACCATTATGTAAGGTGTCATTATGACGTGCTATCCAAGGTTGGGATGAGAGTCACAGTTAGTATATATTTGTATCAAAACTCACAATATATGAGTCGTTGTATTTTGCACGACAATTATAGTAATAAAATTGTAGTTATTTTTTGTACCATGTATTTGGTGACTCAGAATAGGTTGGATAGATTGGACCTATTTTGGGGGCGTCACATACTTTATATATATATATATATATATATATATATATATATATATATATATATGTAAACAAATATTCATATAAATATTTATAAATTTATCTCAACAACGTCAGTTAAATATTTATTAAAAATATTCATATCTAAATTTTATAAATTTTAGATGAAATATTTATAAATTTATAAATAAATATTTTTTTATAAATTTTAAAAATAAATTTATATGAATTTTTATTTATGAATATGTAGAGATAAATTTATAAATATATATATATATATATATATATATATATATAATATTCATAGTTACTTTATATATATTTAGTTTAATATGGAGATTTAAGATGCGTATATATATATATATATATATATATATATATATATATATATATATGGTAATAGAATTTATCTAATGCACAAAAAATATAACATAAGAAGTAGACCTAGCAAAATCGGCCTAGGCCCGCTGGCCGACCAGCCCGCCCGCCCGTAAAAAATTGAGCTATGGGCTTCACTTTTTTGGCCCATTAAAACTTGGGTCTTTTTGGCCCGGCCCAATGATGACCTGCCCGTGGGCGCCCGGCCCGCCTGGTCATTTAAAAAAAATCCTATTCTATTTCTTCTGGTTATGTTTGAGTACTCTCTAATCTCCTTAAGGGGGCTAACAGGCTTGGCATAATAAAATAAAAGGGACTTTTTTGAGATCAGATCTGAAACTGAGAGTCCTCAACAGAGAGATAACGACGAGTCGACGATTGGGAAATCCACAAATCCATACTTCGATCGACCACGCCGAGTCGCCGACTGTGTAGCTTCTTCCTCTTCGTCCCGAATCTGGGTAATTTTCTCTCTCTATATATAATATATCTCAGTGTTGAATACAGGTAGTTGGTTTGAGTTACTATTGACTGATTAAATGGCTTAACTTTTTCATTTTTGGTTGAAGGATCGGATCTACCTTTTTCCTTTCATTTTCTCTTCGTTCTTCGTTTTGACTTTGCCTTCTTCCATTCCACCGTGGCCTTGAGGTATGTAATTTTCTTTCACTTTTTTGCCCAAAATATTGAATTCCTTGTTTTTAGGTAAAAAAAATTAGTGTGTTTTAATTTCTAATATGTCCTACAATTATTTTGGGTATTTATCATTTTTCTTATTCTTCCTTTTATTTTTCTTTTACATAAATTTGGTTACCCTATTAATTCGGAAGATGATTTACTGGGTTTTCCTCTCATATGGTAGTGCAGTTCTTGAAAATTGATATGTCCTGCAATAATTAAGTAATAGTTCAAGCTAGATCATTTGATTTTGTGTTTTTAACGATTTTCTTCTTCATCTTTTTATTTTTCCTTTCCATAAAATTGGTTTCCTTTTTAATTTAAAAGAAGAATTACTGTTTTTTTTATTATTTTCTTTAATGGTAATGAAGTTTTTGTAAATTTTGTTCAATTGTTGGATTTACTATATCTTGTCATGATTTGCCAATAGATTTTCATGAAAGTTGAAATTAAAAAGAGTGTTCAAGTATTGCAGATAATTATGACTAAGACAAAGGGTTTCTTTATTTTATATAAACTTACCCTTTTACTTTTCTTGGTCAGAGTTCTACCATATATAATGACACATTTATGAATCTTTCTGCACAGGATGTCATGCCATTCTTGGACGGAGAAGATGGGATTGCAAGCATATATTTGCAGTTGTTTTCTGTTGAGTGTTGATGGTGTCACTTTCCTTTCTTTTTTATGTATTTGCAGTTGTTTTCTATTTAGTACTTTCAAATAGTAATTGTAAGAACTTCTAGTGGGAGTAGAACAAGCAATGCTATGGATTACAGAGCAGATGCAATGAGGAATGTTTATCAGTACTGAGCTGGTTTGATTACAGATTTTTTGTAAAAAAAAACATAAAAAGTATGTGGGCCGGCCCGGCCCGGCCCAACCCGGGCCACGGGCCGCTTAATTCTAGCCCACCAAAATTCGGGACATTTTGGCCCTGCTCGCATACGGCCCCGCCCGTTTGGACCAACCCGGCCCGTTTGCCAGGTCTAATAAGAAGCAAAAATATAACAGCTAAGTTTTGAACCTAAGACCTATGGGTTATTGGGCCATTAAGCTATCACTGAGCCGTTCTAATTTATTACTCCCTCCATCCCAGGATAAAAGTCTTTATTACTATTTTCGGTAGTCCCATGTTAAATGTCCATTTTCCTTTAATAATCAAATTTTTACACAATTTTTTCTATTATACCATTATCATTAAATATCTCATATTTTTCTTATTCTAATTCTCTCTCCATATTTAATAAGTATAATTAGTTATGTGTTGAAAATATTTTAAATTGAAAAGTTAGAAAGTCACTCTCTCATCTACATTGAAAATGATTAATGAAATATTATTATGGACAATTTTGTCATTTCATTCCTTTTCTTAATATGCGTGAAAAGTCCACCATGACTTTTATCCTGGGACGGAGGGAGTAGTTAACTAAACTACCGTCATAACTTGTAGCGATAGACAGTGTAGTACATGAGCAAATGAGGGACAAATGAGTAATTTCTCATGTCGCTATAGCTTGTAGCGACAGAGGAAAATCCATTTCAATCTGTGTCATCCAACGTTGCGATCAACGGTATAGATTATGGTTGTTGAAATAGTACCCGTGACAACCAATTGCCAAGCATGTTAGTTCCGGGCCTCCGACCCAAATAAACCCAACCTCATCAAACCTGATTATTATATCTATGCTTCCCAATGTTTCCTATTTCTAGATAGAAGTATGATATACTTACAAGTAATCCCTCACTCCGAGAATGAAAGTGATAATTGATTTTATGCAAATTAAAAAAATGTCAAATGATAAAATTATTGATATTTAAATTCTCATCTAATTGCATATTTTTCTATACATGACTAGTGCTATTATAAAAATATTTATAAATAATAAAAATATGATATTTAATACTAAGGATATTACACACAAATTATTGTAAAAAAATAAATTATTTAATATAAGTAAATATTTAACTTGAGATTACATAAAATAATAAGAACTTTTATTTTTAGACGGAGGGAGTAACTTAAATCATGAACATATTTTTAAGTTCAAAAATAAAACATAAAAAGAAGAATAGTAATTGTATACCCCTAACTATTCCTAGTTCTCCTTTTACCTTTTTTCCAAATATATTATAAAATTAAATTATAATATTATCAGTTTTAAGAGAAAACATAAAAGATGAAGAAAAATTTATTATATTTTATAAACTAAAACAGAATAAAGTTATTTAAAAATGACTTGTAAGTCATTCTTAATAAGTTAGTTTGACCCATATTAATGTAATATCAATTTTATCCCTATTTTATTAATTTTTTTTAAAAAAAACGAATTTGTAAAAAAGAAGAGTAAGATACAACGTCACTTTAATTGGCGTTAGAATTTTTATTTTTATTTTTTTATAGCTGAAGTCTTATATACTTCTTCATTTTCAACGCCGATGACAGAGAATAAACATAAAAAAATATTGATGTTTGTAAACAAGTACACGAGATCAAAGAAATTTAAAAAAAAAAAAGAGATTCCAACGTCAGTTAAAGTGATGTTATATCTTACTCTTCTTTTTTTATAAATTTGTTTTATAAATTTTTTTTAAAAAGTTACAATGCCGGTTAGTTTGGCATTGGATCACATTTTTATTTTTTTTAAATTTCTTTTAAAAAATTAAATCGATTTAAAAAAAATTAAGATAATTTTTTTTAAAATTTGTTTAAATATATTTTTTTTAAAGTGACGTTGGTTGCCTTTATGATTTTTAGCCAAAAAAAATATCCAAAAATTCAACACCATTTTAAATGGCGTTCAGTAGTTTTTCCCAAATTAGATGTGAGAGCCTTTACTCCCAACGGTAGTCGTTGAAGTTTTTATTTTTTAAAAAATATTCGTTTAAAAATAAAATCTTTTTTAAAAAAATTAAAGCTTTTTTTTTCATAAAATAAAGTTTTTTTTATGTGAAATTATGTAAAATTATCAATTTTCAAATAGTATTAATTAATCATGTGTGATCGCCACGGTAATGTGAGAAAATAATTTTATATTAAGAGTACTATTTCTACATATAGTTTTAATATTTCCACGTAATTTTGTCTAATAATAAAGTAGTAGAATGGGTTTCACTATTATGTGTGTAAATTATGATTTCCCTTTTACGTATTCACTTCTTCAACGGAAACAAAGAAAAATGAGAAAGAAACGGGTCGGGTCGGACTAGTTCTCATCTAATAAAAGGCATTCTCCGCTCCACACACTGTACACATTTGTAAAGTCCACGCTCCGCCTCCGACTCTTCAACCCTTTCTCCCGTATAATTCTCTATTGATCATATAACAAACCATATATAAATCCTGCAAATTCCAAATTCAGAGCTCATGTATCTCAAATATCCATATGAGTTTACGGTAGGTTAGTCATAATCGTCAATAGCTTCAAATCCCTTCAATCCCAGCCTAAATTCTAAACCAAAACCCTCCGATTTTCCTTCAGAATACATCCTTTATGCAATAATCCCAATCCCCAATTCCTCAATTCTATAATACAAACCCTAGAAAACCCAGAAGCATCCATGGACACGATTAGGGTTTCAAAGCAAACCCTAAAACCCTCCATCTCAAAATCCCCAATCTCCCCCCAAACCCACCTCTCTCACCGACACTGCAAATGGGTCCCATGAGTTCAAGATCAGCGGCTATGCGTTGTCAAAAGGGATGGGAATTGGGAAGTACGTAGCTTCAGATACGTTCATGGTGGGTGGGCATCTGTGGGCAATTTATTTCTATCCGGACGGGAAGAGTACGGAGGATAACGCTACGTACGTGTCGCTGTTTATAGCACTGGCGAGCGAGGGGACGGATGTTAGGACTTTGTTTGAATTGTCGCTGTTGGATCAGAGTGGGAAGGAGAGGCACAAAGTTCACACACACTTTCCATTTGCAGAGCGGTCCTTACACTCTCAAGTACCGTGGGAGCATGTGGTAAAGTTTCTATTTTAGGAGTATGTTTTAAATGAATATGCTATATTAATATGTTTTAAATGAATATGTGGGTCTAGTGTTTTTTTTGTTTAAAAAAATTTGTAGTTATGAAGAAAATCACTTTAATTAGGGAGAAATTCATATGTCTGAGTTATACACATACCAATAGTCTATGTATGTGCCTAAACTCTTTACCCATGTGTGTGTGCGCTTATTTTGAATTTGGAATCTCTTTAATGAAATTGAGTTGTTGTATATGCTGTAAATGATGACAGTTACAGTTATTTCATTTTGCTGAACTTTTTAGGCTTTCTTTTGAACTCTGCTGAGGGAAAGCAAAGTAAAATGAAAAGGAAAAAAAGAAGTAGATATGGAAAGAGGCAAAAAAAGATAACATTGACCAAATCCTTCTACTATGCTTCAGGTTAGAGGTAAGGCATTGACCAACTCTGGATCATTTGCGTTGTTTGTCAGAACTCATTGATTTATTGTGGATGTCCCATTGAAACAAAGTAATGAGTTTTCTCGTCACATTACTCGTATTATATTTGAGTTTAGTTCTTCTTGCAGACAAAATTGTCATTTTATTGGTTCGAATGTGTGGACCACCCAGGCAATAATTTGTTTGATTTTCCTTTCAATTTATTATTATATACTTTCAAATCTGTCAATGCATAGCATTAAGAATTCTACTACAGATAATAAAAGGAAAAAAGATCCAGGATATTAACGAAGCCTATGGTTTTTCACATGTGAAATATAGAAAAAGAAAAAAAAGTCAATTTTTCTGAAAAATAATTAATCCAACCAAGTGCCATATTGGACTCAGGGCTACTCCGTGAGTGTTATATTATTGCCATTGTGTGTCAAAATGGTTAACAGATGTGGATTTGGAGAGACTTCTACAAAAAAGGGAAATCTGTGTCATTAGTGTGTTTACTTTTTTTGAAGTAGTGAGGTGACTTGAATTGTATAGCACAAATCAATCCTATAGAACTAAGCGGAGTAACTGACGTACAATCCCTTTTGTAAATATTGACCATGTGGATTTCATCTGTGTACAATCGACATCCTCATGGGCCTTGTGAGATATAAGTATACTGATTATGTAACTGTTGCCAAAGTTTGTTTTGGGGAATGCCTAATATCATCCATTCTGCAGGAAAGCCTGCTGCTATTCAGTATGGTACTGGTGCTATATCTGGTTTCTTCAGTCAAGATAACGTTAAAGTTGGTGACCTAGTTGTCAAGAATCAGGTAAGTTAGTAACATTGGCCTTTTAAGCAATCCAGTATTATGTTTACTCATGGAATTGACCTTGTCAGGAATTTATTGAGGCAACCAAGGAGCCTGGTGTCCCATTCTTGGCGGCAAAGTTTGATGGTATTCTTGGCCTTGTATTTCAAGAGATCTCCGTTGGAAATGCAGTACCAGTTTGGTATGTTTGCCTTTAATATGCTTTATTATGTTTTTGGTTGTGTCGAAGTTAAAATACACAGGATATTGGTTGTACTAAGTATTCTACTTCTTGAGCATCACTGTAGCATTTTTTATGGATAAGATTTAAAGCTATGTTGTGTATGTAACAGGTACAATATGCTGAAACAAGGTCTTGTTAAGGAGCCAGTTTTTTCATTTTGGCTCAATCGAAACACGCAGGAAGAAGAAGGGGGTGAAATAGTGTTTGGTGGGTCTGATCCTAAACACTTCGAGGGTAAACACACTTATGTCCCAATGACACACAAAGGCTATTGGAAGGTTGGTTTGTCATGACCTTTTACGTCAAATTGCTGATATATGTTTGGTATATCTTCATTCTTTGCTAACATTTTGTTCTCATGTTGTTGATAGTTTGATATGGGTGATGTTATCATTGATGACAAAGAAACTGGTATGCTCTCACTCGGTTTCTTGTACTACGCAACAGGAAAGAAGTGATTGAAGCTAAAGTAGCAACTTATACACCACAACACTTCTCAAAGAGAAAGAAAAAGGGAAAAAAAGAAGAAGAAGAAATGGCTAAATTACCTTCCCTGATTAAGGAAGAGTAAATTTTATGGTGGAGTTGGTTGCTTCTGTTATCCTTTGGTCTAATATCAGCATATGTTGTCAATTTGTCATGCATGTTCTGTTTTTACTTTCCATACGTTCTTTATTTGAGCCTCTAATTGCAGAAGAGGCAGAGACTGCAATTGTACCACAAAAGCTTGGTCTTCAATTTGTACGTGGATGTGAAGTTATTGAGATGCGTGACGAGGAGGGAACTCTCATGAATGATTTCACTGGGAGAATCAAGCGAGCTGAATGGAAGCCTCCAAAAGGAGAACTGAGAACTGTGACAGTTGCTCTTGATACAGCACAATATCATATGGATGTCGGTGATATTGTAGAGAAAGGTTCAGAAGATGTTTATGGTACATTTAATATATTGATGAGGAGAAAACCCAAGGAAAACAACTTCAAAGCAATTTTAGAATCCATAAGAGATCTAATGAATGAAACTTGTATTGTTCCTGACTGGTTGCTTGGCATATTTTTGGGCTATGGGAACCCCTCTGCAGCACAATGGACTAATATGCCTGATCTTCTGGATATAGTAGATTTCAAAGATACTTTCCTTGATGCAGATCATGTTGTACAGTGTTTTCCAGATTAGCAAGTTTGTTTTTCTTTTCGACCTGTGATGAGACTTTTGGTGTTTAGGCTACTTGCTTGCAGTTTAGATCATGAAGAATCTATGAGATGCTATCTTTAATCAAGTTTCTTTGTTGTTAGGTTTGTTTTAAGAATACAGACGACACAGAGAACTTGTTGCCAAGGCCCCCTTTCTGAATCAGACTTCCTAGGAATCTGAAAGGCAACACTCACGCTCTTCAAGGAAATGAAAAGTCTACTGTTGCTTCAGTTGACGTTAACAAAGCAGATAATGGTTCTGACCGTATCCCTACTGACCCAGGCCCATATCCCCAAGATTAGCCAAAGCAGAACTCAGTTAGATTTACTCCCACACAGGTTTTTGCAACTTCTGATACTCGTAAGGGACTATATATACTATTTTCCTTCAGCAATATTTTCTCCATATATTCATCAAGTGCATTTTTTTTCTTTTTTCAATTACTAATGCCTGATTTTAAGCATATAAGATAACATGGTATCATGCAAAAGTTTTGCGTTTTTCTTTCACACGCCATATGTATGTATATGTTTGTTTCATGAATTAAATATGGCCCTGCATCTTACTGGAGACATAATCTACATGTGCACATACCATATATTGATCACGTGTGTTCATTGTATGCCTCGATTCCACCAATCTCCACAAATGACCACTGTCTTAATGTTATCAAGGAGGGGTGAGCTATTTGATACTTGTACTTTGTTTTAAATAAAATTCCTCCACTGTTGCATGCCATAATCAATGCTTCCCTAAATTTAAATTCTTCACATATGGAATACTCAAGGGGGACTATTTTTATCACTTCATCAGCTATAACAACTGGCTAGAGACATTCAGGGTATGTTTGGATACCATTGTCAAACAATTGGTTTAAAAATGTTGCTTTCCCAGCATTTTAATTTTCTGTTCTCTATAAATGTTTCAGAAACACCCACATGTTTCAGAAAACACCATAAATGTTTTTTTTATGTTTTTAACAATCATCATAAAATAGACTAAATTTTATCAAAAGGAAATGATTAGGAAATATACTAAAGTTTACTATTGTCTATTGCTACTGATTATCCTATACTCTACGTATGACAAATTTCCCCTCCTAATTTTCTCAAAAGCAAATACTCATTTTCAGAAAATTTAACAAACAAGATCAGATAATTGAGAATGAGATCTAATAACTAAATAGGTCCTTCGTGTACGAGTTTTTGTTTTGGTTGATTCAGTTTCATGTTGTAGTGCTGTATAAGTGATCTTTTTGCTAGGGTTGATGTGTGAATGAATTTGTCAGGTCTGTGAGCATTTAAGCAGCACATTGTACTTTTTATGATGTGTTGGAAGGGAAGGCATAATGTTGATGGTTACTCTTTACATTTGTTCCCTAGTAGTTATGTTCAGTTGCAAAAGTTAAAGTAGTTGTCAACACTCGAGTCAAATTAGCCTTGGTATGGGGTTGGGCCTGAGAACCATAGTTGAGGAAGATGGGATTAATATGTTTTTTTGGGTTCTTTAATATCTTATGAAGAAGGAACCCCACAACCATACAAAAAAAAACTAGAAATTACAATATTGCCATTGGCTTATTAGGTATATCATTGCCTATTCATGGAATGGGCATTGCTGTTGGAATGCAATCTCAAGTTCTTGTAGTGAGTCTGCAAGTGCACATCAGCACATAATGTAAAGGTTTCGAGTGGCTTGTGTAATTCAGGTGTTGTAGACCTTTTAAAACTGGTGTCTCACTTGTTAGTAAGCAAGAAACACAAAAATTACAAATTGTTTAAAGTTAATAGTTAGTCATATATTATCATATCACGAAACTACTATTTTTACCTTTTGTCAGGTGTTTTTTCTTCTTTGAAGACAAAATCTGAAGAAAAAGAACAATTGGCTTGTGTACATTGATGGCAAAGAAACTGGTATGCTCTCACTCGGTTTCTTGTACTACGCAACAGGAAAGAAGTGATTGAAGCTAAAGTAGCAACTTATACTCCACAATACTTCTCAAAGAGAGAGACAAAAGGGAAAAAAAGAAGAAAAAATGGCTAAATTACCTTCCCTGATTAAGGAAGCTAGTAAATTTTATGGTGGAGTTGGTTGCTTCTGTTATCCTTTGGTCTAATATCAGCATATGTTGTCAATATGTCATGCAGGTTACTATGATAAAGGCTGCTTTGTGTTGGGTAAAATTTAATTATGCACAACACGCAAGTATACGTGGTCAATAAGTAATAAAGTGAAAGTAGAGTATCGTTCTCACGAGAAATTATTAATATAAATTACTAAATATTAATTCTTAATCAAACTAATTTTATTTAAATAATCAATTTAAGATTATAAATTAAATTATTTAATTACACTAATTCTAATTACCACTAATTAAAAATCAGTTTATGAAAAATTTAAGATAACAATGTTACTTATTGCTTCATTTAAATTAATACATTTCTTAGTAATTAAGCTTACTATTCTGAATTGTTAATTAAGAACACGAGTAAATATAACAATCTCTCAATGCATCATATTAAAATCAAACTTAAATTCATAGATGATAGAATTAAGAAGAATATCTTAATTAACTAATTCACTATATCTTTATGTGAATTACAATTAAAGAGGATTTTAAGCACAAGTTCTTTTTCAGATTACATGCGATGTATAGGTATATCTCTATCCTAAACATAAATTATAAATTCTAACGTCATGCAGAAGACACAATCACATGTTATTATGATCAGATCTAAATTTATACTTCATTTTTTGAGTTCATATAGATTATCACGGTAATTGTTAGCTATATAATTAAGCAATAAACACAAACCATAATAGACAATCGATCCAAGAATAATCACAATAATCAATAGAGAAGTATACTAAAAATAAACTATGCAATAAGTTCCATTGTAATCTTAAACAAAAGATTTAGTTCATGATTATTGAATTAAAACTAAGAATCCAAAATTGAATAAACATTGAAAGACAAAAATAAGAGTAGAGTAAAGAATAAATCTGTTGTCAGCAAATTTTCATCTTTCTCAAGATTCTGCAATTGATCTTCAATGGTCTCCAAGTTGTTTCAATCTCCAAAACTAATAAGAATTAGGGTTTTGTCCTAATTTATACTAATTTAATCTATTAGAATTCTCTCTTAATTCTTCCTATTTTCCTCCTTTTATATGCCACTTTATATGTCTTTAAGTTCTCATGGAAGTCACTGAATCAATCTGCTCGAACCAATCCTTCTTGAACTCAAATTCTGAGAAAAATTACTTTTTCTGCTCGTACTCCCGCCCCGACGGGATTTTTTTTACTGATAGGCCAGCCTTGGCAGGCTAGGCTTCTGTTTTTGGGCTTGTACCCCCGCCCCGATGGGGTTTTGTATGTAAAATGTCCGCCCCGGTAGACATCCTTTTTTGGAAATTTTTTGCTCTGACGTTCTTTGGGAAAATGACCATAACTTCTTCGTATGAACTCAGATTTTGATGATTCAAGATTTTTCGAAAAGACGAGACGTAGATCTACAGCTTTCATTCTTTGAGTTTTTCGAATTAAGGGATGGAGCAATGCTGAAATTGGCTCTGAAGTGGTTGCTATGTAAATGGCAAGTCGAAAATGCGAATCTAGTAACCCCAAATGTTGATCCAAATAACTTTTGTTCAAATTCCTACAAAACAACATAAAACATGCATGAATAGACACAAACCCTTAAAAACTTTTAAAAGATTAAGTTCAAATGCACTCAATTAATGGGTATAAAATTTACTCATCAAATACTCCCAAACTTAAACATTTGCTTGTCCACAAGCAAAAACACAAAAGAACTAAAAATAAACTCAAATCAACTACATGAATGCATATGAATGATCTACTTCCTAATATACCTACAAACTCAGTAATAAACCAGTATGATATATAACATCAGGCCTCAAAGATACTAATGATACTCAAACAATTTATCCAATCAAGTCAAAGTTCATAACTCTAACTAGCTAGTCAATTCAAACCTGTCATCACCTATGTTGTGCGTGCGTTTGTTAACCATTCTAACCAACCACTGTTAAAGAAAATCACATAACAAACTTTTTATAAGGAAATTTTCAGTTCCAATTCAATTATTTTTGTGAGCATGACAACTCCAGTTAAAATTAAGCAATTACCAAGTCTAAGGGTAAATACATGATTTATTTATACTTTTATTTAGTCACGAGGGTATTTTTGCTCTTTCTCGTGTTTTATTCATTTTTTTATTTTTCTCGTGGCTGTGCAATGTCTTATTCCCTTAGGCTTTTTAATGCTACGTTAACGAGCTTTCGACCAACGACTCACAAGCCATTAAGACTTTAGGACGCTAGGTGTAAAGACAATCCCCTCGGGCTTATTTACTCAAGTAACAAAGGCCACAAAACTAGACAAGCATACCACGGTGTTTATTCATTTTTTTTCGTCATTTTTTTCTTTTTTTGTTTTTATTTATATTTTTTTTCATTTTTTTTGTAATATATATACCCCATAGATTCTCTCAAACTCAAGCTTTTACGTCATTCAAACCTTTATCGCCATTTCACTAATTTCTTTAAATTTTAATCAAAATTTTTCCTCAGAAACAAATTATGAAACCCTTGAACCAAGTAGATTAAAACAGTTAAACTTTAAGTGCTAACTAGTTACATAAGTTTTAGACAGGCTCAGATTATCATCGTGATTAAAATTAGAACTCATCATCAATTATCAACACTATTCAAGTTAACAAACAAAACCAATTTTATCATAGGCTGAGTTAAATTCAAACCAATCTTTTACCTAGATTCATGCAAACATTCTATATGCAAACATTCAATACAAAAGGAAATATTTTTTTTCTTTTTTTTATGCGAAACTTGCCTAAAATATGCAAAAATAAACATAATAACCAATGCAATGTATGTGAACTAAACAATTATGTAATACAATATGATCCACCTCCAAACTCAAAGTGAACAATGTCCTTATTGTTTAAATAAAAAGAATTGAAGAGTTAAGGACTTTCTTGATTTGCTAAGCTTGCGATGGTGGTGGTTGTGGAACAAACACTGAAAACTCCTTCATATCGGGATCTAAAGGAGGATACGAGCCACCAATACCTGCAATGAAGAGAGACAAAATGGATTAGAATAGCACTTTGGATTTATAAGAGAATTTAATAAGCAAATTAATTCTTATCTACTAAATAAACTAGTAAATCATATAAATATAAAAATTCCTGGGTTGCCTCCCAGCCAACACTTGATTTACAGTTTTTCAACCTGACTTTGTCTGGTCAGCACTATCCAATTCCTCTTCGATAATTGAGGAACCCTCTAGCCATTGGAAATAATGTAACTTTTGGTAGGTTTCTATTTGTGATGACTATCGAATTAAAGTCACCTAGCATGCTTTGTTTAAATAAGTGCCCAATTGAGAATGTTGAATAACTAGGTGCTTTTTCGTCCGTTGAGCCTATGATTCGATTGGGACTTTGAGGCTTGGCAAGCACAACGAGCTCTTCTATCTTCTCTTTCTCATCCCACCATGGCTTCACATTTGTATTAGCTCTCATGTCATAGAGAGCCTTGTCGACGACATGACTACCAAGCGGGCACGGTTTTGCAAATCTAACTAGACCCTTGATCTTTGGCGGAGAAGGAACTTGGGACACTAATAACATCGGCTCATCCTCGTTGGTACTCATAGTCAGTTCTTCACCGACTTTATTTTCATTATCCTCACTTGTCTCCTCTTTTTTAACATCTCGTGTCTCATCCAGTTGTAGATTTGGTTCGGGCACTTCGTCAATCTCGGAATCCATGTCATAACACTAATTATATTGACGACAGTTGTTCAAGGCTTTGAACATTTGATCTATCTTATTTTGAAGATTCTAAATTGATCGCTCTTGATTAATTCTCCTCTCCTCATTTGTTGCTACAAACTTGGACAACAATTCCACCACCCCTGAATTATCTGTCTCAGTTTTGGAATCCATGTATTGAGGACCATGGGTTGAAGTGGTGATGAGTTGTTCCATCTGGTGCTGAAAATTGTGGCTCGATATTTCTTTACTAATCATCCTCTCCTCTTGGTTTGCTATGAGCTTCAACATGAATTCCTCCAAATTTGATTTTTCTTCTTGCAATGGAAGTTGACATGAGAATTCCGAAGTGTATGTTGGATTTGGAGCAGAGTATTGGTCTTGATAATTATAGCTCCATGGTGCATCTGGGTCATACCCCCAAACTTGATGATAATTGGGATAAGAGTAGTTGAGGTAATCACTCCCATATTGTACTGATCCAAATCTGACGATGCATTGATTACTCGGATGATTGTCAGCACAATAATTACAATCTACTACGATCTTTCGAATACATTGGGTTACAATAATATCCAACCTTTTCGAAAGTGTTTCAATTTGCGTTGACAATGCAAAAAATGCATTGAGTCCATCAATTCATGTGTCCCTTGGTGGAGTCATATTCGTATATGGCCATTGATAATGACATCCATTCATGGTACACGAAAAGAAAGAAAAATAGGAAGAGAATTAAATAAAAAGAGAAGAAAAAAATATTTAAATTAAGACTAATTTGATTGAAGTTAATATTGACAAAAAAATATATTAAACTAATTCCTCGGCAGAGGCGCCAAAAACTTGTTGGGTAAGATCTAATTACGCACATGTAAATATACGTGGTCAACAAGTAATAAAGTGAAAGTAGAGTATCGTTCCCAAGAGGAATTATTAATACAAATTACCAAATACTAACTCTTAATCAAACTAATTTTATTTAAACAATCAATTTAAGATTATAAATTAAATTATTTAATTACACTAATTCTAATTACCACTAATTAAAAATCAGATTATAGAGATTTAAGTTCACAACTTCACTTATTGCTTAATTTAAATTAATATATTTCTTATTAATTAAGCTCACTATTCTGAATTGTTAATCAAGAACACATAAGTAAATATGACCATCTCTTAATGCATCATACTAAAATCAACTTAAATTCAAAGATGATAGAATTAAGAAGACCACTCTAATTAACTAATTCACTATATCTCTATGTGAATTACAATTAAAGAGGATTTTAAGCACAAGTTCTTTCTCAGATTACATGCGATGTATATGTATATTTCTATCATAAACATAAATTATGAATTTCAACGCCATGCAAAAGACACAATCACATGCTATTATGATCAGATCTAAATTTATATTTCCATCTCTCGAGTTCATATAGATTATCACGGTAATTGTTAGCTAGACAATTAAGTAATAAACACAAACCATAATAGACAATCCAAGAATAATCACAATAATCAATAGAGAAGCATACTAAAAATAAACTATGCAATAAGCTCAATTGTAATCTTAAGCAAAAGATTTAGTTCATGATTATTGAATTAAAATTAATAATCCATAATTGAATAAACATTGAAAGACATAAATAAGAGTAGAGTAAAGAATAAATCTGTTGTCAGCAAATTTTTATCTTCCTCAAGCTCCTACAATTGATTTTCAATGGTTTTCAAGTTGCTTCAATCTCCAAAACTAATAAGAACTAGGGTTTTGTCCTAATCTACTCTAATATAATATAATGTAATTCTCTCCTAATCCTTCCTATTCTCCTCTTTTTATATGCCTCTTTATATATTTTTAAGTCTTCCTGGAAGTCAAGAATCAAACAGTTCGAACTAATCCTTCTTGAACTTAAATTCTAAGAAAAAATACTTTTTCTGCCCGTACCCCCGCTCCGGCGGGGTTTTTTGTACTGGTAGGCCCGCCCCGGCGGGTTAGGTTTCTGTTTTTGGGATTGTACCCCCGCCCCAACGGGGTTTTGTATGTAAAATATCCGCTCCGGCGGACATCCTTTTTTTGAAATTTTCTGCTATGACGTCCTTTGAAAAAATGGACATAACTTCTTCGTTTGAATTCCGATTTTGATGATTCAAGATGTTCCGAAAAGAGGAGACGTAGATATACAACTTTCATTCTTTAAGTTTTTCGAAATAAGGGCTGGAGAAATGATGAAATTGACTATATGTAAATGACAAGCCAAAAATGCTAATCTAGCAACCCCAAACGTTGATCCACGTAACTTTTGTTCCGATTTCTACAAAACAACATAAAATATGCATGAATAGACACAAACCCTTAAAAACTCCAAAAATATTAAGCTTAAATGCACTCAATTAATGGGTATAAAACGCATTCATCACTCTGCAATTGCAGATTCTGGAACTTCTTTGCTAGCAGGTCCAACGGTACATTTGTGCATCAGGTTTTGTTAAATTTTACATCTTCCTTTATAGTTACTTACCAAAATAAAAAATAAATACATGCGGACTAAATATAATTGGAAGTTATTGTGCAACTTGAATAATTAACATTTACTTTGGAAATCGAACAAATTGATATACATTTGTACTAATTTAGTTTTTCTTTGGCCGTGCAATCAGTACATACTTAAAGTGGGCGAGGGAGCAGCTGCTCAATGCATTAGTAGCTTTATTGCTCTAGATGTTCCTTAATTATATCTTTAAATTGTTTAATTAACCTCTTTATTGGTGTAGTGGTTGATGTTGTTTTAATATTGGCAGAATACCTGGAGGATGAACCACGGTTGAAACTCTTGTGTAAGCTTAAATATTATTTCATATTAAAAAAATTTTTGATTTTTTTTTTCATATATGGCACTAGTGTTAACCTCTTGATTACATATAGTGTCAACTAAGACGGACTTTGTAGTTTTCAGTCGTACGAAGTTTGATTGTAAAGATGATGAATGATCATGTATTGGATGATTTTATTTAATTAATAATATTTTAGTTTTTTTGTATATCTGTCACAATTTGGTATGGGGTTATTGAGACATAATTTTTTTTGTTTATAAAATAATTTTGACATTCGTTACATAACAAAAGAAAAGGTAATATTTATATTGTTGCAAATCATAACAAATTTTGTTGCACATGAAAAGTAAACGATAACGTATAATGTCGTTGCTAATTGACAATGACTTTTGTTGTGCTCTAAAAACAATCACCTTCGAATAGTATCGTTGCTAATTCATCATAATTATCCATAAAAAAATCAACGACAACACAAAATTTCGTTGCAAATTAATATATAATTGGTTTATTTTGTACATTTAGCAACAAACATCGTTACCAAAAAGAACACAATTAGCAACGAAAACCAATTAAGGCAACAATTTCTATATTGTTCAGTAACGGCAAACTTCGTTGGCAAATGTGTATCAAATGCAACGAATTTTATCTTCGTTGGAAAATAAAAAGATTCTTTTCGTTGCCAATTAGGCGTATTTTGCAACGAAAATTATTTTTCAGTAACAATTTCTTAATAAATTTGCTACAAAATATTTCGTTGCTAAATGATTTATGATTTTACACGAAAACAAAATTTCGTTGCGAAATATATTACTTTCTCAGCAAACAAAAAGCGTTGCTAGACAATTAGTAACGCTCATTGAGCAACGAAATGTCCAAAGACCAAAAAATCGTTGCAAATGGCATTTGGCATCGAAATTTCGCACATTTAGTAACGAAAACTGTTTGTTGCAAAATCAGCATTTTTTTGTAGTGACGTGGTATATAAGGCACCATTTGATAGCGGAGCCTATATCGGCAGTGGCCCCTATCGATAATGATGACGAGGAGGAGGAGATGGGGTCATTTCTCGAAGAGTCTGATCCAGAGGAGGAGCCTATGGGGGGTGAGCCCATGGAGGACTCCGACGAGACTACTTTCGAGGATCGGATGTTGGGGGAGTACGAGGAGCGGATTTTAGAGTTAGGATGCAGAGTCGAGGAGTTAGAGGCTAAGGCTAAAGAAAGAGAGTCCGAGTTTCAGAAACTGAGGGACAAGGACCATCAGAGGAAGTTAGTGATGCAAGAAATGGAGGTAGAGATTGCTGACCGCAAGGAGGCAGGGATCTAGATGGGGACTTTGTTTCACAGGTCGGTGGCTAGAAATGTATAGTTGGCAGGGAAGCTGGAAGAGATGGAGCAGAGAGAGTTGAGCGAGAGGACAGAGAAGGAAGTTCTCCATACTCAGTTAGAGATGGAAGTGATGGATATGATCCACTTCGAGGAGAAGCGGAAAAAAGCTAATGATCGGGCTAACGACTTAGAAGACGAGGTGAGATGTAAGAGGAGGAAGACGAACAAGATGGGTTATGCTCTGCACACGGCCATGAAGAGATTGATTGATGGGGTAAATTACTACCCGGCAGAGCAGGGACAAACCCGACACACCATAAGCTGAGATTTGGTAGCACATATCACTCAGAAGGAGTACCAGAGCGCTGTGGAGTGCGAGATGATAGATTGAGGTCTAGGTGTTAGAAATTTAGTAGTTGTAGTATTTCCTTATATGATGTATATACCGTAATGTAATCTCAGTCTTTTGTGTAAGATATGAGATAGTTGTAAACCCCAAACTTTTGAAAATGTTAGAGGGGTAGTATGATTAGTGGTTGTCCCCATCTTTTGTGATATTAGGGGATATGTTGTGTCATTTATAGAAGTATACTAGGGATAATCATGTGATGTAATGATTTGACATATGAATATAAATGATCTTATTCCATAAACGTGTTATAAAATTTTATTCTTATTTGAGAAATGTTTAAGTAATATAATTAGATAATAATAAAAATAAAAATTTTGTGATGCAGAAAAATGCCGCCCAGACGTAGACTAACTGCACCCGAAGAGTCAGTCAATGATGAGAGAGGACAAGTAGACCCTATATAAAGGCTAGTAGATTTGTTAGGGGAAGCTCTTAGGGGAAGAAACGAACCAGTACCGCCCATTCCTCAAGCAGTTCCGGTCACAAATTTTAAGGACTCTAGGAGCGTAGGACCTCCGAAATTCGTGGGTACTATCGATCCGATCGTAGCACAGACATGGATCAAGGAAATGGAGAAAGCTTTCACCATTGCTTGTGTGGGTGAAGACCAGAAGACGGTATTTGCCACTTACATGATGAGAGGCGAGGTGAACTTCTGGTGGGAGGCGAATCAGCAAAGAGCCGGAGAAGGGATAATAACTTGGGAGAGGTTCAAGACTCTGTTATTCGAGAATTACTTCCCGAAGAGCATGAAGAATAGGATGGAGGTGAAGTTCTTAGAACTCAAGCAAGGATACATGATGGTGGCGCAATAAGCGGCAAAGTTCAATGAGCTAGCCCGATTTGCAGAACACCAAGTAGTAAGTAAAGAAAGGAAAGCTAGGCGTTTTGAACAAGGATTGAAGCCTTGGTTGTTTAACAAGGTGTCAGTTCTTCAGATCGATTCTTTTGCGACATTGTTGGGGAAGGCCATTATTGCAAAGGGAGGTAGTGAATCTTTGAGTTTGTACAACAAGGAGAAGAAGAGTAAGAACACGTGAGGAGATAGCCGTGGAGGAAGCAGCAGCAGAGAAAGTAACTTAGGAAAAAGAGGAAGTGGGAGAATCACAACAACAACAACAACAACAACAAAGGTCTCAAAAATCAAGTGGGAAAGTTCCGTGGAGAGTTTAAGAAGAAGGCAGAAGGATGCCCGAAGTGTGGAAGGTATCTCCAAGGCGAGTACTGAAAGGGGTGCAGTGTTTGTTACAACTGTGGCCAGGAGGGACATATTTTGCCCAACTGCCTGAAGCCGAAGAAGATTAAGGGTTGTTACGCATGTGGCTCGGCGGATCATCTGATTAAGGACTGCTCGAAGAAAGGAAGTAGCGGAGGAAGCGGCCAACAAGGGGGAAGCGAAAAACTGATGATTGGCGGACCGACGCCATCCAACCATCCAACTGCCAGAACGTTTAATATAACTGTCCAAGACGCAGTGGCTGCAAAGGACGTGGTGTCAGGTATCATCTTGATCAATGATATAAATGCCTATGTATTATTTGATTCGGGTGCCACCTATTCTTTTGTATCTGAGGAATTTGCTAGTCGACTTAATTTACCCCGAGAACAATTAGGAAATCCTTTGAGCATAGAAGTTCCGAATAAGGAAGTAATCCCTATAGAGTATAGTTACCGAAATTATCGCGCAAACATTAGAAATCATGAACTAAGCGTAGACTTGATCCCGATAAGACTGAGAGAGTTTGACGTAATATTAGGAATTGATTGGTTGTATAACCATGCTGCGATAATTGATTGTCAGAATAAAAGTGTGAACCTTCAGACTCCGGATAAGCCTAAGGTGGTGTTTTATGGTAGCTCATCGCTTAAGCAATCGTGTTACCTTACGATGATGCAAGCCAAGAAATTGTAAGGAAATGATGTGTAGGTTATTTAGCTTACATTGTTGATACCCGAAAGAAGGGAGTAGAAATTCAGGATATAACTGTACTGAAAGAATTCCAAGACATATTTTCGGACGATCTGCCTGGTCTTCCGCCAGACAGAGAAATCAAATTCGTAATAGACTTAGCATCGGGAACTGCACCGATTTCAAAAATCTCATATCTTATGGTGGCAGTAGAAATGAAGGAATTAATGATACAATTGCAAGAGTTTCTAGATAAGCGTTATATTCGATCGAGTGTGTCTCCTTGGGGAGCACCAATATTGTTTGTAAAGAAGAAGGACGGATCGATGAGGCTTTATATCGATTATCGAGAATTGAACAGAGTAACGATTAAGAATAGATATCCATTACCAAGGATAGACGATCTTTTCGATCAACTAAGGGGAGTGAAGTGTTTCTCAAAGATAGATCTATGGACGGGTTATCACCAGTTGAAAGTACGGGAGGAGGACATATCAAAGACAGCATTCCGAACTCGTTACGGTTCTGGTAATGTCATTCGGGTTAACAAATGCTCCGGCAACATTTTTGATGAACCGAGTCTTCAAGCCATTCTTAGATAAATTCGTAGTAGTTTTCATCGACGATATCTTGATCTACTCAAAGACGAAGGAAGAACACGCCGAACATCTGAAGATGTTTTGGAGGCGCTAAGAAAGGAGAAGCTGTACGTAAAGTTTTCCAAGTGTGAATTTTGAATGAAGAAGGTTCAATTCTTAGGACACATGGTGGATAAGGATGGAATTTCAGTAGACCCCGCAAAGGTAGAAGTAGTGAGTAATTGGGAGCAGCCAAAGATGCCAACAGAAGTAAGAAGTTTCTTAGGGTTAGCTGGGTACTATCGAAGATTTATCTAGGAATTTTCTAAGATTGCAACCCCGTTGACCAATCTAACGAGGAAGACGGTGAAGTTCATGTGGACGGACAAGTGCGAAGAGAGTTTTCAAGAGCTAAAAAAGAGATTAAGCGAGGCGCCTGTATTATCATTACCATATGATACATGAGGATTTGTGGTGTATAGTGATGCGTCACACAGAGGACTTGTGTGTGCTAATGCAACATGGCAAGGTCATTGCGTATGCGTCACGACAATTGAAGGATTACGAAAAACGATACCCTACTCACGACTTAGAGTTAGCAACAGTAGTTTTTGCGTTGAAGATTTGGAGACATTATTTGTACGGAGAAAAATGTGAGATACACACAGGCCACAGGAGTTTGAAATATATCTTCACACAAAAGGAGTTGAACATGCGTCAAAGGAGGTGGTTAGAATTAATCAAAGTTTACAACTACGATATTCTTTATTACCCGGGAAAGGCAAATGTAGTAGTCGACGCGCTGAGCAAGAAAGGAAGGATAAAGTTATTTCAACTGACAACTCAGGAGGAGTTAATAAGAGAAATGGAGAAATTGGAAGTAGAGGTAAAGGGACCGGGGAGGTCTGAAGAGAAACTATTTACAATGGAAGCTCGTCCAACCTTGTTGTACATAGTAAGGGAATCACAAGAGAAGGATGAAGAGTGTGGGAAAATTAGGAAGTGGATCGCAGAAAATGAAGAGGAAAGATTCAAAATGGTCAAAGACGGTATTTTGAGATTCGAAGGGAGAGTGTGGGTGCCAGCGGTAACCGAGTTGAGGGAAGAAATTTTGCACGAGGCATATAATACGACGTATTCCGTTCATCCGGGAGGCACAAAGATGTACCGAGATTTGATACAACATTTTTGGTAGCCCAATCTGAAATGAGAAATCATGGAGTGTGTCAGTAAATGTCTTACTTGTCAATGGGTCAAAGTAGAGCACCAGAGGCCGAGTGGTCTATTTCAACCATTGGAAATACCGGAGTGGAAATAGGAGCACATTACGATGGACTTCGTGGTGGGACTTCCAGTCACGTAGAAAGGTTTCGATGCCATTTGGGTTATCGTAGATCGACTAACGAAGACGACTCATTTTTTATCGATCAAGATCTGATGTAGTTTGAATCAGTTAGCAAGCATGTACGTAAAAGAAATTGTTTCACGACATGGAGTGCCAGTATCGATTGTCTTTGACCAAGATCCGCGATTCACATCAAAATTTTTGGAAAAGCTTGCAAGAGAGGATGGGGACACAGCTGAGATTGAGTACCGCTTATCATCCGCAGACAGACAGACAAAGTGAGCGAACGATACAAACGTTGGAGGACATGCTTAGAACTTGCGTGATGGATTTCAAGGGAAGTTGGGATGAATACCTACCCCTAGTAGAATTTGCATATAACAATAGTTATCATGCGAGTATAGGCATGCCATCGTATGGAGCTCTTTACGGGAGAAAGTGTCGAACACCATTGTTTTGGGATGAAGTCAGGGAACGAAAAATGTTGGGACCAGAGTTAGTGCAACAAATCGCAAATGTGGTAACAATAATAAGAGCTAGACTAGTAGCTGCGTAAGATCGCCAGAAGAAATACGCAGATTTGCATCGCCAGGACCACGACTTTGAAGTCGAAAGTCATTTTTTCTTAAAAGTATTTCCCTAGAAGGCAAAAATATGATTCGACAAGAAGGGAAAATTGAGTCCGAGGTTCATAGGACCATTCAAGATACTGAAGCGAGTGGGCGAAGTGGCGTATAAAGTTGCATTATCACCTGAGTTAGAGCACATCCATAACGTGTTTCACATCTCTGTGTTATGCCCGTACAAACCTGACTACAAACACGTGATTTCCTACGAGCCCATTTAAGTGGAGAAGAATTTGGCGTATGAAGAAATTCTTGTCCAGATATTAGATAGGAAAGTGCAGACATTACGAAATAAAGTTATATCTTTTGTAAAAATACTTTGGAGAAACCACGACGCCGAGGAGGCTACGTGGGAATTAAAAGATAAGATGCGAAGGAATTATCCACATTTATTTATATACCCTTGTACCAATTTCGAGGACGAAATTTTTATAAGGCGGGAGGATGTAAGAACCGTGAATTTCATGAATAAATAATTATTCCAATATAATAAGAAAATAAATATTTATTTAAATATAAATATTGATGTGTTATGAGATGAGTAATTCAATTAATTCAAATTGAATTTATAAGAATTGAGAAAAATGTGGAGTTTATGAGGAGATTGTAAAATGCCTGTGTGGCATGAGAATGAAAATTTGAATGGTTTAATTTAATTAAGGAATGAATAAATTAAGAAATGAATGATTAGTTAATATTATATTATTAATTAATTATTATTATGAATAATAATATACGAATGAGCAAGTAGTTTAAATAAGTAGAATTATATTGTTCATTTAATTGATGTGGGTAACATATGTGATAATGTATAGTTCCTACATTAAAAAGAAAGTGCAATGTGACACTTTAAGGTAACTATATGATATATAGAAACTATATAGTAAAGTGGAAGAAATTATAAGTAACATAAATAATTGCTTATGTGACAATAAGTATGTGTGGAAACATTAAAGATGTACTATATCAAAGAATTACAAATTATTTCAAGAAGTGAGTCTAATTGAAATAATAAAGTTTTAAGGAGATATGGAATTATTAGTGACCAATTAAATTGAGTCCATACATGTTTTAAATATTAATTGAACTAAGTTAATGTATATGGATTATATGATGTGGGTACATAAATAATTCCTAACTTTCCATTACATAATAGCATTAGCACATTAAAAACACATTTTGGGAGTCCAAGAGAACAAACTAAGCATTATAATCATGTTGCTGAGATTTAAAACTCCTCAGTGCTCAAACAGTGGCCAAACAGTAGCCTATAATCTCATTGCGTAAACTCAAGCAACTATAATCCATTGTTTCTTGTCATTCTCCATTGATTCAAACCATGGTGCAAGACCATGAACTGGACAACCAATTCTCTATAAATGGAAGCTCTCCCTCTCATTTCTTAGTTGTTAGAAAAATTGTCTGATAAGTGCAAGTAGAGAGTGAAGTTGCTGAGAATTGAGGGAGTATAATTAGTGCAATGAGGGAATTCATATAGGCCTCAAGAGGTATAAAATCTGACTTTTTGTTCTTAAAATTGAGTTTTGTCAAATTCTTGAATAACTTGAATTCTCTATCAATTAGTATGAATTAGCATGTCATTGTGTTGTCCAAGTTTGCATGCGTGTCTAGAAGCATTCTGAGTTACTGCAGAAGAAGGTTTGGTAATGTGGTGTTAAGGCTCTGCAGAAGTAGAGCCAAAAATTTTGCCTTTGCACGAAGTGGCGCGGCCGCGCCACTTCTATAATACATGACCGCGCGGCCGCGCCTGCTGCCAGTCATGGATACTATTTTGTTGGTCTTGTCATATCCTGAGCATGTTATGTTGGTTTGATTATGCATGTAACTAACCTTAACGCATGGAATGAGGTTACTTTGTGTATAGTATCTCACATTAGTTTGATTTAAGTTGAGTTTTCAAGAAAACTTCAAGATTTGGAAAACTAGAATTTGTGAACATAGAGTATTGTATATTCTGATTTTGTGAGCATGTGTAAACAATCTAGATATATACATACATGAGTATAACATAAGACATAAGCTTGCTATGTGTAAAATAAGTTGTTAACTTGGTTTATATGGTTGTTCTAAAAGAGAAAATATAAGACCCCGAATTTTATGAAATAAAAGTATTCAATTTTCTTATAATTACTATTCAGTAAATGGTTAAATTGATAAAAAGGTTAAAGTTAAGGGTGATATATGTAAATATTTTAAATAAGCAAGTGGTTATAAAATACTCATTGTTGTCGGGGAATATTCATTTGGTCGTGGAATATTCTTACTGTCGGAGAATATTCGTACGACGGCGCAGCCATTTGTGGGCCCCATAACAGAATAATTGTCGGATGAAGAAAACGACAAGTTTGAGTTTTTATAAATAACGGCGTAGTTGTTACCGTTAACACTGTTGGATTACTTGGTGGTTAAAATACAGTAATACGCGTGGTTGCACAGTAACACACGGTATTGCACAGTATTTTTGAATTATTGATTCTTACGTAAGAAGGCACTACTCAATAATTGTTACAGTAATTACTGTTCAATATTTTATTTTATTGATTCAATAATTGCTGCGTTGATATTTTATATTATTGTTGTTCTAATAATTGTCACTGCACAGTATTTCCTATTATCAGATCAATAATTCATACTTGAATAATATTATTAGATAGCATTATTAGCAATGTCTAAGGAAGTTCTATCTAAGGAGAGGTTTGGTCACCTAATTGCACGCCAGTAAAGAGAAATTCTTATCGAAAAGCTCCCTCTTTCCTGGGAACGACATGGTTGTCAAAATTATGATTCTGTAATATTATTTGTGAATAATTAATTATTGATTTATATGATAAGGAAATATTTATTTTATGTGGATATAAATGATGGATAGGAAAATATTTATTTTGTGTGGATATAAATGAAAGAATTAATGCTGAGGTGTTTTATCAGTATTTTGTCGGAATGGAGGAATTCTTAGAAAAGTGTCAATTGTTAAAAATTGATATTTTATCTTACATTATAAATGTATAATGTGGTTATATAATAATATAATAATGGTGATATTTTTACACTAAACTCACGGTGCATGAATCAAATGAGAGAAATCTAGAAATCAAAAGAAGAACAAAATATGGGATTTTCAGAAAAATTAGTTTATTACTTGATTTTGTAAAATTCATAACTCTTTGTGCATAATGAGTTAAGAGATGAGCCATATATCAAAAGAAAGTCCTGGAAGTAAGCTAAACGTAGAAATTTAAATAACCCAAATATTCTTTGTGGATTTTTCGTGGTGATTGTTTGAGTGAAACTGGTACGAGGGACTTATAATCTGAAAATCAAATCAGTGTTCTTAAAGCTCTATTGCGTGAGTTATAATTTTAATCCGACCGTTGGATGGTTGTAATTTTTGGATATGTTATACATATATAAGTTGAGTATATTTTCATAAATTTTGAACCGTTAAAATTAACGTATGATTTGTTATGAATTTTAAGAGGTGTTGAAAAACGTCTGTATGTAAATTTCAGACATTTTCTATTTAGAATTTGGAAATATTTAAAGCTACAAAGTTGTAGAGAATTCGATTTCGTATGGAATGGACATAAAATTCATATTTTTTTGATAAAAAGACTATTTATTATGAATTGTTGAAGTTTCGGAAATTAAATATTTTTATTAAAATTATGGGTGGGACCCAATTTTGTTAAAAACATGTGGGCTGGAAAATTTTTCAGAAATGGCATGCTGGCTTATTCAACAAAGCATGCGTAGAAAAAAAAAAGAATTATATTAATATTTTATTAATTTAGTCTCCTTTGACGTTCTAGCATTTTCTTATAAATAAGGTGCTTAGTTAAAATTAAAAATCACACCAGAAACAAGTTTTCTTTCGATCGTATTTTTTGAGTATTTAGATACTTTGAGAGTTGCTATTTAGTGCAAGTTTTTTTCCAGCATTATATCCTAAATTCCAACCAGAAGTACTATTCTTTTGAGGTAAGAGATAGTAAGAGATGTTATTTTTTTCGTAAATGATATTATTTTCTTCAATATCATTATACCGAAATGTTGATATGAATTTTATTGTGAAATTTTTACATTTTTGTGTCGGGGTTACTATTCACGTATACGACACTATTCACGTATACGTCACTTGTGACGCCCCCAAAATAGACCCATTCAAGTCGCCAGATATCGCACTATAAAAATCAAATATAAACTTCATTTATATAACTATTGAACTGTCGTGCAGAGTACGACAACAGATAAGCTGTGAGTTTTAATACAAATATATATAACTCTCGTGGTGCCTTGACCACAAGACCTTACAATGGTACCTTACATAAAGGTACAGTCAAAAATTATTTTAGAAATTATAATCTTTGGAAAATACTCAAGGAAACCTTCGTACATGGGAGGCCATGCGTCTAGGTTATGATAGATATCATATGTCCACAGAATTATCCTTGGTTGACCCAAAAGTCCTCAAAGAAAAACAAGAAGATTACTATCTTTTTCTTTCCAATGGTGAGTCTTCTCTTGACATATAATTATCTACGTTACCTCCAAGTGAAAATTATATTTCAAATAAACTCCAAGATCATATAGGTAGTGCTCGTAGATATACTCAGCAAGTGGATGTGCACAACCATGTCTTATAATAACACGAGGTTGTATGTCATTAGACATCTTGTATGATAGTAGCAAAATACCCTTCCAAAATTGGGTTCGCCTCACCCTATTCGGTTCACAAAAATTAAATATCAAATGACGTATACAATACGACACACTTATCTAAAGTTCTCAACAAAATTATTTTCATACTATTTAGGGAGAACCTCAACAGCTATAGACCACCGTTCTATTTTCCTGTTATCCCCGCTCGACCCGACAACACTCTTATTACCTGAAAGGAATTGTGAAGCAAAAAGGGTGAGCACAACTAGTCCAGTAAAGAATATCATGATTAAAGATAATTTACATCATCAATAGCTTCATCAGTAATAAATCAGAGATTTAGAACATATGATAGATGATAAAACTTTTCAACCATAGTTGCAGTGGAATGAGCAATCCATTAGAAGAGTCAACTAGACCATCAGGTCTATTATCTTCTCCATGTTTAAAAGTCCACCAATAATGTTTTATCCCTGTAACATCAATCAACAATTCCTGTTCACAATCATATGAATAACTCGTAATCATAATTGTGATTCTAAATTCCTCTTCGCACCCAGGACGAAGATAATTTTCATCACCCATCTTCACCTGAAACATAAAAAATTATGGTTATACCAAATCGCAATTCTTGCTCATAATCATACTAATAAATTCATCTTTGCACTACGGCCAAAGATATTCATTAACAATTCATCTTTGCACTATAGGTCAAAGACATACAACTGTATTTTAGAAGAGTCAAGTAGAGCATTATATCTACTATCTTCTACGAATTAAAAGTGTATAATCAATATTTTATCACTGAGACTCAGCTTAATAAATAATCCACATCATCGAATCATCTGTAAGACCGCAACTTTTATAAATAAAGATGAATTTTCTATAAATATCATTTTTGAATATTATGGAGTGAATTTGATATAATGTTATAGTTGTGGGTAATATTTATAAATTTTGTAAAGTACGCAAGTTGCTATATAATATTCGATTGGTCGGAGAATATTCATTTTAACAGGAAATATTCGTACGACGACACAATCATTGGTGGACCTCACAACGGAATTATTGTCGAATTGAGAAAACGACAAAAATACTTTATAAAAATAACGGCGGAAGTTTTACCATTAATACTGTTGAACTACTCGGTAGTAAAAGTACAGTAATACGCGTGGTTGCATAGTAGCACACAATATTGATTATTGATACTTACGTGATAAGTCACTCAGTTTTGTTTTATTGGTATTATTAATGTAATAAAACAGAAAAGTTTTTTATATAAAACAGAATACTTTTATAAAGTTATTCGTTTAATTAGATTATAAATAGAATATATTATATTTTATTTAAAAGAATTTACTTTAAATATGGACCGTCAGATTAAAGTAAATCAATCTAGACCGTTCATGAGTTAGTTACTATGCAGTCCAATTTTCTATAAATAGAAGCTCATTCCTTCATTATTTTCTTACGAATTCAATGAAACTCTAGAGAGAGAAACTATAGAGAGAAAGAAGAAAAGTATTCTGCTACTTCATTACTTCGATATCAAGTTTTTTTTTACTATAAGGGGTATTATTTGTTGTACTCGGTATTCTTTCTTTCTTATTCATGAAGAGAACTTTTGTTATTCTATTCTTTATTATTCTGTTGGAATAACCTGTATACGCGGGCCACCCTATACTTGGTAAAATTCTTCTGTTATTATATTTTTATTATTCTGTTAGAACATCATGTCTGTACTTTACGCCGGACCTAGTTCTATTATTTATTATTCTGTCGGAATATCCTATCTGTGCTTTACGTCGGACCTGGTTCCTATTATTTATTATTCTATCGGAATATCCTGTCTATGCGTTTACGCCGGACCTGGTTCCATTATTTATTATTCTGTCGAAATATCCTGTCGGTGCGTTTACGCATGACCTGGTTCCATTATTTATTTTTCTGTTGGAATAACCTGTCTGTGTGGTCTATCGCATGCATGGTGATTTTTTTTGTTATTCCATTCTTTATTATATTCAGTTGGTTAAAGTTTTGGCTTTTATACTCCATGAAATTAGTAGAATATCTTTGATATTTGCGCTTCATCCGGTATCTTTT